>OY821520.1:130318436-130918436 GCA_963682025.1 Cordilura impudica | reverse complement strand
TTTTAAATTCACCTTTTTTATTCAAATTTCAATTGTTTTGTTATATAAAATTTGTCTTCAAATTAATTACTTAATTTACTATTTAATCCATGCCAGTTTAATTTATTTCGTTTGATTTTAAAATTTAGTTAAAATTATAAAATTACCCTATTGGATAGAAGAAATAAGAAATTTTAACTATCAGATGTATTCATCTCGGATTTATTATTTCGGAAACGTTTTTCGTAAATTAATCACTTGTTTTTGTAAAATGTTATATATGTATTAGATCCAAACAGCAACTTTAAAATACTCATTATATTTCAAAGGTTTTCCCGAAAGCTTTAGAACAGCGCAAAGAGAGTAGATGTCTTACTTTCGCTTATGCTTCGACTAAATGAATGAAAGGAAAAATTAGTTTTAGCTGCATATAAGCAAATGAGACAAATTCTTATTAGCTGAGATATGCCCCAAACTATTGCACCTCATTAGTTTTCCAATTAAATGGAAGAAATTTGAGAATAAACTTAACTTTTCATTTAATATAAAATAAAAGAATTCTGCCTTGAAAGATCTCTTTAAAAGCTCTGATAATGTTATGTTTAGACAGTAATAAAAACAAAGCCAACGTATTATTCATGCAAACACATTCAAGAGGAGTTTATAAAACCGACAGCTTTTTATGTGCTGTTTTGAAGAAACAAAATTTGAAATAAACTATCAAAGGAAATATTTATATAAATGAGAAAATTGTAAATAAAAAAGATATAGAAAAATATGAGTGCACGCAAGCGTACTAAATAATTTTATGAGATCATTTAAATAAAACAGTTTTTAATCAAAATGAGATCATTTTCATAACGAAAGAAATAATAATTTAGTTAAAATAAAAATACCCACCCTTAATTCGGCTTCCAATTGATTAGTGTGACCGGCTAAATTAGGCAACGCCGTCATATTGTAACCCAAACCCTGACAGGCGGTTACTGTAATGCCTTGACATTGTAATCCATTTGCAGATTGATCAGTTAGAGAGCCACCATTCGATGAAGAAATTAATCCCTGGATGTTGTCGGTAAAGGTTAGTCCCAAAAGGGACATAATCAGTAAACGTAAATCGACCATATTTTTTTTTTATTCAAAATCAGCTTTTACTTTTAAGTCAAAATTTTTATTTTCTTATGAACAGAATCAGCTGTTTGTGTTTTTTTTTTCTAATTTTCAACTTTTTCTCTGTATAACTTTTATTATTTATTATATTTTCACTTTGAAGATGATCTTTATTAACTTTAAGTGATATTCTTATTATATAAATTTTTTAAAGTAAACATATTACCCTGATATTTTTTCTCAAAACTATCTATAATTTTTCTTTCACTTGAGATGTTTTAATTCATAGATACATATGTAAACAATTGAATTTCACTTTGAACTTTGCGTGTTATTATTTCTTTATATAAATTTCTCTTTGAAAAAAAAAACTCATGTATAAAACATCAAAGACTTTTTGTATACATCATTTTTATCATCGTCATTTTCGTTTTATTTGAACTCGTACACTTTGATATTCTTTAAATCCCTTAAGCATATCATTTTAAAAATTATCTTTTCGGATGGAACATACGTACAAGTCATAAAATTATATGTTTTCTTTTAAACATTATCCACACGCAATATATATATAGACCCGGTATCTTTATGTTCATGAGATTGTCTATCTTTGAAGACGTTTAATTTACGTTAGTTTGTTTTTTAGATTTTTAATATTTCGAATTTCAAATCAGTATGCGCCCGTTATCACTCTGCGTGTGTTCCAAACACTTTGAGTTTTACTGGCTAACTGTTCGGGTTCGTCGATGTGCATGTTGGTTTTTACTTGTGTTGTGTTATGTTTTCTAAAATGAATTTTGTTCGACGTGCTTGTTTGATCATACTACGTATATGTTGGATCATACTGCCAGAGGGATAAAGTACCCTACATTCTAATGAGTAAAAAATTAATAAATTGGTGATTGTTTTTTATACCCTCCACTCCAGTGTGTCATTCCGTTTGTAATAATTAGAAAAAAAATTTTGGACCCCATTAAATATATATATTTGTGATCCTTATAACAACCGGAGTTGATATAGCGATGTCCGTCTGTCCGACTGCCCGTCTGTGGAAATCACGATGTCGGCATCAATCGGGCAGCTAGGGTGCTCGTTGACATAAAAAATGATTCATTAGCATCCTGAAAAGTTTGCAATTTAAAATCGTCCAAATCGGTCGATTAGGGCCCGAGATTTGAATGAAGAACTAAAAAAAGTCTGGAAAAAATATAATTTTCTATGTTGTTCTTGTCACGATCACGCCATTAATAGTGCAGCTACAGTGATCATTTTTAGTGAGAATGATTCACAAATTCATGGGAAGATTTCTATTTCAAAAATCATTAAAATAGGTGGAACTGGTCCAGGGAAATCTCTGAAAAAGTAAAAAAAAATGAAAAATATGATGTTTCTATATTGTTCTTGTTGTTATTCTAAATGTTATGTTGTTGTCATAGCTGGGCTTGTTGTTTTTGTGGTCGTTGTGGTAATAATATAATAAAAACTAACCCTTTGTACATTTTTTATTAACTGGTAGAAAAATTTAAAAGTTTCCATTGTTTTGGCATCACTCTAAAAATTTGTTAGATCATTTCTGTTATTACCACGAGCCTGCCTGCAAAATTTCAGATCGAATGGCTCAGGGAAATTGGTTAAAATCGATCCAAAATTTTTTCGACAAGCAGACACTACGAGTTAATATAAAGGGAGTAAAAATTCACCAGCATCTAAAGCAAATAATGCTAAAATACCTAGTTGTTAATAAAATGAAAACAATGTAAATTTAGCAAAAAAAAAAATTTATGTATAAATTTATTCATAAATTATAAATTTATTTATTATTTTTTATAAATTATGAATAAATTTATATAAACATATTAAATAATACAAATAATATACATGTATATCCATAACAACTGCATGTTAGAAATAAGTCGGTACATTATTTTATTTACATAAAATTCTGCAATATTTTGTTGTGGGGAAAATACATTTCTTTTGCATTAACAGAGTGTCACTTCATTTTGCTCAGCGTGACTCTGCCACAGTAGATGGCGCCACAATTTTTGTTTGTTCTAATTAGCTTTGCAATAGTTATTTCTATTTTAACATGAATGTCAATATTTTCAACTAGATATACTACAGAACAATGTTAAGAGTATACACGGGCTGGTCTTTTATTTCATACGTATTTTCATTATTCTTTTACAAATATGAACATAAGTTTGGCATATTAACTTTTAGTTGTCTTTACAAAATAGAGTTACCGAGTTCATCAATGAGTTTTTTGCTTTCAAAACAGTTCTACATAGTTATATAGAATTATTATTCTGATTTACCTACAAAATATCTGATTGCGATTACATCTAATTTTTAAAAATTGTTTGTAGTTACTAAGGCATTATTATTCACATAAATACAAAATTGCACTTTTTAAATTTTCCATTCAAATTTAAGAAAATATCAATTCTAAAAACTGGAATTAAAAATTTCCAATTATAAATTACAATTGAATTTCAGAAAATCATATCAAAACGTCAGAAATTATAATTTTAAATTTAGAAGACATCAATTGTGATCTTTAATATATAAATTTTATTCGTTAAACACAAATTGAAATTTCAAAAAAAAAAATACCAAATAGCTATGTTTACATTTAAAAAATTTTTACATTTAAAAAAAATCTTGACATTCAGGAGAAATTAATAGCTCTCAGTACCGCGATTCAGTAACTTCTTTTAACGATAGTCGAATCGTTAAAAAAAGAAAATTGCAAAATTATCAGTATAATTTTTAAACGATAAAACATAAAAAAACATAAAAAAAAATCATAAAATAGTGAAAATATTTTGCTTTAATTAAAAAACTTTTTTATATAAATAAAAAAATTAAATAGCACAGAAATATTAGCAAAAAAATAAAGATATTAAACATAAACATAAAATCATCCTGTCAAACAGGAAGTAATTTGTTTTTTTCTATTCTTCTTTGTGTTTTTCGATTATTTTTACAGAGATGCCACTCGTTTATAATTTAAATAAATAGAAAAATAGACTTGTCGACTGTCGTTAAGATGTATGTACTTAGTGAATCACTTAATCCTTAGTGCAAACAACTATAGCTGTCCATATATTTTGCGATTGTCGGATCGTTGAAATTTACAGAATTACACTACAGAAAACATTAATTTAAATTCAATGAATTTTTGAAAACGTCAAATGATATTTAAGAATTGCGAACATAAAAACTCTTACATAAATAAACGCAATTTGATGAGAATGTTATTTTTTATATATAAATTTTCACAATTTCTTTTGGATGAAAATTTAGAGTTTTTCAGAGAATAAAGAGAACAAATTTTTTTATTTAAAATATTTGGGACATTTGGTTTTTTGCGTTTGGCATCCCTAATTTGAATATTTATTATTATAAATTTATTCTCTATGTTTTCCAAATATGGCAATATTTTAATAAAAAAATTGAGATAGTTTTTTTTGGTTATTATTTTGTTACTCCATCCGACCTATATGGTCGCAATGAAGAAATATTTGGCCAGTTAAAAGAAACTATACAGCCATCTCCAATTAGCATGATTTAATGCATATAGCCACCCTACACAACCATTACCTTTGCAATGGAGTTTAGGGCGAGCTATTTAATAAGCAAAAACTAAATTAGAGAAGTTATGTCATATAACCGGAAACGCATGCATATAGGTATATAACCTAAATGCATGCCGATCAGCAACCACGATGACCAAAAAGCAAACACCGATATAAATCCGAAATAATAGAAAAGACGAAAACCAACCCAAAGAATTTGCTGAAATAATTTGGTATTAAGTTTAACAAATTGTTTACTTTTTCATTTACATTTATTATCAAGATTCAAACCGAGGTGGAGGGTATCAAAGATTCGGCACAGCCGAATTTAACACTCTTACTTGTTTTTAACTGCTATATAACTATAAACTATCAAGATAATGGAAATAGTTTAGCCGATAAATATAATTTAAGGTCAAGCTAAATATATAGGTCATAATCGTTATACATAGCTAAGCCCATCACTGACTCATTAACTCAGTCATATTACTTTATAGGAATTTTACCTACTGCTACCTTTCGTTTTCTTAAAAAGGTCCATTTACTAAAAAAAAAGTTAATTCTCATAAAAATTTTAATTTTCGTGAAAAATAAATAGCTTTGCGTCGAAAAGGACCTTTTATTAAAAAGATATCTTTCATTAGAAAGGTACATTTTCTTAAAAAGATACCTTTGCTTAAATAGTTACCTTTCCTTAAAAAGTTAACTTTTCTTAAAAAGTACTTTTTCGTTAAATTGTACTGTTTCTTAAAAAAGTAAATTTTCTTTATAAAGTCAATTTTCTGTAAAACAAAAACCCTTTTCAAAATGTACCTTTTCTTAAAAAGTTCCTTTTCTCAAATAATGTGTATTTTCTTATAAAAGTTATTTTGCTCAAATGAAGTATATTTTCTTTAAAACAAAACTTTCTTAAAAAAAAAACTTTCTTAAAAAAGTAACTTTTGTTAAAAAAGCACATTTTCTAAAAAAAGTGCCTTTTGTTAATTTTTTTAACAAAAGGTACTTTTTAAAATTTACTTTTGTAAAAATGTAGAATTTGTTTTAAAAAAAAGTATCTCTTACAAGTACCTGTTGTAAAATTAGTAAATTTTGTACAAAGTATCTCTTGTTTAAACATTTCCAGCAAATTTATAAAAAGTACCTTTTGTTTAAAAGTTCTTTTTCTTAAAGAAGTCCTTTTTGTAAAAAGTACCTTGTCTCTAAACAGTACCTTATCGTAAAAAAATAAGTTTGTCTAAAATAGTACCTTTGGTCAAAGATGTACCCATTCTTAAAAAGGTACCTTGGATAAAAAAGTAAATTTTCTTAAAAAAGTACATTTTCATAAAAAATAACCTGTTCTTAATAAGGGGTGTTTTCTGAAAAAAGTGTATTTTCTTAAAAAAGTATCGATTCCTCAAAATATTTATTTTTTTTTTTGAAATTGCAGCTCTTCTTCAAAAATACATCCTCTTAAAAAAGTATCTTTTCTTAAAAAAACATTTTCTTAAAAAGGTATTTGTTCTCAAAAAACTGTACTTTCCTTACAAATCCCCTTTCTTAAAAACAACTTTCTTAAAATAGGCCATTTTGTTAAAAAAGTACCTTTTGTTAAAAAGCACCTTGTGTTTACCTTTTGTCAAAAAAAGTACACTTTCTTAAAAAATACTCTTATTAAAAAATAACTTGTTAAAAAAGTATTTCTCGTTAGAAAATACCTCTTGTTAAAAAGTACCTTTTGCAAAAAAAAAGTACCTTTTGTTAAAATATACCATATGTTAAAAAAAGTACTTTTTGTTAGAAAAACCTCTTGTTAAAAAGTACCTTTTGTATAAAAAGTACATTTGTAAAAAAAGTACCTTTTGGTTAAAAAGCCCCTTTTATTAAAAGTACCTTTTCTTTAAAAAGTAGCTTTTGGTAAAAAGTGCCTTTTGTTAAAAAAGTACCATTCGTTAAAAAATTTCCTTTTGTTAAAAAATTTCCTTTTGTTGAAAAGTACCTTTTGGTAAAAAAGTACCTTTTGTTAAAAAGTATTATTTCTTTCTTTCAAAAAGTAGCTTATGCTAAAAAAAAAAAGTAGCTTTTGTTAAAAAAATGCCTTTTGTTAAAAAAGTATCTTTTGTTAAATAAGTACCTTTTCTTAAACAAGGTGTTTTTGGTAAAAAAAAAGTACCTTATGTTAAAAAAGGTACCCTCTCTTAAAAAGTATATTTTCCTAAAAAATACATTTTCCTTAAAGGGTACCTTTTTTTTAAAAAAATGTAGTTTTTTAAAAAGTACCTTATCCATAAAAAGCACATTTTCTTAAAAAAGTACTTCTTTAAAAACTTAACTTTCATTTAAAAATACCTTTTCCTAAAACAGTACTTTTGTGAAAAAATAAATTTGTAAAGATGTACCATTTGTTAAAGAAGTCCTTTTTACAAAAAGCAAATTTTCTTTAAATAGTACCTAATATTAAAAAAAAATATTTTTTCTTATAAAGTATCTTTTAAAAAAAAGAATCTAAATAAAGTAAATTTTCTTTATAAGGTAACATACTTTTTTTTAAGTACTAAAAATTGTATTTCCGTCCAGTATTCTTTAACAAATCACTCAAATTAAGTAAGTTATCTAAATTTTCTTTTTAAGGTATAATTGAAGAATCATTGTGTTTTTATTGAAAAAAAATGTTCAATTAAAATAGACATAAATCTTGTATGGTGTTTATTTAGACGCCTCACAGTGTGCGACTTTGAGAATCTAGCGGGACAAAATTAAAAAAGACTATCTTAACTTAAACTTATAATGGTCTAAAATGGAAGATAAGCAAGACAAAACATTGATTTAATATAATAAAAATAGGTGTCAGGTTTCTTCAGCTAGACACTTTACAATTAAAAGTTTATATATGTTCTGTTCAAAAGTTATTACCAGTAGTATCTAAGCGCTCGTTGAAAAATACGTTGTTGTGAAAATAAAGATTTATAATCAGTTTTTGTGCAATAGATATTTCTCAACAGGGTATGTAGTTCATTCATTAATATAATACTAGCAGATTCCAGCGCTCGAAATTCGAGTGCAATTTATAGGCAACTTTATTTTTCAACCTAGCCAATTCACAAACCAACACAACACAATTTTGGTTTATTATTATTGTGAATGAAGAAAACAAACTCAATAACAAACACATTAACAAATTTAATAAACACTCACTCTAACATATTTTCGTTTAAGAAAATTTAATAGTAGTACGAGTATAATTTTGGATTTTTCGAAATTTTAACGAATTTGAGATTTTTGACCTACAGTGTCGGTTAAAAAATAGCACCAATGACCAAGTTCATGCTAGTGAGAAAAAAATATTTCGAACGTATTATTTGAAAGTAATTACGCAATACAGTTATACTTCGTATATTCTGTGCGTACTTGCTTTTTCCAAAAAAGTTATTTTCCAATGATCGATCCAATGATCGAAATTAGAAAAAAAAAACTCTGCGTCAGTGATTTAATAGTTACTCGAAATTCGAGTGCAAATTCTAGGACATTTTATTTTTTCATTAAATAAAAACCCTAAAGGTATGCTAATCAATTATAGCCAATTCACAAATCAACACAAAAAACAAACTTTGTTTTATTACAAACACATTTGCAAATTTAATAAACACACACATAGAATTGTATAATTTTATGTATGTGTTAGTAGCAACTTTAAATACAATTTATTCAAAATAAAGAAAAAAAATTTTAAAATCTGTAAATCTGGTGAACAGCTAAAAAGAAATACCTTTCAAATAATATACGTTTGGTCAAAATCGGGATAAAACGGTAGAACAAAACATCGGTAACAAGAAATCGCCTAGTCTATTAATATTATAGATATTACGTTTAAATTCTTTATTATATAATAATATTTAATAAACTTTCTCAAGGAAATAGTAAGTTTTTATTTTCAAAATATTGATTTTCGTTGACAGCAAAAAATTTTGTATGGCTTTGTATGTACTGATTTTGAATTTATTTCATTAAATAGTTTCTCAAACTATTTATTTTTAAACAGCTACACAGCTAACTCTGACAAAAAGATAATTATATGGAAAATTTAAAAAAGATGATGATAACTTTCAAACGTCTGTAACAAAACCTGAAAATATAATTCTGGATTTTGTTAGAATGCTTCAAGAACTGAATCGTGTCATTCACTCATTTATGATGAGTTTCAATGAAAAATGGAAATCGTGTCATCGCAGTAAGAAGCCTTTTTAAACAAGTACAGCGAATGGTTAAGTACCAGTATATCTATACAAAATGTTGATATACTGACCACAAGTGGATCACAAAGTGTAAAACCTTGTAGAATAAAACCTTGTAGAATAAAAAAAAAAACTTTGATTTAGTGGGTTAAAATCTAAATCGAGGAAAGTGAAGAAAATACTTTTACCGAGTTGAATCATTCTACCAATTTAAAATTAAGGCAGTCATGTAAAAGGGATTCCGCTTCTATGCTTGGGAAATTGTTTTCGAGTCCTAAAAGGGCGACTTAGGTCAAAAAAGCCTTTCAAAGAGCAGATAACAAAATACTCAAGTATTCACCTGAAAAAGCTTTCGCCCTAATACTTGGAACGAAATTGAGTCAGCGAAGATATGACATTATCAGAAAATCTATAAAGCAAAAGGTCTTAACATTTACTCAGCATATGAGCAAATAAAAAATGCTAAGGCATTATGTTATCCGACCAATGGAGATTGTGTAATCACAGATTCAATGGCTGAAGTGAACTTCTAGTCAATTGTTGACTTGACCATGAAAAGCCTAAGTTTAGTTCAATATGAAGTTTGGGCGTTATGGAGTATTAAAAATTAGAAAAGTAACAGTGATTTTTAAATGAGTGTGTGGTAGCGGTGGACAAAGCCGTTACCCAGGAAAAATTTCGTAATAGCAGCTCATTGATTTTTGCATTACCAATAATGACCTACCACTGCCCACTGCATTACTTCTAAAGTTAAAATAAGGCGTTGCTAGTAATGTGTTATACAGCTACTTATATTTCATGCCAGCGCCTTGCATACTGCATTACATTCAAAGTGAAAATAATGAGTTCCTAGGCAACTAGCTACCTCCAATGACATCCCCGTCTTAAAATAATGAGCTTACCAGGCAAACTTCAACCAGTTACATCTCATTCTAAATCCCATTACTTGGTAATGTTTGTTTTTCCTGGGTATAAATAAAAAGTTTAACGGAGCCGTGATCGAAGTTGCTCACTTATTTGCAACGTTTTAGATTCCAACAAAGCCACTCAAAAATGTTATATTTGTCAAGCGTCTTCTAAAGATATGAACAACTTAGAAATGGTAAGAAAACGAAAAAGCGATGCTGATAAATGTTCTTGGGATTTATCTACACTACATGCCCAGATAAGATTAATGGAGTGTGTTTTACACATTGCTGAAATGGCAATGCAGAAAAAAAAGAAAGTGTTGCGACCAGAAAAATTACGTAGTGGACCAATTTAGGTCAAAAAAGGCTTACTTTTTTTTTTTTTTGTAATTTAATTTTATTTACAAATATATTCGGTACAATTTAGATGATTTGTCGCTTTAATAAATTTTGCCTCGCTAGATTCTCAAAATCGCATACTGTGCGCCTGGTGGTGGTTTTTAATTGGCTATTAAAAAAAATAATTAAAAAGCTGTTTAAAAATTTTCTAACTCGTAAAGATTTGTTTGC
This sequence comes from Cordilura impudica, assembly GCA_963682025.1. Taxonomy (NCBI): domain Eukaryota; kingdom Metazoa; phylum Arthropoda; class Insecta; order Diptera; family Scathophagidae; genus Cordilura; species Cordilura impudica. The sequence continues at coordinate 130,908,077 of OY821520.1, read as the reverse complement.
TTCTTTAAACGGACTAAAAACATTTTCACAACTGAAGTCGCCTTTGAGACGTTTATGGCACCAGGATTGGAATAAGGTTAATCAGTAAAAAAAATACATAGGAAGGACTTAATTTAAATTAATTCTCGAAAAAAAAAGTTCTTTTAAATACACGGAAATACAAGAAATATTTAAAGAAATTGTCGTGAAAAATGTAAATTTTCCAAAAATATGACCTGAACTGTTTTGACGAGAATCTCAAAATACTTTCGGTGCTACTTAAATTGAATGCTTTTTCTCTTTCTGTATTCTGAAATCAAGATAGTGAATATACTACAGTTCAAATAATTTACATATTACTCAATCATATGTGATAGCGATCATATCCAAAAGATGAGCAGCTTCCTTACATATATTTTACTTTCTAAATACTATCAAAATTCTATATTATTGATTTATGTGTTTTGGGTGTCGAATTTTGAAGAATTTAGATATAGAGGAGAAGAAATTTTAAATAATAAATAAATCACACCGGTTTCTCGCATTATTGTTATCAGCGATTATTATTTTAATTTAAATACAGATTTTATTAGTCATAATAAGGCAATTATTTAATGATTGCAAGCCAATATCTGCTGGTGAACTTAAGCTAGTGGTATGTCTTTTATAGCGATCATTGTCGTATAGACTCTGATTATGCCTTCCACCAGGTAGTACTTTTTACGATTTTGATCTCATTTACATACTTTCTTCGTTCCTTTTGTTTACGATCATAGGCCGTTCTTTTTTGGATTCTTCCTTTTTTTTAGCAATCGGCGTAGAATATATTTGTTAATTGTGCACAATTTATTTTATATCTTGTGCTTACCACGCACAGTGGCGCTATTTGAGTTTTTTCGTTGCAAAAATCATATCTTTTGAACCGAATAACATAATTGAACAGTTTAAACAACATATGATAGATAACTGTTCAGCCTATGAAATGAGCATTTGGAAAGGGTGCTACGCTTTGTAGGGGCCTACTTATAGGTTATCAAATTTAAAATTTGTAGAAAAATCAATTTTATGGTAACTAAAAAAATTATTTTTACATTTTTAGATTGTTTTTATTTTTTTTCTTTGGGGTTTTATGTTTTAAATTATTACCCAACAAATTAAAAAAAAATTACTTCTTTTTTAAATTTATTTTTTCAATTTTCTGTAAAATATTCATCACAATTCGTAAGAGAAGGTATATCTAAAAGACTAATCATTTCTAAACTATAATTATTTTCTAACTCTATTCGTGACTTCACATGCCGCAGGGAAGAAATAAGTGGATCGGAAGATGCTGCCAACATGTTGAAGAGGTCCTCATTTTGCCTTACCCTTGACGCTTTGAATGTGTTCTGCAATCTATATTTTTTTATAAAATTTGTTAAGAGACTCCTGTGCTTCTTCAGAAAGCTCTCCAATTAGCACAGACTGGTACTCAATTATATCTTTCCCATGCGTCAATATTTTATGGACGGTCGGGGTCAACTTCTTCTGTGGATACATTTCTGCTAAAAGAGATGCAGTTTTCGATGCATATTCTCCATATTTTGTAGAATTGAAAGTTTAAAACATTCAAGATCGTTCCCAATCTTTTCACGATTTGATTGTCAATTCCAGTGATTGTAGTTACTGCCTCATCATTTCAAAAAATCTCCTAGAAGTGTTTCCATCGTTTGAGTTACCGTATCCGTGCTTGGGACAGTCTACTTTTAGTCCAACTTGTTTAAAAAAAGCATCCTGTATTTGCTTCTTTCTGATCTTTTCCTTATCTTTTATTGATGTATTTTCATCGAAGTTTTCCTCCTCTTGTGGTAGGGTATACGCCAGTTTTAGCAAGAACTCCACACACCTTATCCTTGCGTGCAATGGTGACATTCCATATTCGTAATTCTCCTCGTTTGTAGAATCGTTTAAATTACCAAAGTTCTTCTGACTCTTTTTGCAAATCGGGCATGACAATGTTGAGGTTGTTCCTGTCAGTTCGTTTACGACTTTTCCGTCAACCATGGTCAGGTGGAACTCGTAATTGCATTCAATATATTTTCCTTTTCCAATTTGCAGCTTTGTAGGCTTAATCTTGCTTATTTGTTCTTCAATGTCCTTCACCGTGGTCCTTATGAGTTCTGCCGATTCCCTTGCAAACTGAAACATTATTGGTCGGCAATAATGCACTGATGACGGACGTGGATTTTTCCAGTGTAGGGAAATATCAGATTTAAGCCGCAAAGGAACAACAGATGCCATAAACATATTTCCGTCCGATATTGTAGCGTCATCCTTTGCTTATAAACGCTTTGTCCGGATGATCCATCGCAGCCCCATTTGCTGATCAATGTCAGTTTCTCAGGAAGAATTTTCACCTCATTTTCAGGAAGACTCTCCAACAACCGTTTTGCTGTATGGCCCATGAGATCCTGCAGATTGGCTTTCACAGAGACTTCCGTAAACTCCGTATGCAGTGGTCGTGAATTTATTTTGGCTTGCGTAATATGCTTGTATCCTGGTAAAACGTTAGCCCCGTGACGCATCAAGGATGCCCGTAGTATCTCATATTTTTCTTTGGAAAGTTGTAAGTCCATAAACAAGGCCAAGGCTTCTTCGGAACCATACTTTTTAATGTGTGCGTTTGTGGGCGTGGGAATGGTTTTCTTAATCCTTTTTAGTCGCAGTGGGCTTGCATCAGCAACATATTTTGTAATCTGCGACCTAACTCTTTCACTATTCTTTGTATATTTAATAGACAGCGCGTTCGATAAATGCTTCGTGGTCAAGTCATTGGTGGCATCGGCAAGTTTCCTCTTTCTTGTGAAAATTGAACAACTTTCAGTCGTAGGAGTAGAGTAGCATATTTGAAATCGTTGAAAAGTTTCCTATAACATGCGTTTATTCAAAACTTCGTCGGCGCACATGAAAATTTTGATTTTTGCAACCTCTTTGCTCTACGGGCGCCACTGTGCCGCGTGCAGAAATCTGTGGTTACAAAAAATAACAGCCTAAGTCTATCTATTCAAGCTTGAATTCGGGTAATTACTATAAAAAAATTTCTTTAATTAATGTACCGTATTATAGCATCGGATACATCCCACAAGCAACAACACAATCAAACTTCACCCAGTTTTTTTGGTTGATGATCAAACCACTTCTATATTCCCGCTATCCCTCCATCAGCTAAAGTGCTAAAATTGTAGAGTTTTTATGCAGTTATTGTTATTGTTATTCTATACTCAACATTTCAGTTAATATCGTCGACAGTCATATACCATTTGATTATGAATGCACACTCTCATCATAATTGCCGGCATTAGTTCTGTGAAGTTTTTTTTTTTCGTTGCTGGTAGCAAAGCTGGATGGATATTTTGCATTGTGCCGGTCGTTCGCATACAGTTTTTGTTGCGTTGGATGTCTGTTGTAGTTCGGTTCGCTATTGATGCCGGTAACGTCAAATTTTTCTTCAATGTTCCGTATTCGTTACGGTATGAATTAGCTAAGAAGAAAAAAAAACTTTAAAAAAGAGGAGGAAGATGCAATAATGTTCATGCAAACACATGTTGTATGAATGTAGCACAATAATACTTTCGATCGATGATGACTGAATGTTTTTATTTTTTTTTTTTTTTTTGGTTTGAGGGTCCCTTATGGCAATTGTGGAGTTTTTTATATTCGTTAAATTTCTGTATTGCATGCATGCACCAAGTTTGGTTTTAGTTTTAGTCAGATTTTCAAAGAATAAATACATTTTGAAATATTTTTTTTTCATCTTCACTTTCATTTTCAAATTCAATTCAATTTTTATATAAAAATAATTAATTGATATGTCGCTTAGTTTAGTCTTGGTAGATCAAGCTAACAAGCTTTCTAATGGTAATACTATAATTATATTAACTAGCAGAGTCCAGCCCTCGAAATTCGAGTGCAAATTCTAGAAAATTTTATTTTTTCATTAAATAAAGACCCTAAAGGTATGCTAATTCGCAAATCAACACAAAAAAATAAACTTATTTTTATTACAAACACATTAACAAATTTAATAAACACACACAGAGCATTGTATAATTTTATGTATATGTTGGTAGCAACTTTAAATTCAATTTACTCAAAATAAAGGAAAAAATTTAAAAATCTGCAAAACGGCTAGAAAGAAATACCTTTCAAATAATATACGTTTGGTCAAAATCGGGATAAATTGGTAGAACAAAACATCGGTCACAAGAAATCGCCTAGCCTATTAATATTATAGATACGTCACATATCTAGGATGCAGGAGGGAAAATTTGCTAATTTGATGCTCCAAAAGTATAAAACCCAGTAACACCTTCTAACATCCCTCCAAAAAACAGTGAAGTCGTTCAAAACAGAAATGGCAGTATGTGCAGAATATCAAAATCCAAATTACTTTGACAATTCATATTGAGAAATGAAATATTGATATTGGGAATAACATACCAACAAAAAAGGAAAAAACTGAAGTCATTCTAAAAATAAAGCAAAGATATCTTTGAATGTGATTTTTTTTTTTTAACAATTTCCAAAGACGCCAAAAAAAAATTATTATGTTAAACATATATCTACATTCGATATCGAGTAAAATTAATCGAAATTCCATACTTTGATTATTATTGAAAGAAGACGGACAAACGTCAGTCCTCATTTCACTTTTATTTTCAGTTAGGTGCCATAATTCGTTAACTGTGACAGAGTAAAATCATTCTTAAGGTGCTATTACACGATGTGTTTTTTTACATATGTACTATCAAATTTTCCCACAACAAAAGTTATACACATCGTGTGATACATATGAAACATTGTTTATGTACAATACATGAGGAAAGTCACATGTACATTTTTCAATTAGAACAGGTTCTATTTTGGCATTACAAACATATGAAAATACAACACTGCTTGTGGCGAAAGAAAAACAGAGTAAATTATAAAGATTAATATTGAAAGAAAAATGAATTGTTTAATATTAATTAACAAATTAAAAATATACAACTTTTTTTTTCACAATATATTTTTGTAAATTCACAAATTAAATCAGCTGTTGTTTACATTTAGAGGTTATGTCATACGGAAATACATATGCACGCGTGATAGCAAAAATTATGAATCGTATGGAAAGGACAATTTTGACAGACATGCGGAATTTCATATGGATAAAAAAAGTGACAGTACATATGTAAAAAACACATCGTGTAATAGCACCTTTGGAAAATAGAAAAATTATTTCGATCGAAAAATTTCGATAACAAATCTGACAATTTATTTGTCGCCAGTACACAATAGAAAAATAAAAATTAAGATTATCGAAATTAATTTTGCCAGAATTAAGCAAAAGATTTAAAAAGTTATTTTAAAAATAAAAGTTATACTAGGAAAAGGATAATTGCTACTAAAATAGAAAGAAATGATTTTTAGTTTAAAAAAAAAATTATAAGTTTAGGGAAAGAAAAAAATGAAAATTTGACATTGATAAAAGTTCCATGAAATGCTTATAAATGTCATAATATCCTAAACACTAGTTATAATGTTCTTCACAGGTTCCATGAAAGACAACTATAGTCCTGTTAAATTAATTGCTAATGAACAAAGTGTTTACCACATCCACATCCCAAGAATATAATCTATCATCACTTCTTTAGATGCTCTTTTTAGGTCAGATAATAATCGAAAGTATGTTGGTTTTTGTACCGATATTCCTAAAAATTTCACAACATCAAAACGCCTATCTGGAAGGAACAATAATATATCCCATATATACAGTTTGTCAACTAATTCTTTGCAATATGGAAAAAGTTATAGTTTTCATTTTTAAGTTGAAAATAAGGGTAAATAAGGGTAAATATTAACTATTAATATTAACTAGCAAATTCCAGCGTTCTTAATTCGTGTGCAAATTCTTGGCAACTTTTTTTTCAACTTAGCCAATTTACAAACCAACACTTTTTTTGGTTTATTATTATTGTGAATGAAGAAAACAAACTTACAACCACATTAACAAATTTAATAAACACACAGCATTAATTTTATGTATGTGTTAGTAGCAACTTTAAATGCAATTTACTCAAAATAAAAGCAAAAATTTAATAATCTGTAAGTCTGGTGAACAGCTAAAAAGAAATACCTTTCAAAAAATATACGTTTTGTCAAAATGGGGATAAAACGGTAGAATAAAACATCAGTCACAAGAAATCGCCTAGCCTATTAATATTATAGATAACAAAAATGGTAAATTTCAATATAAAACAAAACAAAAAACAACAAAAACAGCGAATATCCACTTGTCAATTAATTCTTTGCAAAATGCCAACACACATTGAAAAGAGACATGAAGCCAACGACGGAACATCAAGTTCGAAACAAATTTAAATATGATTCTTTGATATGCTTTGTTCAATTGCTTTTAATACCATTTATAATTTTGACCAGGCCTGGAAAACGAGTTGATGAAAATTTAATTGAATAAATTATTACAATCATTATACGGGAAAAATGGCAAAGAAATTGGTAGAAATGTTTAATATAAAATTTACAACGTTATTATTATTTAGGCGTCATTCTGGAGGTATACCGCGATTAATCCAACATCCGTCATTTTAAAAAAGATTGGAATAATCCGCAACCAACCTTGAGTCAGTTGTCATTGGACATAACAAGCGAATGCCATAAGGAAGTGAGGAAATACACAAATACTCAACACATGTAGCCACAAAGAAGCCATTGCTTTCTGCTGGAAACATTGAAAGGCGGCTCATCTTTTCTACTGCTAACGTTAATAACCCTGCAGAGTACTGGAAATTTTTTGTGATGAAACTAGAACAATGTTATACTATCATAATGGACCCTGCAAAGTTTGGAGAAAGCAAACACTGCCTTTCAGCAGAAGAATACAAGACCCACAGTGAACTTTGGCAAGTTTTCTGTAATGGTATGGGGGTAGTATCTCGTCCAATGGCGTTGGTGAGCTGCGTAGTTTTAATGAAAATATGACGAAGGATACAATCTGTATCAGCACAATAATCCCAAACACAAGACCTTGGCTGCTGTATAATTGCTCAAAGTCATTGACACGCCTGCCCTAAATGCAACCGAAAATTTGTGGGCTTTATTGGTGTCCTACCAATAAAATCACATTAATCAAAGCAATTCATGAAGAATATCCCAGAAAATTAGAGAATGTTATAAACCTAAATGGCCATATACCCAAATCTACTATATTTTTTTCGTTCCGGTTATAAGTCTATCATGTGTTTGCATATTACAAATAATTAATTGACAAGTGAATATTTGCTATTTTTTCGTTCTTATTGTTTGTTGTTTTGTTTTTTATTGAAATTTACCATTTTTTTATTAATATGAATAGTTAATATTTACCCTTATAACATAATTAAGGAAAATGTAAAAGAAAACTCGCTTTTGTTAAAAAAATTTTAATTTAAAAATTAAAACTATGACTTTTTTTTGTGTGTGATTCATCAATTATTGATGCACCTCCCATACAACATGATTTTTTACCATGGCAAATCTGGACTACTACGATAGCGACAGTCTTGAAACTTAATATAAGTACTAATGTCGTAGCAACTCAAGACGTCGCTATAGCTTAATTTTTAATATTGGAAGTTCTATAATTGCGAAAGTGGGAAAAAATTGCATTATTTTCAGGACTTTTATTTTTTCTTCAAATTGTTATAAGAATAGATACATCCCTGATTTTATTGCAAAGCTTTGTCACATTTTTTGTCTCAGTGTAAGAAGTAATAACGAGAATCTTTATTTTTTCATACATGAGCCTCCTTGAAGAATTTTGGTGTTTCATTTTATGGAGTCTGTTGTGGTGCTTAAGTGCATTATTTAAATAATAAAATAAAACCTTTTTTCTCAAAAATTAGAGATTTAAAAAAATAAACTTAAAAGTGCTGATTCCATAAAATCAAATTGCGTAAATTACTTGTGATTGAGTTTGAAATTATTCAGCCTCAAGATCAAATGTTTTTACTTTAAATAAATCAATACAAACATGTATATTGTAGTATGCAATGTGTACTCATTAAAGGGTCCGCCATCTAACTTTTTTTTTTCAACTAGTGCTTATTTCGTGAATGGTAACACTTAGCTCATGTCTGATTTTACATGTAATTAGTTTTATCCTTCCGCTGAACGAATATGGTTGTGTATACGCTTGAACAACGCTGGGAAATATTGCGACATTACTTTGAAAATCATGGTAATGTTGCAGAATGTGTGCGAAAATTGCGTACGGATTTTGGAAGAAGAGAAGCACCGTTAGCTCCGTATGTTCGTTATCTTGTGAAAAAAGTGAAAGAAGCTGGCATCCTCATCGATAAACTAAAGCGTGAAAAGCCAAAAACAGTGCGTACACCCGAGAATATTGCTGCTGTGGCAGAAAGTGTGCGTGAAGCGCCATCAACATCAATTCACCGTCGTTCTCAAGAATTGAACATTTCGGAGGCATCATTGAGACGAATTTTGCATAAGAACCTTGGTATGACGCCATACAAAATCCAATTGGTTCAGGAGTTGAAGCCAACTGACCATCCAATGCGTTTTCGCTTCGCTAAGTGGGCCGCGATCGACTTACAGAAAATGCCGATTTTACCAAAAAAAATCATCTTTTCTGATGAAGCTCATTTTATCTTGGCGGGTATGTAAACAAGCAAAATTGTCGCATTTGGGGCACAGAAAACTCGCACGCATACATTGAAAAGCCGATACACCCAAAACGAGTAACTATTTGGTGCGGATTTTGGTCCAGAGGCATAATTGGACCATTTTTCTTCTAAAATGAGCAAGGAGTGGCCGTTACAGTCAATGGCGATCGTTATCGGGCCATGTTGAACGAATTTTTGTTCACAAAAATTTAATAGGAGGACATTGGCAACATTTGGTTTCAACAGGACGGCGCTACGTGCTACACTCGATGTTTTGCGCTCTGTTTTTGAAGATTGCATTATCAGCCGCAGAGCTGATGTCGTTTGGCCACCTCGGAGCTGCGATTTGACACAGTTGGACTATTATTTGTGGGGTGCCCTCACAGATAAGTGTTACGCCAACAAGCCAGAGACAATTGACGCTTTCAAGGACAATATTCGTGAAATACAGCTGCACACCATCGATAATGTGCTTAAAAATTGGACCGATCGTGGAGGCTACTGCATGGCCAGCCGAGGCAGCCATTTGAATGAAATTATTTTCCATTATTAACCGGAAGGATTGTACTTTCAAATAAAAAAAGAAATTTGAGATAATATTCAGTAGTTTTTTTTATAGCATTTTCAAAAAAAAAAAAAGTTATTTGGCGGACCCTTTACAAACATATTTGTTTCAAAGTTGTTCTATATTTTAGTTTGTTATATTGGAAGAGGCTTACATAGTATAACTTTTGTTTGAATTCTCATTTGGTTGTTTTCATCAAATATATATGAATTTAACTTTTTACCAAACAAACTATCTACTGCTTTTGGTTACTGATGAGGGTTGGTGACTCTTCCCGAAACAGTTGTAACATGTCATGCAGAATGTAGATCAATTTTTTTAAACAAATGTGCCAATGTTTTTGTTTTATTTAAAGTAAAAACATTTGATCTTTAGCCTGAATAATTTCAAACTCAATCAATTAAGTGATAAAGATCGAAAATAAAATTTTTTATTTTTATAGAAAATTATAAAATTAAAAGTAAACTACTTGTTGTATAAGTCTTTGGTTTACTGCATTAAAAAATAAGAGAATTCACCTAAAAATTTCACCTAAAAGTGGTCGTGTTAAGCGTTCGACTTTAAACAAAGCAGAGTGTCCGAGAATGAAAAAATGCTTCAGAAGTGGTTTTTAAAACAGAGAGAGAACAACGTCCCAATATCAGCGGATATTTTGCCATTCAGTTGAATTCCATACCAATTCAAGTTTCAATGCTAGTGATGTATGGTTTAAGAAGTTTAGGTGTCGTCATGGAATTAGATTTTTAAAAATAACCGGCGGCTCATTGTCTTCGAAATCTCATCTTATTGATCCGTTTGTGCAAGAGCTTGAAGATTAAATTACAAAGCAACTATATTCCGGTTTATATTATTGAATGCTTCCAAAACACACTCTTGTCACATGTAGTGACTTAACGGCACCCGAAATGAAAGCTTATAAGAGCGAGTAACTTTTTTGCCCTGTTCAAATGCGGAATGGCGCAGACAAACTGAAATTGTAGGTGATTGGAAAATCTAAACATCCACGTGCTCTTAAGGGATTTTTAGATAATCCAGTTATATATAAATACAGTAAGAACGCGTAAGGCATCATTCATTTTCAAGGACTGGTTTTATTTTGAATTTATTCTCCATGTATGTATGTTAACTTTAAAATAAAACCTTATTTTTTAAGTCAGAAAATTTTTAGCTTCAAACGGTCTACCATATAAAGCAGTTTTGCTTTTGGATAACGCAAAGTGTCGCCAATTAAAAGTCGATGATGGTTTCATTGTAGCAATGAATTTTAGCGAAGGGAGCGAAGAAGACAATATGTCATTAACACTTTGCCGCATTTATAGTTGAGATTAGTCCGGAACATAACTTCACAGAGGTTGACAAAAACAACTGGATTCAAGAGGAATTCCCCACAGAAAGTAATGAGGAGCAAATAGAATAATCAGAAACGGAAATAGAGGAGTCATATGACAGTGAGCATGAAGAAAAAAAAGATAAAGAAGACGATGCCATTACATCGATTGACGATTGGTTTTTTTTTTTAAATAATAATTTGCCCAAAAAGCTCGGCCGAATGTCACGAACAACACGAACAGTGTTGACCTTTAAGGTGTCAATTGTTGCCGGTTTATCATTATAAACCGAGCGTGCACTGTATACAAAAAACTAAAAAGAAAAATTTATTTTTAAATATTGAAAATTATAGTATATTGGTTCAAAATTATAGCTTTCATGCCATCCTAAGCTCATTTTCAAATAAATATCTATTAACCGATGAAAGAGAACATTCAGAATATTCAATTTTCATTGATTTATATGTACTGATTAGATAAACTTCACAGGATCGACAAAATACAAACTATTGAATTCATTGTTTTTTTTTTTTTTCATTTATTGTTTTTTTTTTTTTAATTTATTAAAATATAGCATTTTACATTGATAAATATCACAATAATCTAAACGCATTTAAGAATCAATTCTTTTAAAGCCCTCTCTATAGCATCAACAAAAAAAATGGGAATTCTGCTACAACAGTAGTAAGGAAGGGCTGTCGATTTAGTTGCATTAAGCAAAGCCATCGTTTTCGATGTATATTGTCGTCTCCTTTGATTGTTGTGCTGGTTCCCTACGTATACATAAGATGCACCTTTTTTTTTTCGCTTGAGATCATCTTTAACATCATCGATGTGAAACATCATTGGCGCTATGCTTTTAATGCTTTTTGTTTGTAAATTTTTTTTTTTTGTCTTTTTTATATTTTCATAAAAGGTGGATGGATGTATGGAATAGTTAGGTTGGTCGTATTTGATTGGATGTTTTTTTTTGTGGTAGTGCACTCATAATGTAAGTACCAATGTATTGATGATGACTTACACGCTTTATGAACCATTATGAAAATTAGCTATAAAAATGTAATGAATCTCTTTTGATATTAAGTAAATTGTACATTAATTGAAATATTGTATTTTGTAGATACGAGTATTGGTATAAAATAAAGCAAACTATATAAAGGAAAACTAAATCTGTGTATAGTTTTTAGATACCAGCACAATTTTGGGATTAAGAATGTGTATTAATCAAAATGACTTTTGCTATTTTTAACAACAGGAAACATTTTTTCTTTACATATGTACGTGTATGTGACCATATTCAACAAATTGTTACTTAACTTAACTTTAATACAAAATGCAATTCAGGTTGCTGTTCATATTCAGGTGTACTTCTCAATAATTGGCCACCGTCACAAATAATCTGTCGTACAGAGATTTGTTCAAGTCAAACAGGAGATTTCGAAAATGTTATGATTGAATAGAAACTATTTCAACACACTCGCCAGAGAAGCTGATAATGCTGCACATCAAGGTAACCTAAAAACCATTTTCAATGTGATCAGAAAACTTTCCGGTAAGAAACCCAACACAAATATACCTATAAAAGATAAAAACGGAAATATGCTAACTTCTATTGATGAGCAACTTATAAGATGGAAGGAATATTTTGAGGAAACCATAAACCATCCCTACAATGCAGACAACTCCTCTCAAAGTGATGAAGCAACCGATACCAGAACCCCACCCCCATTAACAGCAATCTGCATAGATCCTCCCACTCTCCACGAAATTTCAAAAGCCATTACACAGCTTAAAAACGGAAGAGCTGCCGACATTGACAACCTACCCGCCGAATTCTGCAAATCTGCGCCTACTACCATCGCTGACATACTACTGCCTCTATTCAAGAAAATATGGATGACTGATGCTATCCCCCAGGAATGGAAAGAAAGTGTTATAATTAAAATACCTAAAAAAGGAGATCTGAAATCATGCAGTAACTGGAGAGGTATCGAATTAACGCCCTCTCTGTATGTAAGATATTTAACAAGGTAATACTTGACCGTATGCTCGAACCTTTGGATGAACACCTCCGAAAAGAACAAGCTGGCTTCCGCCCCAACCGCTCTTGCGTAGACCAAATAAGCAGTCTACGCCTAATAGTAGAACAATGCAACGAGTATAATACAACGTTATTTTTAACGTTTATTGATTTTGAAAAGGCCTTCGATGCGATAAACAGAGAAAAAATATGGGGAGCTTTAGAGAGCAAGGGCGTCCCGCAGAAACTAATTAACGTAATCAAAGCCCAATACACCGATGCGAAAATGAGCGTACGACATCTTAGAAAAGCAGCCAACCTTTCAGTACATTAAGCGGAGTAAATCAAGGATGTCTTCTCTGTCCGTTCCTTTTTATCACAAACCCTTGATGTTATTCTTGCATATAGCAATGACCAAAACATGGGTATTCAATGGAGAATAAACCAGAAACTCGAAGATCTAGAATATGCTGACGATATCGTCCTACTTGCCACAACGAAGGAAAACATGCAAAGAAAGATTGATGACCTTCCCTAAGAGCAGAACAATTTGGTTTACGAATAAACGCAGCTAAAACAAAGTGCATCGCAGTAAAAAGCAATCAACCAACAACATTCACTCTAAACAACAGCCCAATTCAACATGTAAATAGCTTCTTCTATCTTGGAAACAACATCACACCCGACGGCGGTGCAACTAAAGACGTAGATATGCGAATACATAAGGCAAATGCTGCGTTTTACAATCTGAGAAACGTCTGGACTTCTAACACCCTGTCACCAAAAACAAGGAGCAAAAGTTGTACTCATCAGGAACTGGCTTGCCAGAGGCGTGATACAATGGCCTATAACCTACCTCCAAGTGGTGCTCCTGGGCAACGCTAGGCAAAGCCAGTTAATTCTGGTGATTATTCCTAGCGGCTAAAGGTTAAGGAAGAAAAATGTCTGCCAGTGCAATCCCGTTCGGGGGGTAACTGGTAGTTACTAAAGAGGCACTAAATTTGGTACTGCGGGGAGATCGAATAGCTCTAAGAAGAGGACTCTTCGACTTCTCGCGGCGACAAAGCGAACTATAACACAGGGATCTGATGGCCGACTGTTCGATCGTGAAACATCCAACCAGATGAAAAGGTTGTCACACCCCTTTAATATATGTGAGATCCAAGTTGAACTGATGGTATTGTTGGACCACATTACGAACGTGGCACTAGAGGCTTTCGAATCTGACGTGCAGAGGAGATCGCTGTGTGTGACTAGTAGGGGTGGTTGTGGAGTGAAAGAGTTGGTATATGCGTTGTTTGGGAAAGCTGGTATATGCGTTGTGTGGGTGGCATGAATTGAAGATGAGTCGCAAGATGAATCGGATGCAAGAAGGTCGGATGTAGCATGAGTAGAAGTCTTTTGACAATACGAGAGTGCGTGAAAATGGATCAGAAAACTGTGTTATGGTAAGCAAGGTCAATGCAGAGGTCTGTAAGGAATCTTTAATACGATCTCATTGGGAACGGCCCCTCGGGGAGTTTCGCAGTGGCTGTGGTGCCCATATCGCGGGCAGATCACAGATTGATGTGGAGGTGCATTCACCCAGGTGTTGCTACCTCTAAAGCAAAAGGGTTTTAGATAGGCCCGACACAATAACAAAGTGTGGAGTGATGCCGAATACATCACTCCAGCTTGTAACCGTCTTATGGCGGGGCGTAGGCAAGACGCATAATATCTATCCAAGTGCTAAGACCACCGTGTGGTTAAGTCGACAAGACAGGCACACGCGTAAAACCCGTATGACTTCTGTCACCAAAAGCAAAGATACACATATAAAACGCATGTATAAAAACCATACTTCTATATGGCTCCGAAACATGGAAAGTAAACCAAACCATTAAACGCAAACTGCAAAGTTTCACAAATAGATGCCTGCGCAACATCTTAAAAATATGGTGGCCAAGAACAGTATCGAACGAAGAACTACTACAAATCTCTGAGCAGGAAGACATCAATACGCAAATCAGAAGAAAAAATAGAACTGGCTAGGCCACACACTCCGTAAGCCATACTACGAAATATGCCACGCAACACTACAATGGAACCCACAGGGTACACGCATGCGAGGAAGGCCGAAGACTACTTGGAGACGCACTATTTTCCTTGAGACAGGGAAATCTTTCAACGAACTTAGATATAATGCAACAGACAGAAACGTATGGAGATTCCTTGTAAACAGCTTATTTCCTGATGGAATACGCTAATAATATTTATTGATTATATGATTGAATATGGAAAATAATCCGAAATTATATAGATTATCACCATTGAATTCAATATTGGACTGTTACACTGTGGAACAATTTCGGCGCCATTGTCTGGGTGGTTGAGAAATTCTAACTAAGGTGAAAGTACTAGGCCAGTTTAGTAAAATTCCCACAGGGTTGAAGTTAGCAGGCCAAACTTTTATGATCGTTATCTTAATGTTTGTTAGTTTAGTTTTTCAGCTATAATTCAGGAACCTTTGATAATTTCTCAGTTCATTCTTCATTAAAAAAAACTGTTGAAATTAGTGGCTAATAAATATAATAGAGTAAATTATAATAGAGCGAAAGAGAGATCTTTAAAATTCATATTGATCCAAATATTTTACCTCTTTCTATTTTACTAGCAGATTCCAGCACTCGAAATTCGAGTGCAAATTCTAGGAAATTTTATTTTTTCATTTAATAAAGACCCTAAACGTATGCTTCACAATTCAACTTATTTTAAATGAAGAAAACAAACCCTACACATTAACACAAACACATTAACAAATTTAATAAACACACACATAGCATTGTATAATTTTATGTTTGTGTTAGTATCAAATTTAAACGATCATAACTCAAAAAAAAATATTGCAGAAGATGAAAATCTGTAAATCTGGGTAACAGCTAAAAAGAAATACCTTTCAAATGATAAAGTTTTTGTCAAAATCGGGGTAAAACTGTGAAACTTACATCGCACAGTGGACCCTATTTTGAGAAGGCGGCCAAAAATCTTTTTTTTTTTTTTTTGTTACCGATTTTAAAGTTATGTTATTCATTTGAAAGTAAATACTAGTAAACCTCGGGAGCCAAAAAATTGCGACTCTATCTCAACTATATCACAGCGAACAGGGTCTTCGAAAATGGGCTTTCTCAGTATTTTGCTAAAATTAAAAATTTCGTTGTAAATTTTTATTTTTGAATGACTGTAACTTTTTTGATTTAAAAGATTTTGAAGTGAAATAAATTTTGTATAATTTTGTGGCTTTCACACTATTAACGTTAAAAATGTAAAATCACTGAGTCATTCCGAAATTTAAAAAAAAAGGTCCAAATTTTCCGAAAATCTCCTACTTAATAGAGCATAACTCCTGCCAGTCAAAAGCAGTCAGAAAAAATCTTGCACTCTTCTATAGTCCGAACCCTCCAGTTTCCGCCCGTGTGCACCAGAACAATTTTTCTGACCCAAGGTTAGATATTTTCTGCAAAATTTATGAATATAAAAGTTGTCCACTATGTGGTTAGGATATATTAAGTTTGAGGTGATGTTTGTAACTGCCAAAAATATTGGACCTTTATCCATCTTTTATTATACGGATCGACTCAAAAACACTTTCTGAGTCGATTAAACGATGTCCGTCCGTCCGTCTGAGTGTTATGAATACAAAAGTTGGTCGTACCGGTGCACCGCGGTGTATTTTTTTGCTTGTCGGTAGAGTTGTCAGGAGTTGTTATATACTTATAAAAAAGTGTTGAGATATAACACGCTTAATTGTTGCAGGTACATTTACATAGGTATCTTTCAAAAACATTAATAGTCTGAATTAGAGTTATATAGTTTAAATACCTGACAAAATGGGAAACAATTTAAATAACAGGTAAATGGCAAAAAAAAAAACTATTGCGACATAGCCCTGTAAGATATGAGCAGGTATGCTTCACCTTTTAAAAGGGGTTAGGGTGTGGATTTTTAATCCTTCTAAAAGTGGTAATAAAAGATAAAAATTTTTATTTTACATAATTGTAAGAAAGAGTATTTATAATAATGTTTCCACAATTATTATTCATTACAATTTGTGCAATGGCTAAGTACTGTTACAGAGATCTGGCAGATATTTATTTTCAACGAAATGATGTAGACGATGTAATTTTGCACATAGTGAGCAACGACTTCTTTAAGAATTGTAACCTAGAAGACATTGAAATGCACAAATGAAAAATTACTAATTTTGCATCGAATTTGAAAAGACGGTACATTGAATGTTCACATAGCAAGGCAAAGATGTACAAATGTTACCAAGACTGGTTAATAAAGGAACTTATTTTTGAGAGTGCATCTACAACTGCCAACGAAAGTGGAAAAAAGGGTCGACCAGCAAAACCAATTGACGGATGTAGTGAAAGATCTTGAAGGCGCAAGCTGGAGAATATCAATGAAGAAATTTCTCAAAGAATTACTAAGGATTCATTTTTGCACCAAATTCAACCAACCCAAAAAAAAATAAAATTGAAATAATTGAAAAAATAGTAGAAGCGAGCCCAAGGTGCACAAAGAGGGTTTTGAAAAGCATTCCTACTCCAATTGAAGATAAGAAATTTATGCCGGAAGAAGTGTTCGCCCTATTTTTGCATTTGAAATTAACCAAAAATCAATATAAGGAATTGCGGAAGCGAACCAATGAAAATAATTGTGGGATTTTTCCAGAGTATCGAGATTTAGTTTCTGCCTAAGAAGAATGCTTACCTTCACAATCTGCTATTAGTGTCACTTCAACATCAGCAGAAATAAAATTGCAACATCTCCTTGAACATACTGCAAAACGATTGCTAAATACGCTTGATACTGATCATTTAAAAAAAAATGGTAATGGCAGCATTACTTTAATTTCTAAATGGGGATGTGATGGATCCTCTGGTCAGAAACAATACAAGCAATTTAATGCCGAAAATTCATCAGATGCTAATTTATTTATGGTATCTTTCGTTCCATTGCGCTTAACAAAAAGGTATAGCGTCTTAGAGCCGTCAACTAGTAGAGCAACAGAAATTGATATATGGAAAAATGAAATTCCTTCTTCAACAAAGTATTGCAGACCAATAAAATTTGCATTCAAAAAGGAAACCAAAGATGTCATAACTGAAGAAGTTCAAAAAATAAAAGATCAAATTAAGGAACTTGATCCAGTAATATTTAAATTTGCTGACCAAGACATTGAAGTACATTTTAAAATGTGTCTCACAATGATTGATGGAAAAGTTGCACAAGCTTTAACTGGAACAAAGTCAACGTCAAGCTGCATTATATGCCAAAAGACATCAAGTCAATTAAGCCAACCCCCACCAGAAGACGATAGTTTTAAGGAAGCCTACGAATTTGGAATGTCCCCTCTTCATGCTAGAATACGTTTCATGGAGCATATTCTTAAATTGGGTTAAGATTTGGAATTTAGTCCATTAGGCGAAACAGTGAGAAAAAACAAAGAAAATGAAGAAAAAAGAAAGCAAAAAAAAAAACAAATTCAACAAAAATATCCACAGCTAGGCCTCGTAATCGACCAACCAAAACAAGGGGAAGGAAACTCAAATGATGGAAATAGTGCAAGGAGATTTTTTTTCGATCCGAAATTGCAGCATCTATCACAGGTGTAGATCATGAATTAATAAAACGATTCAAAATCATATTACAAGTTCTAGCATACAGCAGAAAGATAAATGCAAAAAAATTTGGAGAGTACGCCAATAAAACAGCTATACTTTATAATGAAAAATACACTTGGAGATATATGCCATCCACAGTTCATAAAATTTTATACTATGGGGAACAAATAATTCAAAACAATATGCTACCAATAGGAGATCTATCCGAAGAAGCGCAAGAAAAAAGGAACAAAGACTACAGATTCTTTCGCGAGCACAACACAAGGAAAATGTCCAGATGTTGCACTAATGAAGACCCTATCACTATTTTGTTGTGCACTTCAGATCCATATATGTCCAACATTCATCAAAAATGGAAAACTACCTCTATTGAATTAGACGAAGAAGCTAAACAACTTCTAGAAGATGAAAATCAAGGCTATTTAGAAGAAATTTTTACTAAAATTGGTTAATTTAAAGTACTTTTTCATTACACTAACAATAAGTTACACTTTTTTATATAGTTAAAAAATTTTCTTGATTTAAAAATTTATTATTTTGTAAATTTACAATAAAAATTGTTATATTTCATAAATTTACCATAAAAATTGATATATAAATATTTAAAAAGACAATTAAAAAAAATTTAACTAAAGCAAAAACATACGAGTTTTTCATTCAAACTTCTCTATCTTGAACCAATATAAGGTAACTTTTACGTTCGCTGCTTAATAAATTATATTTTAACTCGGGATCTTTCAAAAAAAAAAAAATCCTTTTGCCCTTGTGCACATTAGGACTAAAAAGTTTACGGGGGCCAAAGTTTGGCATTTTCTGAAAAAATTAACTTAAAAAATTGTTAAAAAGTATTAGTTGTAAAATTAACTGAAAAAATAAGACATTATATTAAAAAAAAACCTTTTTTTTACCTTTTAACACTTCACTTTTGTACTAAAATTCAACTACAAATGAAAATTTATTTTAAACCCTCCGTAACTTTTTTTATTTTCAGTCGAGAATTACGTTTTATAGCAAAACTTAAAGGCTAAAGTCTCACCTACCAAACAAAAAAAAAACCGCTTATCAAAATTCCAATCCAATCAAAAGTTATAGATTTTTGACCGCCTTCTCGCCTCTCTTGCCTATTAATATTATAGATATTCCACCGAATTGAAAATTAACAAGTAAGAAAATTATAGTCGGTCTAGACCGACTATACGATACCCTATACCATGCGTTTAGAAACCCTATCTCTTAGGCCCAACTAACTGGACATTGAAAATAAGCAAAAACCAAATTTGAGTGGGATTTTTATTAATTTTTTTGGCTGCAGATATGAAAAAGTTCATTTCGGATGCTATGTCTATATGAGGACTAGGTCCAAAATGGACCGATCCTGACCATGGTTGGCAAAGTCTCTTGTATTTTGCAAAAATATGTACAAACAAAATTTGAGAAGAATCAGTGCAATATTTTTGTTTTTTAATAGATTTAAGTGAAGATCGGGAAGCAGCTCTATATGGCGTCAAAGGGATCATTTTTGGACTACTCACTAGTGGATGTAATGAACGCATACAAACCCAATTTGAGTAAGATCTATATGACAATTTGGATCTTATGGCAATTTATGTCGATTTCATATGGGTAATTTGTATGGGGGCTAGGTCTGAACATGGACCGATTCTCACCAATTTCAATAGCGTTCATCCCATGGCCGATAAAAGCTTATATACCAAATTTCATCAAAATATATTCATATTTGCGACCTGCAGTTTGATTACAACGGACGGACGGACATTGTTAAATCAACTCAGAAAGTGATTCTGATTCGATCGGTATAATTAAAGATGGGTCTAGGTCAAATATTTTTGGTTGTTACAAACAGCAGCACAAAGTCATTATACCCAAACCACATAGTGGTATAGGGTATAAAAACAAATAAAATTAATAATGATTGAGTTAAAATTTATTCAAGCTCAAAATCAAATGTTTTTACTTTAAATAGAGCAAAAAATATTGGCACATTTGTTTCAAAAATTTATCTATAGTCTGCAAGAATTATTATACAGTTGTTTCACTAAAAAAAATACTTTTTCTCGCTTATCTATTTTTTAAATTTCGTTTCTGGAAACAAAGAGTGATGCAAAATTAAAAAAAAAACCAAATTGCCAAATTAAGAATTTTATAAAAGTTTCCAATGTATTGTGACCCACTGAATATGATAGAGAGAAAGATTTTTGTCCTTTGGGACATATCCCCTCCGGACCCTCCATGGGGGCTACCTTCCAAATCTTATCATTTTTATATAACTGTAGAAAAAGTATTTTTTAGTTTAGTTAAATAGAATATGTTTTTTTTTTTATATCTCTAATATTTCTATTAAATTTCTGGTTTTTGCCCAAATTTTTGTTTTTTTTTATATAACATTAAACCAGAATCCTACGGGATTGTACAGTGTAATTAGTCGCCGTATGGTTAATAATAGTAAATCTTTGAGTGTTATTTCTGTTGAAATAGGTGCTTTGAAATCGACTATAGTGGTTTGAATTCGGCTTAATTTTAAGCCGTTTGCGAAACTTATTTGTATTTTTCAACGATATTAAAAATAATATTTTTATTAAAATTATTTGAGCTTCCAAATTTAACTTTTTATATCAGACTTACTTAATACTGAATATTTTGCAAGTATGGAAATATTCTTTAATGATAAAATTTATGACGTTAATTTAATATTAAATAAGCTTAAAAATTAATTTATGGCATCGCACTTTTCTTAGTTAGATACATATGTATATGAACACATACTTATAATAGTATTTCGTTAATTGCATATTATAATAATTATTGCATTAAACATAAAAAAAAAACTAAATAATATATTTGTTTACTTAAAAAACATACCTTGACATATCCACGAAACAAACCATCATGAGACATATGCACACGGTGCACAATGGTTGTATGAACAACAAATCAAAAATATACAAAACAACAACAACAACAATAACAAAAAAAAATAAACATGCATTGCCTTAAACCATGAACAAACATTTTAAAAACTCTAGAGACTATAAAATTCCTTCAACAAACAACGACTGACGTCTGGTAGATGGATGGATGAACGAATGTATGGTTTTCAAAGCGAAAAAACCGCCACATTAAAAGCCAAAAAAATACGATGAAAAAACACCATATAAAAGTATTAAATAAAAAGTTCTGTTATATCTGTTAAATCTGACTTTTACTTGCTGTGTTGATCTAACATACCGTTGGGAAATTTGATCACTGAACTGTTGATTTGCTAAAAAAGTTTTTTTTTTTCCATTTTTAATTTATTTTTTGCGTTTCCCCTTCAAATAACTAAATGGTCGATGGCGATAGTAAAGTTTGTGTGTGGACTTATTCGTTTTTGTCGATTTAAGCCGGTCAGGCATAACAAAAGGGAAATTTTTTTTTAAACTATAATTTCACAAGTCAGTTAAATTGATTCCATAGATAGTCTATAGATGGCGTTGTTTGATCAACGCCGTTTGCAAAAAAAAACCGTGAGTGTGTGTCCGAATAGAAGTTATATTTTTGAGTTGAGGCGGCCTTAAATGTTTGATGACCATTTGGTGATTTTTGTAATTTTTATTTTACTTTTTGTTTCTGTGTTATAATGCAGAGGCGTGCCCTGCGAAAAAGGAGCTTTACAAATATTCCGGGAATGTCTTGTAATTGATTACGGTTAATTTAAAATTAGACGAGGTACATATTAGTGTAGTAATGCCTTGGAAACAACTATAACAGCAAATATTAAGACTTAATATAATTAATTAAAATTCATAATTCCTGACATTTAAACGTGAATCTATATTTAGATCTTCAGCCTTAATAAAGGCAGGTTTATGATAAGAAAACATATCTTCCGGAAACTTATAATTCACCAGTTATTGGGTTCATATATAGAATTGTTCAAAACATAAGCAAATTGTCCTAATAAAGTAAACTGAGTTATACAAAATAAAACATTTAATTTTTATTATTACATGGAGTGAAAGGTACACAGGGATGACGTGATAAATGCCAATTTTGTCTGTTTATTCAGTAGGGCCAACTAAAGGGTCCGCCAAATAACTTTTTTTTTGAAAATGGTATAAAAAAAACTACTGAATATTATCTCAAATTTCTTTTTTATTTGAAAGTACAATCCTTCCGGTTAATAATGGAAAATAATTTCATTCAAATGTCTGCCTCGGCTGGCCATGCAGTAGCCTACACGATCGGTCCAATTTTTAAGCACATTATCGATTGTGTGCAGCTGTATTTCACCACTGGCTTCACGAATATTGTCCTTTAAAGCGTCAATTGTCTCTGGCTTGTTGGCGTAACACTTATCTTTGAGGGCACCCCACAAATAATAGTCCAACGGTGTCAAATCGCAGCTCCGAGGTGGCCAAACGACATCAGCTCTGCGACTAATAATGCGATCTTCAAAAACAGGGTCCTGTTGAAATCAAATGTTGCCAATATCCTCCTCTTCAATTTTTGTGAACAAAAATTCGTTCAACATGGCCCGATAACGATCGCCATTGACTGTAACGGCCACTCCTTGCTCATTTTCGAAAAAAATGGCCCAATTATGCCTCTGGACCAAAATCTGCACCAAACAGTGACTCGTTTTGGGTGTATCGGCTTTTCAATGTATGCGTGCGGGTTTTCTGTGCCCCAAATGCGACAATTTTGCTTGTTTACATACCCGCCAAGATCAAAATGAGCTTCATCTAAAAAGATGATTTTTTTTTGCCAAAATCGGCATCTTCTGTAAGTCGATCGCAGGCCCACTTAGCGAAGCGAAAACGCATTGGATGGTCAGTTGGCTTCAACTCCTGAACCAATTGGACTTTGTATGGCGTCATACCAATGTCTTTATGCAAAATTCGTCTCAATGATGCCTCCGAAATGTTCAATTCTTGAGAACGACGGAGAATTGATGTTGGTGGCGCTTCACGCACACTTTCTGCCACAGCAGCAATATTCTCGGGTGTACGGATGCCCGTTTCTTTCACTTTTTTCACAAGATAACGAACATACGGAGCTGACGGTGCTTCTCTTCTTCCAAAATCCGTAAGCAATTGTCGCACACATTCTGCAACATTACCATGATTTTCAAAGTAATGTCGCAATATTTCCCAGCGTTGTTCTAGCGTATACACAACCATATTCGTTCAGCGGAAGGATAAAACTAATTATCTGTCAAATCAGACATTAGCTAAGTGTTACCATTCACGAAATAAGCACTAGTTGAAAAAAAAACGTTAGATGGCGGACCCTTTATTAGAAAAATTGTGTTAAAATTTCCTGACATTTCATTAATTACAAAAAAATTACCGTTACAAAAATGATGCTGCTGTTAAAGTTTGAGAAAAAATGGATTGCAAAGAGTTTCGTGCTTTGATAAAACAAAGTTTTTTGGTGGGAAAACATACTGTCAAAACATTGTTAAACATTATGATGAATCTTCGCCTTCATTTTCAATGGTTAAGATGATATTCCGAATTTAAACCTGGCCGTACGAGCACAAATTATGTAGATCATCCTGCTCGTCCAAGTTAGGTAGTTACCGAAGAAAACGTAAGAAAAGTGCATCAGGTTGTATTGGATGATCGAAAAATTAAAGCGAGTGAAATTGCTAGGATCACAAAGATATCAATAGAGTGAAGAAAAAAAAAATGTCAGTTATTGACTGGGCCGCCACCTAGAAATATGTATTTGGGTGTAAAATAACGTCTCCTAAAAAATTAGGACAATCGGATTAGAGGAACACGTGCCTCAACGGCCCTGAAGTTTGAAGAATGATATACAAGGTAAAAATATGACTTTTTAAATTTCTTAAAATTTTTAATATTTTAAATTGATCTTGAATTAAAAGGATTAAACACTTAATTATCTTTCTAATAAGGCAATAGAAACCAAAATCGCTTTAAAACAACCATGTTATTACAATTGCCCCGGGCAACTAATGTGTCACAGAATGCTTAATCAAGAAGTTCGATCCCAAATTTTGAAATTTGTAGAAATAAAGTAATGCAAAAACATTTTTGCATTCTATTAACTCCAAGGTACTCAAATGAAAAGTATTTTTTGATCATGTGCCTTG
This sequence comes from Cordilura impudica, assembly GCA_963682025.1. NCBI lineage: Eukaryota > Metazoa > Arthropoda > Insecta > Diptera > Scathophagidae > Cordilura > Cordilura impudica. Next base: position 130,883,693 of record OY821520.1, on the reverse strand, counting down.
CAAATTCTTTTTAAACTAAAGCCAAAAAGTCTTAATTTTTAAACACAGTTTTCAAATCTCCAATTTTAAACTTTCAAAAATTATTTTAAAGGAATTTAAAAAAATCAACAATTAGACTTTAAGGTTTAATTAAGCACATATTAAGGAGTAAAACCTCCAAAAATTGAAGGTATTCCTCTTTTCATTTGGCCAGTGCAGCGATTTAACTTCAGCGGAATTCGGGAAAACACGAATTTTTGTCACTTATTAAGATTATATGAATTTTTGTATTTTTTTTTTTCAAATTCATCGCATTCACTGCTCTGGAATATTTAATTATTTTAATACTTTTTATTTTCATATCTGAATTTTGAATTTAACGTTTATTTTATTTTACTAAACAATACATCTCTGTATTTAACATGTATAGTTCTGATGTCGTTTGAGAATAAAATAAATTTTTTGTAAACCACCAACAAGCGTAGACCATAAGTGCAAGAAAATAAAAGAAAAAATAATATTTTATATTGTTTAAGGAATATTAAAATTAAAAGTATAAGAAATAAAAGAAAAAAAAAATTAATTTAAGGTTTCTAAACTTGCGATGAATTTGAAAAAAAAAAATATAAAAATTTGTAAAACCTTAATAAGTGAAAACAAGTAAGAAATTATAGTCGGCCTAGACCGACTATACGATACCCTATACCATGGTTTAGAGACCCTTTCTCTTCGGTCCAACTAATTCGATATAGAAAATAAGCATAAACCAAATTTGAGTGCCATTGTTATTATTTTTTTTGGCTGCAGATATAAAAAACTTCATACCGGATGCTATATTTATGTGGGGACTAGGTCGAAATATGGACCGATCTGATTTGAAAAAATATATACAAACCAAATTTGAGAAAAATCTGTGCAATATTTTTGTTTTTTGATAGATTTAAGTGAAGATCGGGAAGCAGTTCTATATGGGTCCTACGACTAAAAATGGTCCTATAGGGATTATTTTTGGACTACTTATTAGTGAATATAATAGACACATACGAACCCAATTTAACTGAGATCTATATGATAATTTGGATGTTATGGCAATTTATGTCGATTTCATAGGGGTCGTTTGTATGGGGACTAGGTCTGAACATGGACCGAATTACATCAGTTTCAACATCGTTCATCCTATGGCCGGTAAAAGCTTATATACCAAATTTCATCAAAATGTATTTATATTTGCGACCTTTTTTTTTTTTTTTTTTTTTTTTTTTTAAAGCCAGTTCCGCGAAGCCGAGTGGCTTGTCTGCAGAATCTAATTTGGCTTTTTTTTTTTTTTTTTTTTGCAGCGACTGACCAAAGCCTTTGGTGGGAATCGAACCCACGACCCCCGCATGATAGGCGAGCACGCTACCTACTCACCTACCGGGGCGCTTGTTTGTAGTTTGATTACAAGGTTTACATGGACACACAGATAGACGGACGGACGGACATCGCTAAATCGATTCAGAAAGTGATTCTGAGTCGATCGGTTAAATAAAAGATGGGTCTAGGTCAAATATTTTTAGTAGTTAGAAACAGCAGCACAAAGTCATTATACCCAAACCACATGGTGGTATAGAATATAAAAAATTGCTGTTTTCTCGAAATCCGCTGAACTTAAATCGCTGCACTGGCCAAATGAAAAAAGGAATACCTTAAATTTTTGGAGGTTTTTGTCCTTAATATGTGCTTAATTAAGCCTTAAAGTCAAATCGTTGATTTTTTTACATTTTTTTAAAAAAATTTTTAAAAACTTTAAAATTGAAGATTTAAAAACTGTGTTTAAAAATTTTTGGATTTAGTTTAAAACGAGTTTTCAAAGCACATTATAAAAAATACTTTTAAATTAAGTACCTTGGAGTTAATAAAATACAATAATGTTTTCGCATTACATAATTTCTACAAATTTCAAAATTTGGGCTCGAACTTCTTGTGACACATTAGATGCCCGGGGCAATTGTAATAACTTGGTTTTTTTAACCGATTTTGGTTTTTATTGCCTCACCAGAAAGATAATTTACTGTTTGTTACGATTTTGTAATCCTTTTAATTCAAGAATAATATAAATATGAAAAATTTTAAACAATTTAAACAAAAAGTCATATTTTTCCCATGTATACCGTTTTTCAAACTTCAGGGCCATTGAGGCACGCGTTCCTCTTATCCGATTGTCCTAAGTTTTTGGGAGACGTTATTTTACACCCATATACATATTTTTAGGGGGCGGCGGCTTAGTCAGTAACCCACAAAATTTTTTTGAAGTCTCCTATTGCAGCATATATATTACATGATCATTTAAATATGAAAAACCTTTCTGCTCGTTGGGTGCCGCGATTTTTGATAGCTGAACAAAAATTGAAACGTGTTGATGATTCAAAATATGGTTTGGAGATGTTTGAAGTAAATTCAACTGAATTTTTTCGTCGATTTATAACAATGGATGAGACGTGAATTCATTATTATAGACCGGAGCCCAATAGACAGTCTGCGGATTGGTTACAAGCGTGCGAAAGCCGACCAAAGTTCCAGGAAAAGAAGAAAGTGTATGCATTTTTGTTGACTTTAGAACAGCGTTTGATAAAGTGTCCAGACAGCTGTTAATGTGTTAATTTGATGGAGGCCATATGAAACAACTAAATCCATAGTATGGGCTGGAAAGGAGCTGGCACAAGAATTTGAAACTCATTCCGGTGTTAAAGCTACGTTCACACTATGTGTTTTGTTGTGTTTTTATTATTTTTTTAGCACGTGCAATTTGTATACATAGTGTGAACCCTTTCAAACATTGCTTATAAACATAAATATGTACATTTTTCAATTAGAGCAGGTTCTATTTTGGCATGACAAACATATGAAAATACAACACTGCTTGTGGCGAAAGAAAAACAGAGTAAATTATAAAGATTAATATTGAAAGAAAAATTAACTATTTAATATTAATTAACAATTGAAATATATATTATATATATAACCTTATTTTTAACAATAAATTTTTTGTAAATTCTCAAATTAAATCAGCTGTTGTTTACATTTAGAGGTTATGTCATACGGAAATACCTATGTACGTTTGAACGCAAAAATTATGAATCGTATGTAAAACGCAAATTTTGACACACACACGGAATTACGTATGGATCGTAAAACTCAATTTATATATGGAAAGTACACAGTGTAAACACACCTTAAGCAAGGCTGCCTACTGTCGTCTCTTCTATTTTTGCTTTATATATGTAAATGACTTGAATGATACTTTAAGTGGCGGTCTTTATGTTGATGATCCAAATCTATAATCTTATTAGGCTAGGCGATTTCTTGTGATCGATGTTTTGTTCTACCATTTTATCCCGATTTTGACCAAATGTTTATTATTTGAAAGGTATTTCTTATTATCAGTTTTACAGATTTACAGATTTTAAAATTTTTTCCTTTATTTTGAGTAAATTGCATTTAAAGTTGCTACTAACACATACATAAAATTATACATATGGTATGTGTGTGTTTATTAAATTTGTTAATGTGTTTGTTAATGAGTTTGTTATCTTCATTCACAATAATAAACCAGAAAAGTGTTGGTTTGTGAATTGGATAAGTTGAAAAATAAAGTTGCCTAGAAATTGTACTCGAATTTTGAGTGCTGGAATCTGCTAGTATAAGATTATTACTTTACGCAGATAGTAAAGTAATTCTGGCAGGTGATGAAAAAACATTACAAAAAATGATTAACAGATAAGAAAGTTATTGTTTTGATTAGAATTTAGAAGTGAACCTGGATAAATCTAAAATAATGGTGTTCAGAAATGGAGGCAGAAAAGCGGGAGATGAAAAATGAGTGTTTAATGTGTCTAGGTTCTGTTACTTATGGACGATTTTGACACCAAAAATTATATTAAACAACACATAGATAACAGAAATACTGCAGCTAAAAACGACATAAATGCATCCTGGAATGTGTTTTTAAGTAAAAAAGATATATCTATGCGTGCAAAATGGCAACTTTTCCAGGCTGTTTGATGAAGTAGACAAACTACAACGGTATTTTATGAAAAACATTTTAAACCTGCCTAATTTCACACCAACTTTTATCCTTATGCTGAAGACAAATTTGCAAGTGGCTCGAACGAACTCTTTTTGATCCTGAAACGAGCAGATTACCTCATAAACTATCACTGAAACGTATACAGAAGAATATGTTATGGGTTACTAATTTAAACAGACCAGTTTCTGATTCGATAGATTAAACACATTAAAAACCTAACTTTTACCAAACGGCAGTTTATATGATAGACGAATACAATTAGAACCAGCTTATGTGGATCTTCAAAACTCGATGTGATTTAAATGCTACCAGATTTCCAAGCAGTTCAAAAATATGCTCATTATGCAATTTAAAAGATATTGAGATTCACTTTGGATTCATAAGTTTTTGAAATTTTAAATGGTGAATCTATGAATTGGAATAATTTGGTTCAATATATCATCAACGCTCTTAAATATGGAAAAAACCTAATCGTATAATTTAGTTATTTAAAAAAAAAATAGAAAATAATCATTTCACATGATGATTAAAAATCATTCTCCCGACTGACGACTATTGTCAAAGTCGTGAGCTCTTATTTTAGGTAATAAAATGTATCTAAGAACAATTATTGTAAATCTTGTACTGGTCAGCCATCGTAATAGCAACAAAAATTTAATTCCATTTCTTTGGAAGAAAAAAAGAAAACTAACTAGATCCCTTTCCGTCCCCGGCTACACAAACGTATAGGTAAATTTAACGTATTTTGAAGAGAGAAGTTTATGTAGAAATGTCTCATTTTTCTTACTGCTTTGAGTGTTTACATGTTATGTGTTCTGTCTTTTTCGTTCTCTAATAAGTTTCTACGAGTTTTTTTTTAGTATTTGTGTGTACGCGTGCAAAAAAGGTGATCATGTTTCGCAGTGCGGGAGACAAGAAATGTAAGTATCATTATTTTGTTTAAATTAAACTGAATATATGAAGATTTTGTTATTATTTTGTAACAAAAGCATCATATTTTCAAATTATGTGCAAATATTTTAAAATGCACAAAGAATTTTTGATTTTTTGTAAGCACAATATGTGCCCACACATATGTGTAGTATGGGTTTCTACTAGTTCAATTTGTCTTCGCTTCAGCAAAAAAGTACAATTTGGAGAACGAGGCAGATTTGGAAGAAGTCCTCAAAATAATTTCTGACTTATCCGATTTTGAAGACGACAGTTCATCTGAGCCAATAAATAGACCATTATTGTGGAAAAGGGGAACGCTCAACTCCCTTAATAGTACACTGCGTGACAATTTTCATGAACCAATGGTCCCCCTTCTGCCCATAAAGTATTTTGAGAAATATTTTACTGCTCAGCATTTTGAGGAAGCAGCACAGTTCACCAATATGTACCACCTAAAAACATTTGGCACTGAGCTGAAGACAGATGCATCCGAAATTAGAAAATTGTACGGCGCTCATCTTTATTTCGGTTGCATCAAACTCCCTCGTTTAAGGATGTACTGGGAGCAGAAGTTCGGCAAAAATATTGTTTCCTCAAAGATGGCACGAAATCGCTTGTTTCTTTTGCGAAAATGTCTTCACTTTGTTGACACAGCTGAAGCGTCAGAAGAAGCGAGTTCCAACTACCTGTGGAAGGTTCAACCCATAATTGATGCGGTAAGATCACGATGCCTTGCCGTTCGCAGAAATTTCGCCAACTATTCCATAGATGAGCAAATGATACCGTTCCTTGGAAGATTGCCAGGTGGCCTTCGTCAATATGTGCGGAATAAACCGCGACCAGTTGGTCTAAAAAATTTTGTTTTGACTTCGGCATGTGGTACTATTTATAATGATTTATTGATACATTTAATATACTGTTTAATTTTGCAGGTATTGTTTTAGATTTTGAAGTCTACCAGGGCTCCAAAACAGCGTTAGGCGAGAGAAAACTGGGATTAGGTGCAAGCGTTATTCAGCGTTTGGTAAGGACTTTGCCAAATAATTCTTCTGTCTTCTTTGATCGGTATTTTACCAGCTTATCACTTTTGGAGCGATTGGCTGAAATAAATGTACATGGAACTGGCACAATACAAACAAATCGTTTGCGCAAGCTAAATCTGAAGGATGACAAGTGTTTAAAAAGAGGAGAGTCTGATCAGATTATTAGATCAGATGAAAAAATTGTTGTTGTCAGATGGATGGACAACAAATCTGTCACACTTGCTTCCACAGCATACGGCCAGGATCCAGTAGGTACCGTGAAAAGATGGAATAAAGAGCAGAGGTCCCGAATTGAGATTACTTGCCCTGCCATCGTCATGGAGTACAATAAAAATATGGGGGGAGTGGACATTTGTGACCAAATGTTAGAGTGCTACAGAACATGGGTGAAATCCAAAAAATGGACTTTGAAAGTGGCACTCCATTTTCTCGATTTGTCTGTGGTAAACGCGTGGATGGAGTACAGGCTCGACTGTTGATCGAAAAATATGCCACGCAAATTCATCAAGGATCTGTTGTCTTTCCGACTGGAAGTTGGAGAAGCTTTGCTTTTTACGCCAAAAAGACAATTTGGTGAATTAGATGAAGAACACCAAGACGAAGAAGAACAACAACAACCAGTCAGATTGAATAGTAAATGCTCTCCTTTGCCAGGAAGCAGCAAACGGTTGGATGGAGGGGGTCATTGGCCAGTGGTCGATAAATTAAAAACAGCACGAGCGTGCCGTTTCCAAAAATGCAATAGTCGCACGCGAACTCGGTGCGAAAAGTGTGATGTCTATTTGTGCCTTACGTCAGAAAAAAACTGCTTTAAAATGTTTCATACTGTGATTTAAGACTTTTTAAAAAAAACCAATGAATTGTTTTTGTTTTTTCATTTTTCTTATTTATAAGAATTTTTGAAGAAAACCACTGATTTTTTTTTTTATTTTTACGCTTTTTGTTATTCATAAGATATTTTTAGAGAAAACCAATGAATTGTTTTTTTTTATTTTTTGTTATATATGTTTATATTATTATTTTTTTATTTGTTTTTTAAATATGAATTAAAAAGTTTATGTTTTTTCCTATTTAAAAAAAGATTATATTTTGTCCAAATGAAATCCCAAGGTACACATATGTGTATGTCCTGTTTCTAAGGACGTGAGCTTTGTATGGACATTAAAAATACATTTTTATGTTATTTTAGGATGAATTAGCATATACCGAAAATTTCATTGAAATACGCCAACTTTGAAATTGCTTGGGACTGAAAGGGATATGGTCAAAAACGCGTACTGCCACGTTACACTCGTACGCAGTTTTTTTGATTTATCTCATCTAAAATCAACTTTGGGTCTTATTTTTTTATGCAGAGAACAAATCTCCTAAGACTACAAATTTTGTGTAAAGAAAGTGTTTTCATAATGTAAACGGTAAAAAAGTTATAAGCGCTTTAAGTGGACTGCCACGTTACATAATTTTGGAAGGGCTATTTGAGGTGCAGTTACTTTTTCCCAAATTTCTGCTCTTTTAATTGACGAATACATAAAATTTCCAGATAAGTGATAGCCAAGGGTTCAATAAGTATTACTGCGTTTAATTTTTAAATATAGTTGCAGAAATAAAAAGTTTAACGCGAAAATGTACGGACTGCCACGTTACATGTTGGAATGCCACGTTACATCGTTCGAATTTATCAATTAAAGAGAATCGAAAAACAAGGAGAGTGTATAGTTAAACAAGCCTGGATTATAATACACATACTTTATATTCGGATTTGTTTATAGAAAGTGGGTGTGACCATTCGACATAAATACTCAATTTTTAACTTTGGTTTTTATTTTTTATTTAATAGTAAACAGTCTTATTCTGGACTTTTAAAACATTTTGAATACAAACATGAAAACTTAGGCATTTTTGTACCCTGCATCGAGATTGTGTATGCAACGGCCTTGCCACAAATTTCTTGAATTTGATGAGCCGATGATATATTCGGAACTTGTTGAGCATTAGCAAATATTTGAGTAGTGCCTGTGCTCATTTATGTATTTTATCGAAGTCTTTGCTTGTAAATTCTTCAAGATCAATTCTGGATTGCGTGTGCTTAAATGTGCTTACAAACTCTAGTGCGCTGTTAACAATAACATGCCGTGCTTTAATGTGCTTTCGCACAAGAGTCTTAATAGTGCCACCGAGTCCGTCAACACAACCCTTACCGTGCGAAGTTGCGAAAAAGTTCCAAAATATCTTCACTCCAAATTCTTTTTTTAGGTGTGGTATTATAGCCGCGATATATTTATTTTTAAATTGGGATGATGGTCCGTCACTCCAAATTTTTAAAATTTTTCTGATGTTGGCATTTCCGATGCCAGCTTGTAAACGAATGGAATGATCGTATCCTTAGTGTGTTGCAAATTGTCTGTAACGAAAACTTTGGAACAAAGAATACCGTTGTATATAAAAGCCAATGCTTGCTCTGAACTTCATCTTGGCCTTCGCAAACAAAATTTTCGGCAAAATCAATTTGGAGCAACGCTGCTTCCTTATATTGCAAACTAAGGGTTCGAGATCGGTCTTCAAGATTGAACATCCGTGACTGTTCCCGCTTAACAAAGCAGTGCTTCAGAAATTGTGTCGATAAGATCTTCAATCGATCCGTTTGCTTCGTTTTTTCCGTTCTTTTAGATGAAAGGCTTTTTTCCAAACTTTTCATGTTACGTGCTTGTTTAGGATTGCTCCTTCCACTAAGGCCTTCAATCTTTCTTTATTGACGCCAACACAACTTTGACATCTTCCAAACCAGCAATCGATAGTTGAGTCTTCACATAACAATTTGTTGGCAAATCCTTGTTCGTAGCTTGGAATTGAGGGAACAACTGAATGCAAAGCGGCAACGGCTTCGATGTAATTCGAATGGTAGAAGCATAAGCAAGAGTTATGTGGTAAGTCATTTATTAATTTCACCCATTGCGGACGTTGACTTAGTAGTTAAACCACAAAACTCTATAAAAGCAAAAGTAAAAATAAAATATGACGATAAAAGTGACACTTTTTTATATTCTAAACGAAGAACCATGTACATATATCAGTCAATTTCTCACACATACCATTTTCTGCACCATTTCTTTCTTCTACAAATAATACGTGAGCTTCCCCCAAACTTAAGACCATTTATCTCAAAGCTATTCGAACTTCTTGCCCATCCGCAATGAAAGATTTCACGTCTCAGACTTTAGGTGAAACCTGAGAAATGGCATCTCTCTCGAAGAAGCTTTTTATGTCCAAATTTAATGAATCAACATTTGCTGGTTTCTTAGCCGGCTTTTCAGTTAGAGAATTAGCTAAATTAATTTCACCGCTTTTGTCTATGCTGGAAACTATTGCAGCGAGAACTTCTTTTTTTCCTTGGACAGGAAGGCAGAGCTTTTAACTTTTTTAACAGCTTTTCCCAACGTTTGCCTTGCCCTACAGAATTCCATCATGTCAAGGAATACCATAGGTTCATTCTGCTTCTTTGCCTTTACACCTTCTCTGTGTTTCCGAACACGCTCTCTTATTATTGCGCGACGTTCCTCAACCACTGTATTTAATTTTGCTTGATTTAGTTTACATTCCTCATTATTTTTCTTTTAACGGTATGCCCGCGAAGCCGCTGCTCTTTTCTTTTTATATTCATCAAACTTTCGGTTATCTTTCAGTTTGTTGAAATAATTTCTATTTTTTGCTGTTTTTGTTAAACGAACCTGTAAATATTTTAAAAAACTGTATTCAAAGCAAATTGCTCATATTCGGGACAAAGACTGCCACGTTACACACTTTAAATTGCTCATAATTTAGCAACTGTAACCATTTTTGCAAAATATGAATAAAAATCGGAATAAATACCAGAAATGCTTTTAAGAAATAGACTTCATAATTTTTATTTTTTAACGACGTATGTCGAAAAAAACAATCATTATGTTTTTCGGACTGCCACGTTACATGAAATCTGCGGCACTATTCAAAAGCCTTTTTTAGCTTACTCAAAATACTGCCTTGGAATTTATTCCTTGGGTTAGTTTAAGTAAGGAATTTTTTTCACGAAAAGTGCAATAAAAACAAAAATAACACTCACATTATAATTTTGTTTACCCTTTTGTCGCAGCCTTCATTTCCTTCCATTTTTCTGCTATCTGCTATTTCTTGCAAAACGTGCTCAAATGTCAAAATCTTTTACAATTTTTTCAAATTTCTTATTGTTGCCAGACTATTAAAAGTCCATTATTTTAAGAAATATTAAAAAAATTCCAACATTTAGGCAAATACATTTCTTGCCACGGTTGACATTTTCACGTTTTTGACCATATATATCAATGTTCGTAACTTAAGCTACTTGTAGTACCGTTTATAATACCTCCACATATCGTTTTGGGCTAGATTCTATAAGATTTAATAGTATTGTGGTTGGTATTGATTCCCGCTCTGATTTAAAGCAATTCATCAGCTCCTGCTTATTACTAAAACAGCGGGTTCCGTCCATGCCCTTCAAAATGCATAATTTAAGTCCATAATTTCAAAAATTATCAAGAAATATCATGAATGAGGTATGGCAAGCAGGCTCCGTAAAACGAGTCAAATGTAGGATAATTTAATATCAGCAAAGTTTAAAAAATGCCAACTGCTCGAGCTGTTTCTTGACGTTGTTATCGTCCTGTGAAAAAACCACTGATATAAGAGAGAAATCCTCTAGCTCCTATATACTTTATTAAAAAACATATGAACTGGTAAAGATGGAATTGGAATACTGTTCTCTTATCAGATGCGCCATTATGAAAGATCGTTTGTACGACAAAAAAAAAAAAGGGAAAAATATTGGACCCAAAATATACAAACAACACTGTTTGGTGGGGGCAATATCGTATGAGGTTGCTCTGCGGGCCAATGAATGGGTCCACTTCATGTAATAAAATATACTCCAACTGGAATTGGATGCAGGCAACTTTCAAATGAAGTAATTCATTCATAAATGGTGGGAAATATATCCCTGATCTTGAAGTTCCAATAGGACAATAACCCAAAACACACCTCAAAATATGTATCCGAATGGCTACAATCTAATGCGGTTAGTGTTTTGAAATGACCCGACCAATCAATCATCAGATCGCAATTCCATATAAAATCTATGGGAAATAGTAGATCGAAGTGGCAAAAAAATGTCAACGGATATTATCAATAACACTGTGGAACAAATTCAGGTTAGCAAAAGTTAGGTCGATTCTGAGAGAGGGGTGAAAATAGAGGCTAAACTAGAAGACCCGTATCGCGGCGTTTGTTTATGTTAGTTCGAGTTTTTTGTTTAATCGACCTTCGAACTTTGCAGTCAAATGCCGATTTTCAGCATATTGTTTATATGGTTTTTTTTGGCTATAACTCGTCGACTAATTGATATTTTTTCAATCTGTAAAAGCCAAATTATTGCTAGAGACCTCTGCAACAATTAAAATTTTTTAAAAAATTGATTTAGAAAATTTTTGTGGTGCTTATGAAGAAAAATGTTGGAAAAATTATTTTTTTTTCATGTTTTTTGAGAATATTTTCCACAGTCTTTTTTGCTTTCTGTTTGATCTATAATATGCTTCTCAGTTTCTTCAATAAACTTCATTTGAAAAGAAAACAATCATAATACAAAACTTGCGTTTTCCAGCTTAATATTAATTTACTTCTCATTTTTTATGTACCAATTTTGTTCAGTGTTGGTTTTGAAGAAACATTGAAAAAGAAATTATAAAAATATGGAACAAAATATATTTTTGAAATGTTAGTTATGAAAAGTTTTAAGTAAAAAAAAATTAAATAAATTAAATTAATGATTTGGCCAGTTGCCGTTTAGCAGGCGGCTGTGGATCAACATCACTGCTCTCTCTAATATCTTGGTCATCGTCATCATCATCAGAAAGGTCGATAATTTCGTCCAACAGATATTCTGGAAATTCATCTTTGTCTTCCCCTTCTTCCTCTTTTTCCTTCTTCAAAGGTGTTTTTATACCACCAACAAATTTCAGCGAGTATTGCATCTGGAGATTTCTTTCCTCTGTCCCTGAAACGAAAATAGTTTTCAATCGTTAACATGTTTAAATTGTGCACTCTGACAAAGATATTAGAAAAATCTAGGCATTCAAAATATGCACACTCTATAGTTACCTTATTTCAAATGGAAGCGCAGTTTGGTGATAACGTTCGCCTTGCTCATCAGATTCAGTTGGCAACTGTTGAGCGAGTTGATCAAGATGCTGATGCAAGAGATGAATTTTGTACGACATATTAACCCCAATTTCATCGAAAGCTGCCAACATGTTTGCAACAGATTGCCTGTAGTTGTCTTTGCGTTCTTTACCCAAAAGTCCTTTAATGCCTTCTTTCAATGCGAGCCATGCATTTAATTCTCGGTCTGTCAGAACTTGGTCAAAATCTTGACGACTCATTAGTTTCCGTATGTCGGGACCATTAACAACCCCTACCTGAATTTTGGCATTACTTAGTCTTGGGAAAATGTCTTTTCAGCGGTTGAATACTGCTGGTCTTTTTGCGATGCATTTCAAAAAATTTTTAGCAATGCCAAGTTTAATGTGGAGCACCGGCAAAAAAATTTTCATTTCAGGAACAAGACTTTCATGTAGCCTATTGTCTTTAGGCCATTTCCGTCCAATGCGACTATTCCAGTTATGCTGTTTGTACTGGTTACTTCCTTTAATACCTTCTCCGTATCGTGAATCCCAATCGCACAAAAAACACGGATATTTTGGGCGGCCAGATGCTGTTAAGCCTGTAGTCAATTAAAAACCTAAATCGCTATTTATTTAATGGTTTTGGGATTTTTAACGCAAATTATCGACTAAGACCATTTTCTTTTCAAATCAAATTTATTGAAGAAACTGAGAAGCATATTATAGATCAAACAGAAAGCAAAAAAGACTTAGTTTTGTGGGTAATATTTTCAAAAAGCATGAAAAAAATAATTTTTCCAACATTTTGCCAAAAAACCATATAAACAATATGCTGAAAATCGGTATTTGACTGCAAAGTTCGAAGGTCGATTAAAAAAAAATTCGAACTAACATAAACAAACGCCGCGATACGGGTCTTCTAGTTTAGCTCTATTTTCACCCCCTCACTCTCAGAATCGACCTAACTTTTGCTAACCTGAATTTGTTCCACAGTGTAATTTAATTGACTCCATGTCTCGGCGTTGTGATGCAGTACCCAACAAAATACTGAAACCAAAAATAGAGGGAAAGTTTTCAATTATTGTGTTATTAAGATTTCTATTGTTTTGTCAACAGCTTAAAAGTCAATACTTTTAAATTTTGTTATTTTTTTCTGAAGTTAAGCTCTTCTATGTTAATATTTTTTTCTTTTTTAAATAAATGAAGCACACAAATTTTTAAATTACTAAAAGAGTTTTCAATTTTTTCGTATTGACCGTTAAAGGCGTCAAAAATATATTTTGTTTAAAGTTTCCATTATATTGTCACTCAGTGGATATCCAATAAAATTAGCTTATAATACTGTCAGACTTTGGCTTGGAGTAACTGTAGAAACTAAATTTCATAATAATTTGATTTTTTTGATATTTTATTTTGAGAACTTAGGTAAGAAATAGAACCGTTCTATAAATTGAAATATCGGGAGGCTGTTTTACTACTATTGTGACTTACACACTAATAGAGTACATTTTTGGGTTCCTAAATTTGAATATCCACCCATTTTCAGCTATTTCAACAACAGCTACGTAGTGAGCTCTTCTTTTTTAATTAGTTTACCCTGCTCATCTGCGCATCTGCTTTCACAAATTATATGACGGATTATTATTTTTATTCAAACACCTTCAACGTAAATGTTAGAAGAAAGAACAATTGTAAAAACAACGCGAGTAATGAAACGCTTTAGGCTTGCGTTTTTTCTTCCAACTTCTTAGTTGCTTTATTTCATTGTGTGTATTTTCATCGGGTATGATCACACAAATCATTTAATGCATACGAGTCAGGGATGACAAATTTGGTACAGCTGTGCTTTTTTTGGTACAATTCAAACCTATAAAGTACGATGGTACTTCCGCGACTCATTTGGTACTACGAGTATTTAAAAATTTTCCCAATATATTGTTTTTAATATTTTATAATATCGAACTGGACATTTTCAATCTGTATTTGCTAACAATATAAATTCTCGTGCTCTACCTGTAACAAAGGGCGTACCTGAAGGTTAAATTTTAAGTCCGCTTCGTTTTACTCTATATGTTAACGACCTAATTAAACAACTATCATACTGTAAGATTCACCTGTATGCGGATGATGTACAGATATATATAAACTTTTAAATAAATCAAATTTCGAGTGTGTAGATAAGTTGAAATGCTAATGTGGCTAAAGTTCACACTTGAGAAACATCAAAATCCATCTAAATCTGAATACCTATTTATTAAATGTAAATCAGTTAACCTGAGCATTGAACCAGTTATAACTATAAATAATGAACTAATTCAAAATGTATATTCAACCAAAAATTTGGGTATCATCTTTAGTAATACTCTCACCTCGTGTGATCATATGAATACTGCATCTGGGAAAACTTTCTCTATATGTTACGTACACTATGGACAACCCAACACTTAACCCCACTGAACATACGAATACTATTTGAGAAAACACATCTCATCCCCACTTTACTGTATGGTTGTGAAATGTTTGCAAACCTGTATTCTACATGTAGAAAATAATCTATCGGAACTTAAATTAAACAAAGCTCCAGGGCAGGATGGAATTCCATATGAATTTTATAAATTTGCTCCTCGTTGCCTCCTTAATGAAATATAGAATGTGTTTAATAATATCTTCCTTTGAGAAAAAGTACCATCATCTTTCAAGCAATCCATTTTGATACCATTATTTAAACAAGGCGTTCCAAATTTAGCAACAAATTAGGGAGGCCTGTCTTTAATAGATACTATCTGCAACATTTTTAATAACATCTTGTTGAATCGAATTTCATACAATACTAAATACAATACTAAAACCCGAAAGTTTTTGAGAAAAAATACTCTGGATTGATAAATCTATGATTCGAATGAAATATAATGGTGGGCTGATGTACGTTTGGTGCAAAAAGTAATGAGGCTTTGTCTTTCAATCAACCAACCAACACTTAAGTCCGGCAACAAGGGCTTAATGGAGTAGGAAAAGTAGTGGTACTAGAAGGCAAAACCAAATCGCAAGTTTACTTAAAATTGATGAAAAACGTAATAATTCCTGAATGTAAGCGTCTAATTGGTGATGATTTCGTTCTACAGCAGGACAATGCACCTATTCATAAGGCCAAAATTGTTTCAAAGTATATAGCTAATGAGGGAATTAATATTTAGGAGTGACCTCCTCAAAGCCATGATCTATCACCAATCGAAAATGCATGGGCATGGCTTAAAACTAAAATTAGTGAAAAGGGTCCTCGTAATTTTAGTGAATTGAAGGATTTAATTATTGAGACTTGACATAGTTTTCCTCATGAAATGTTCAATGACAACGCGATTAGCTCGAATGTCTCAAAATAAAGGCGGTCACTGTGGTCATTTACTGCAGTGTTTACTTATTTACGAAACATAGACATTTTTTCTTTGTTACTATAATGGCTTTTAACAAGTGGTAATATTTTGAATTTAATATTTTATTCATTGGTTTTTATTAATGAAACATTGTATATTTAGAAAAAGTTGTTACTTTTTAATTTTTGAAAATTAAACTTGAAATATATTCAACTGCGTTCCAAAAATTATTTTGTTTACTTAGTATGATAGCCACTGTATATGTACATTAGGGATACAACTTTTTTTTAAATTTTTGAAAATATCAAAATGGCCCTATCCATACCATGTAGTGCATAAAAAAACAATAAGAACTGCATCTTTAGATTTTCGATATCGTTAAAAAAAGGTTCCGCGTCAAATGCAATTAAGTTTGGGATCAGTAAGTTCTAAAAAAATAAAAATATTTTCTTTACAAATTCATTAAATGATAAATAAATTATAAGTTTTTCCATTAAATATTGAATAATATTCTCTGTAAATTCAATTAATCGTGATAAAATATTGCGACTTACCTACGCTGTCTTATGCACATTTGCGAAATATTATAATTTATTGCTAAAAGTATAAAAATATATAAAATTTTTTTAACTAACTTTTATTTATTTTTGAGACCTATTGGTTTCAAACTTTATTAAACATGGTGCGAAAACTTTTTTAACAATAGCAAAAATCTAGTGACGAAAAAATTTGGTCAAAATACTACTTGTAAAAGAAAAAAATTTTTATAAATAAAGCAGGGGCTTTTGATATCCAAAAATTGTATAATACTCCAATTTGTAAGTTTGTTGAGCATTAATTTTATAATAATCGAATTTACACGTTTGTTTTCGTTCAACTTTTTAAAATGTCTTTTAAACATAGCGAAATTGTTGCTCGGAAAAACGCGGATAAGTGGACCCAAAATTTAAAAAATTCTGAAAATAAATGTAAAATTATTCCAAGTATCGATATTTCGTTATGTGAACTGAACCAAATACCTAAAAAAAAACAGTCATTGGAAGATTTAATGCGTTATATGAAAAAGAAAAATTAAAAACAGAGAGGTATAAAATTATATCACAAGAATTATTCGATTTATGGACTAAACTAAATATTCCGAAATTGGCTACCAAATCTATAAGAACGAAACCGGAATGTTTGATTCGTGCATACCAGAAAGGTATCAAAACTTCAAAAACTGCTGAAAAGTTTGATAACAATTTTAATATTTTGTTCGAAATCATTGCACCGAAATTTGAAATAAGTGTCCAAGATTCAGACTCCGACTCTGTTACCAATGCTCAATGATGGAGACTTCGACTTTGTCTCAATGATCGATGATTCATTTGAAGATGATAACGATTATATGCCACCTTTAAGACTTGGAATAACAAAGCGATTAATCAATCCAGCACTAACGTTAGTAAATACTACCAAAGTAAGTACTAGGAAAGCAGCAAAAATATGCAAGCAACTGGCAGAATCAGGGGTCGATATTGCAACTGCTTCACAGCAAGAAATTTATAAAGCTGTTTATAAATCTGCAGAGAAAAAGAAAGAAATGATGAAACAGTCTTTACAATATGAGAATTGGTGTCTCCATTTTGATGGTAAAAAAATTGAACGACAAGAAGTACAGGTAGTTGTTGTAAAAAATGAATCTCAAGAAATAAAAGTAGCTGCATTAGTTCTGGAAAATGGGAAAGCGATAACTATTTTCAATGGCATCAAAAACCCTAGAAAAATTTAATTTGATGAAGTCAATAAAAATGATAATTTGCGACACAACCAGTGTTAATACAGGAAAAACTAAAGGTGTTGTAACACTACTGCAGAACCATTTTAAATCAATTTCTCTGCCACCGCCGCAGTACATTGGATGTCAGCACCATGTGTTGGATTTAATACTACGATATGTA
This sequence comes from Cordilura impudica, assembly GCA_963682025.1. Classification (NCBI taxonomy): domain Eukaryota; kingdom Metazoa; phylum Arthropoda; class Insecta; order Diptera; family Scathophagidae; genus Cordilura; species Cordilura impudica. The sequence continues at coordinate 130,866,176 of OY821520.1, read as the reverse complement.
AAGGATGCATCATTGGACGGAAAAACCACCTCGCCAGATATTGCATATGAATTCGTTTCAGAGTTCATATGCAATTACAATACATGTTAGATATTTAAAGTGGCGTGATGATATGCAATATTCATATGAACTAGGACAGGCTTTTAAATACTATATGGAGCACAATAAATTTCTATTTATAAACTTTAAAACTATACCACCGATTAGTAATGCTAGATGGAATTCTAGAGCAATTCTTGCAATTCTAGCTTACATACTAATTCCAAAATATCGTAGCAAATTATATGCAATATTCGAATTGATACAACATTTGGTTTTCAGACCATTGTTACAATAAAAATGACTTCGATGCCTTAAACAAATCATTATCGGGCTTTACTAATGCTCAGAAATGCTTTCTAAGACATTGGGTGAAAGATGAATCAAGAATTCCAAAAACACAACGCAGCAACATTTGTGCGGAACGCGCCATCAAAGTCGTACAAGATATTTTCCCCCAATGCAAATCAACACGAATTCTTAACCTTAAGTTAGTTTCACTTAACAAAGATAGTTTTTGGATTGTGATTTTGATTATAATCATATAATTACATTAAGAAATGTAAATAGTTAAATAATTATAAAATAAAAAATTTTGAAAAAATACAAAATTTTTAAAAAATAAAAAAAAAATCTTAAAGGAATTTCAGAAATCGGCTTCGACGCGGAACGTTTTTGTTCCGAAATGACCTGAGGAAACATTTTTCGGTTTCAGCACAAGATCGGCTACATCGTGGTGATAGGGCCTTATTTTGGTTGTACCCCTAATGTACATATGTATAAAAAAAATAAAAAAAAGTAAAAAAAAAAAATTATATTTGTACAATTTTAAAAGTTCGTTGGTACGAAATTATTTTTATTATTTATCATCCCTGATACGAGTACATAGAGAAGTTACTTGTGTTATTTCTTCTGTCCAGGTTGTAGTTGTTGGTGTTTTTTATATGTATATTTACGAATGACTATCGTAAGATCTCTATCACTATTTACACATTAAGGCGTTATTGTACGGCAAAAGTTCACCACCACCAGACAGCCGACCAACCAGCAAACATGAAGATGACGATTACGATGACGATCACAAAGTACTAGCAAGCATTGTCGGTACGTGTGGCACTCCATGTCGGTGTCAGTGTTGTTGTTGTTGTTGTTTTGCTTTATATGTGCAGCGAATTTTGAAATTGCAGCCTTTAGCTGACAGCATGAATGATAGCGTCAAAGGCGAAGCTAATCAAATTTGACCATCATCATCGGCTATTGTGTGGTGTTTGGAGTGTATGAAAAAAAAAACCCCAACGACCGACAATGGTCAAGAAGATGAATTGTGATTTTATTACTTGGTTTTATATATTTTTTTTTTATTAAAAGTTTCCTGTTATTTGTTATTTCATTTAAAGCACATACGGATTTCAAAAGCCTATGATGTATACAGTTCTGTTTTAGTTTAGTAATTGTAGACTTTTTCATTTGTCTATATAGTTCTTTTTTTGCTAGCTTTGATCTATATATGAATTTTCAACATTAACTTTTAAATACATACGTACATATTTTGCAGGTGGTCCTCTAAAATTGTTAAGAACACAAGAAATCAACATTTCAATGTTAAGTTAGTAAATATTGACAAGCTCATTTAATATTGTTAAGAATGAAAAGATAAAACAAAAACCCAAACTCTAGTTTTATAAATGCTAGAGCAAAACAAGCCATACAACCGACGACATCTCATGAAACAGACAGAAAAAAAAATAAATTCTACGTTAAATAAAACAGACAGAGCATGTCGGCAAAACATCAACCAAAAAAGAAATAAAGTACTCAAATACTTTATAATAGTAATTTAAAACATCATGCGAATGATGCGAATTTGGCAATACCCTATAATACAATTTGTTCGTAATAAATAATACGAATTATGTATTTTTGTCAATAATTCCACAGAAGAGTGGGCATCTCTGAGGTCCTTTGTTAATATTGATGTCCAAGAACATTAATATTCGAGATGTCACACCCTTTTGATGTTGGTTCAAAATCCTACTTTTTAGCAATTTAAAATTTTTTTTTGTTATGCTGGAACCAAAAATCTATGTAAATTTAGCTTTAGTTTAAGAAAATAATAAATTGTAACAATCTAATTACCAAATATCCACTGTAATTTTGGATCAAACAAAAACTATTGATAAGATTTTTCGAATAATTTTTCTAAGCAAGAATCGCAAAACAGTACCCCAACTGTTTGTGTAAAAAATAAAAATATTTTCATTTATTTTCAAAAAACTTATACTATATAATTTTTACAATTGATATCATTTGATATCTTCACGTTTCATTTTGATATGTTCCTTCCAAGTTAGTCTTCTGTCTAAGTTAAGTCCTAGATACTTAATTTGTTCAAGTACCGTTTAAAAATATTGGAGAACAATTTTCTCTTCTTAGTGTAAATGTAACATGAACCGAATTTTATGCGTTAACTTTTATATTTCAATTTTGTAGCCAGTTTTGATTTAAACTTATTTCTTGTTGAACAATATTAGATGCTGGTTTAGTGATTTGTTAGATGCAAGAATAGCAGTATCGTCTGCGTATGTGCAAATAGTCGTCCCATCCATAGTTGCCATGTCATAAGTGAATATTGTATAAAGACCTAGGCCCTGTATACTTCCGACTTGCGACGTCAGACTTAATTTCTCCAAAATTATGGTTTTTGTCATTTATATTAACATAGAAATGTCTATCAAGAAGATATGATTTTAAAAGAAAATAAAAGGGAGCTGGAAGCAGTTTTTTGATGTGTAAACATCTATACGCGCAGGAGGGTAAATTTCTACTTCACAATACAATCACAAAAACAGCGTAACATGTGAGACGTAAGAGAAAATCGGTGTGACTTATGATTGTATTGGTGAAAAAATTATGATATGTACATACCTGTTTGAAAATTAAAAATTAAGATAAAAAATGAAAAAGAAAAAATGAAAAATGAAAATTAAAAAATTAAAAATGAAAAATAAAAAGTGAAAAATGAAAAATAAAAAGTGAAAAATAAAAAATGAAAAATGAAAAACGAAAAATGAAAAATAAAAAATGAAAAATTTTAAATGAAGAATAAAATATGAAAATTTAAAAGCAAAAAATGAAAAAGGAAAAATAAAAAATGAAAAATAAAAATAAATGAAAAATGTAAAACGAAAAATGAAAAATAAAAAATCAAAATTGTAAAATGAAAAAAAAAATGAAAAACAAAAAATGAAAAATGTAAAACGAAAAATGAAAAATAAAAAATCAAAATTGAAAAATTAAAAATAAAAAATTAAAAATAAAAAATTGAAAATGAAAAATTAAAAATTAAAAATGAAAAATTAAAAATGGAAAATTAAAATGAAAAATAAAAAATAAAAAATTAAAGATAAAAAATAAAAAATGAAAAATAAAACATTAAAAAAGAAAAATAAAAAATTAAAAATGAAGCATAATAAATAAAAAATGAAAAACGAAAAATGAAAAATGCAAAGTGAAAAAATTAACAATAAAAAATGAAAAATAAAAAATTTAAAATTTAAAATTTAAAATTAAAAATTAAAAATTAATAATTAAAAATTAAAAATTAAAAATTAAAAATTAAAAATTAATAATTAAAAATTAAAAATTAAAAATTAAAAATTAAAAATTAAAAATTAAAAATTAAAAATTAAAAATTAAAAATTAAAAATTAAAAATTAAAAATTAAAAATTAAAAATTAAAAATTAAAAATTAAAAATTAAAAATTAAAAATTAAAAATTAAAAATTAAAAATTAAAAATTAAAAATTAAAAATTAAAAATTAAAAATTAAAAATTAAAAATTAAAAATTAAAAATTAAAACTTAAAAATTAAAAATTAAAAATTAAAAATTAAAAATTAAAAATAAAAAATTAAAAATTAAAGATTAAAAATTAAAAATTAAAAATTAAAAATTAAAAATTAAAAATTAAAAATTAAAAATTATAAAATTAAAAATTAAAAATTAAAAATAAAAAATTAAAAATTAAAAATTAAAAACTAAAAATTAAAAATTAAAAATTAAAAATTAAAAAATTAAAAATTAAAAATTAAAAATTATAAATTAAGAATTAAGAATTAAAAATTAAAAATTAAAAATTAAAAATTAAAAATTAAAAATTAAAAGTTAAAAATTAAAAATTGAAAATTAAAAATTAAAAATGAAAAACGAAAAATGATTGTTTATTTAAGAAAATTATAGTCGGTCTAGACCGACTATACGATACCCTATACCATGGTTTAGGAATCCTATCTCTTCGGTCCAACTAACTGGATATAGAAAATAAGCAAAAACCAAATTTGAGTAGCATTGTTATTAATTTTTTTGGCTGCAGATATGAAAAAGTTCATATCGGGTGCTATATTTATATGTGGACTAGGTCAAAAAATGGACCGATCCTGACCATATTTGGTACAGTCAGTTATATTTTGAAAAAATGTGCACAAACCAAATTTGGGAAAAATTTGTGCAATATTTTTGTTTTTTTTTTTTTTTTTTGATAGATTTAAGTGAAGATCGGGAAGCTGCTCTATGTGGGGCCTATGACTAAGAATAAACACATACAAACCCAATTTTACTAAGATCTATATGATAATTTGGATCTTATGGCAATTTATGTCGATTTCATAGGGGTCATTTGTATGGGGACTAGGTCTGAACAAGGACCGATTTTCAGCTCTCTCTTGTTTCGAATTAGTGGTCTTATTTCAAAAGATACACTTATGTAGTTCCCAGTAAGTTATTGTTGTTGTTGTTGTGATGTAGATAAATATGCTGCCTCATGTAATAGGTTTGTAAAAGATTCAATAGCATCTTCCAATTCACTTCCTGTTTTTAAAAATACATTTAAGTTAAGGTGGATTTCAATCCAATTTTGAAACAAATGAATGTCAGTGTTTTTATTATAATTTTTTTATTTTTTGGGGTCAATTTGCATCATATAGGTAGGTTATAGGTAACAATTAGTCAGCTGTAGTCAGAACTTAAATCATCATTATCAGAAATATCCAACAAAGATCTAGGAATATCATTAAAAATCAAGGTTCAGAAAATACACACATGAAACACACAATGTTCTGTTCAAAAGCAGCCAACACATATCTTTATTTTCATATCAATTATGTGCGTTTCTAAATTTTCTACGGTGCCCAACACAACCATGACTGTGTTCGTTTTAATATTTCGTTATTTACACGAACATTTTTGTATCACATACTTTTTGTTTCAATCACACATAAAGCACACATTTTTGAGTGTTGCTTTATTTGAAGTTCATGTTCTGGTATGTGTAGTCAAAAAAAACACAGAACATTTACAATAAACAGGTTCGAGTTCAGTTATATTTTAAGTCGTGTTGTGGCTCGTGTAGTAAGAAAAAACACAACATGTACAATAAACAGGTTCGAGTTCAGTTATATTTTAAGTCGTGTTTAAAATATAACTGAACTCGAAATTGTTTATTCTACATGTTCTGTTTTTTCTCACTACACGAGCCACAACACGACTTAAAATATAACTGAACTCGAACCTGTTTATTGTACATGTTCTGTGTTTTTTTTCACTACACGTACCAGAACATGAACTTCAAATAAAGCAACACTCAAAAATGTGTGCTTTATGTGTGTTCGAAACAAAAAATACGTGATAGAAAAATGTTCGTGTAAATAACGAAATATTAAAACGAACACAGTCATGGTTGTGTTGGGCACCGAAGAAAATTTAAAAACAAACATAATTGATATGAAAATAAAAATATGTGTGTGTTGGTCTAAGTTATGTTTGTTTACATATATGTACGAGTTTTTTATTCAGTGTGTGTTTTTTTCTGAACTCTGTTAAAAATAGCAAAATCCAAAGGATCTTGTAATCTTCTTTAGTCACTTGGCCAATATGTTGCTCTACCAGTTGAAAAGAAGAATAAGATGTTTCAAGATTTTTCTACGATGAATTTTTAACCAATATTTTTGAAAAATTCTTCATATTGGTGGCATTTAACATTATGCCTTGGCAGGAAATATATATGTAAACTGATATTATCACATTTTACTTTTACTCCAACAGCTTGTAAATAGGGTTTTTGAATTGGCTCAAGTATTTCGTATTTTATATTTGATTTAATAGGAATTGCAGCTCCTGCGTGCGCCCCTTGATCAGGATGATTTGGGAATACTAAATCATAATGTTTAATTTTAGAATAGGTTCTAATTGTAAAATGTGTTTCAGATATTAAAAATATGTCAATATAATTTGCTTTAAAAAAAGATATCAACTTCTTTAGTATGATTAGGAAGACCATTTGCGTTTCATATTGATAATCCAAAATTTACTTGCATAGTATCGCCATTAACATTGACGTCATGTTGTTCATGAGTTTTTCCATCATGTTTTCAAGTTTTTCTAAATGAGAGGTGTGACTGAAATCAGATTTTCTGACTGCTTCTGAATAAGAATAGTTAGTTGTATTGTCATTGGAAAAACCATTTAAATGGCGCTAATCATTAGAATTTATAACTATATTGTTACTGTATATAAAGAAAATTTATAATTAGTTATTAAGTTATTAATTTATTAATGATTTTATAATTTTCTATATAATCAGTTCCATATTGCAAAATAAGACTTTTAGTCTTGTTTTTGCAGCAGTTCGAATAAATAAATAAATAAACATCTTTATTATTATTTTTAGGATCTAGATCAATGTAGTGGCTCTTTGGTAACCCGACTTTTAACATTTACTACAGATCTGACATTGTGTCCTGATGATAAGAGTTCAATCTTAATGTCCTCAGTTGGTGTAGCAAGGTGAAGACCGTTCTTGCTGTTGTTGGTATGTGTGAAAATTATTTTTTATCATTTTCTAAATAGTTGAATGAATTTACTGTCTTAACCATCAAATGCACTTGACCACCCCTAAGTGGTCAAACTAAATATTATATGTTTGTTAGATTTATAGTCATTTTTCAGACATATTGCAATTAATACTGTAATTAATATGCAAATTTTAATTTTGTTTCAATGGTGCGTGGTAAAGAAGCAGAAGAAAGCATATATTTCAAAAATTCATAACTGCACTGTATTCTTATATGCTTATGACCTTTGATATTTGCCAAAAAAAAAATTAATTTGTCATACTAAAGGCGGTTTTAATACCTCTGAAACGATGCCTCAATTGATATCGTTATAATTTCGACCTACCTTTGTGAGTTTTTAATGATTATTTTAACTTTTTGCACCGCTATATTTCAGGATCTATAACATCCAGGGCTTAAATTATTCAAATGTTTCTGAGTTGGGTTCAATACTTACAACAATTTTTAATGAATTCTGAGGGCTGTAGCCTACACATAGAAGTTCACGTATGAATAACTTTTTTGATGATTCCAAAGAAAAATCTTTTTTAGATGTAATTTGAAAGAACTTCTCAAGATTTCAATGTAAAGCTAGAATGAAAAAACAACAAAATTAAGAATATCTTTAAACTCTTTCTTTTAACTCATACTCTCTGTATGACTGTCTGTCGTGGGTCAACCCCATTCCCCCTTATCCAATTGATCTGAAACTTGGCCGATAGTCTTGTTGTGACTACAGATTAATTTTGGGGTAGTCACACACAGTCACTTATCCGATCGATCTGAAACTTGGTCCACACACTTGCTGTGAAAAAAGATTAACTTTTACTTAGTCACGCACAGTTACGCAGGGCCACACACACGGAGAGATTTTACATGGATTTCCCCTCATCCAATCAATCTGACACTTGGTCGATATATTTGCTGTAAAGAAAGTCATGCACAGTCACGCATAGTCACGCACAGTCACGGAGTGATTTAAAATCAATTTCCCCTCATCCGATCAATCTGAAACTTGTTCGATAGACTTGCTGTGAAAAAAGATTAACTTTGACATAGTCACGCACAGTCACGCTTAGTCACGCACAGTCACGGGGTAATTTAAACCCCATTTCCCCTCATCCGATCGATCTGAACCTTTGTTCATAGACTGCTTGTGTCCAAAGATTAATTTTTAAATAGTCACGCAAAGTCATGCACAGTCACGGAGAGATTCAAAACTCATATGCGTAAGGAAAGAAAGAGTTTTAATAAAAAAAATTTTTTATGGGTAAGATTATTTAAAATTACAATACAATACAATACATTACAATACTAATATAGAGAAAATAATAAATGGCATTGGATAATTGTTAAGTGATGTTTAAATATTTAGCTAATAAAAACAAGTAGGAAAATTATAGTCGGTCTAGACCGACTATACGATACCCTATACCATGCGTTTAGAAACCCTATCTCTTAGGCCCAACTAACTGGACATTGAAAATAAGCAAAAACCAAATTTGAGTGGGATTTTTATTAATTTTTTTGGCTGCAGATATGAAAAAGTTCATATCGGATGCTATATCTATAAAGGGACTAGGTCCAAAAATGGACCGATCCTGATCATGTTTGGTAAAGTCTCTTGTATTTTGCAAAAATATGTACAAACAAAATTTGAGAAGAATCAGTGCAATATTTTTGTTTTTTAATAGATTTAAGTGAAGATCGGGAAGCAGCTCTATATGGGGTCAAAGGGATCATTTTTGGACTACTCATTAGTGGATGTAATGAACGCATACAAACCCAATTTGAGTAAGATCTATATGACAATTTGGATCTTATGGCAATTTATGTCGATTTCATATGGGTAATTAGTATGGGGGCTAGGTCTGAACATGGACCGATTCCCACCAATTTCAATAGCGTTCATCCCATGACCGATAAAAGCTTATATACCAAATTTCATCAAAATATATTCATATTTGCGACCTGCAGTTTGATTACAAGCTTTACATGGACACACAGACGGACGGACGGACATTGTTAAATCAACTCAGAAAGTGATTCTGATTCGATCGGTATAATTAAAGATGGGTCTAGGTCAAATATTTTTGGTTGTTACAAACAGCAGCACAAAGTCATTATACCCAAACCACATAGTGGTATAGGGTATAAATATTATTGAGAAAAAAAAAAATATGTTTTGGAACTGAATATTGAAGACCTTCCTATGAAATTTCCCTGCTTGCGGATCAAAATTCTGGATCATATTGAGCCCTTGGAATTGTTGTTGATTCTGATGTCCCATACGTTTTCCAACCATATGCCGTTTCTTTTAATTTTTGTTTTCTAAATATTTATTAATTTCTTTTAACGTCCTTCGAAAGAATCAGTCAAATCTGGGGGCAAATCGTCGCATTCGATATCGAGTAAAATCAATCGAAATTCCATATTTTCGTTTATTATATAAAGAAGACAGACTCGTCAGACCTCGTTTCACTTTTACTATTAACTATGGACCATAACTCGTTAGCTGTGACAGAGTCAAATTATTCTTAGTATTTTATTGTGGAAAATAAAAATTTAATTTCGATCGAAAAATTTCGATAACGAATGCGACGATCGACCCCTGAAGACATTTGGCTTTGATAGTTTTTTGCTGAAAATTTTTTTATATTTTTATTCCTTTTATATTAACTCGTGGTGTCCTACTTGTCTGCTTGTAGACAAAACTTTGTATCGATTTTTAAACCTTTTCCCGTGATCCAATCGAGCTGAAACTTTCAGGCAGACTCGCGGCGACGATAAAAATAATCTGCATAGATCTTTTTCTAGACATCATTCATTTTCTATCAATCAATTATTTAATTACATGATGGATAATTAATTTACAAATAAAGGGAGTGTAATAAAAACTTGGTTTTTATGGGTTGGTTTTTTGTATTTTTGATTGTTAGTTAAATTTTCAAAAGATTAGTTAATTTAAAAAAGAATAAAATTATAAAAAATGACAGCCAAATTGTACATAAGCATCTTATCATTGAGGAATAGTTTGAGGTGACCAACACTGTTATCAACAAATAAGAAAGAAATTATAATTTCTTCGTCAAAAAGGAATATAAATACAGTTTTTTGAAAGCTACCATGGATTTTTTAAAATCTATATATTTATATTTGAAGGTAAATTTTTAGTTCCCTTTTTAAGCAATATGCGGCACAGAGGAGTGTGAAAATTGGCATAGTTTTAGTTCATATGGAGAAGAAGCTGAGAATGATAAAATGTATGTTTAATCAGTCTTAAAAATATATTAAACTAAATAAAATAACATATTTATAACAATTCGTTACACCCTGTTAATGCGAATGAATTATTTATCAGACGCTCTGTGTTGAATTGTGAATTGCTAAAATTGATTAACATACCTTTAGGCTCATTTAGATATTCATATTTTTTATATATATATATTTAAAAAATATTTCCTAGAATTTGCACTCGAATTTCGGGCTATACTAGTAGTTATTATAACTCAATATGTTAAAATTGCAGTTTTGATCCGAAAATTTATTTTTTTATCGTTCCACACAAAGTTGATCCAATTGCTTTCGAGTTTCAGCAGTGTATCCTCAGGATTCAAACGAGGATACTATTTTGTTTAGTAATTCCAAAAAAATTTTACGTATAAAATAGTTCCATAGAATTTTCCTTGTAAATACGCCTCAGCTACTTGGATATTTCCGATTAAAAAAACTATATTACATCTTCTTACAATATTTTCCACTTTAAAAACTGGTTATATTTCATACAATTACTTGGAAAAAGGATAATCCGAGATGCTTAAAACATGGGATTTTTTTAGTTTTGAAAGTTTGACATGCGATCTCAAAACATATAAAACTTTTGAGCAAACTAACTTCAAAAATCAAAATTTTTTTATTATTATATAATTTCATGAAATCTTGACAAGCCGAGACGGGTTGCTAGCCTACTCCGCTGTGCGATTAACGCGTAATTTCGAGAGAATTTTCCCTGCAAGCACACCGTTTGGTTTACATTTCAGGAGATTAAAAATGAAAAATGCCTCATCTCTACCAGATTGCCAAATTTCGGATATTAACACATATATAGGCCAGTTTAAATCTTCACATTAATAAAATTTTTTTCTTCTCAGCTAAAATGTTTTGTCATGACAATATCCTTGACATTTCAAACGCTGTGAGAATTCTAAATAACGCGATAATTCGTCCTTTTACCAGCCGCTTAATACTAAATTACTTATCATACGGCTTGATAAGCCTTAATGGTATCACTGTAGGGTACGAAACAATACAAGTACACATATTAATAAATGTATAGAACATGAAGCTATTGTTGTTATTGTTGTTGTTGCTTTTTTATTTATTCCGTTTAATAGTGCTTCCACTCTACGGCTGTTTTGAACTCAGCCGACCAGAAAACTAGTTAATGGCAAATAATATGAAAAGTAAACATTTGCAAAAAAAAAAAGAAGAAGAAAATCAAAACGAACCAAAAACACATCCATCCCGACATACAAGTATACATATTTTGTGTACACTTTAACAAACATCCATTACAGCAAACTAAAACTATTTAAAATATTATTATGAACTTAATGTACAACATTAGGTCGTCGGTCTCCCCTCTATTTAGTTTAGAAGTCAAATATTATTTGCGAAGCATTCAACTAAAGGAAAACAAAGCTATAGATCAAAAAAATGCAAACAACAACAAAAATAAATGGATATATAATATTGTCATCAATAGATTATTGAGTTAAAGTTAAAATAGAAGTGAAGAGACACACGGCATCTGCAATATCAGCAGTAAAAACAACAAAAACCAACTACATTAGTAACAACATGTCACACAATATCAAACGTTACCGACTTTTGACTACAGGAAATGGAAAAATGTATTTTTATCTGTCCTTAATTCGAGGACTTTTTTGGAATGACATCAAGGATGATAATATGAGTTCATAGCAAATTCTATATTATATTACTTTTTCCCGTTTCGCCTATGTCATATTTACTGATAAAAGGAATTTGCCTCAACTGACATATGTCAACTTTAGTCAATTACTTTGTCATTACGTCTTATAAACTGACAAAAAAATCCGTCAATCGCAAACAATTTGCCAACGTCTTGGCATTCCATTTTATATGCCAAATGTTACTCGTGCCATGTGTTGCGGATGATACCATATTACAACCCTTTTTTATATTTATAACTGATAACAATTGACATTGAAAATGACTTGAGACAACCGGTATTTCACTAATAACTTTTGAAGAATTTTAGACTTTATAATTCAAAATAAATATGCCGTACCGTAATTTCTTCGAAAAATAAGTAATTAAGTTAGCAAGTTAGAAACTTATAGTTCGTCTAGAGCGACAATACGAAACCCTATACCATGCGTTTAGAGACCCTATCTCTTAGATCAAACTAATTAGATATAGAAAATAAGCATAAACCAAATTTTTTTGGTATGTTCTCTATCGAAAAATGATAAATTTGTTGGAAAAAATACAATTTAAAAAAATAAATTGAAAAAAAGTATTTTTATAGTGATGATAAAACAATGGAAACTTTTAAACTTCCGCACCAGAGATGATTAAAATAATAAAATTATAAGATGCAACGGAAGAAAATGTACAAAAACTTAAATGTCATTTAAATATTTATAGTTTCTGGCCTAGCCAACAAGGTTTTGCACTGGAGCAACCAAATATCTTTCCTATGGTAATTTGGTAGGCTGAATTCGAATCTGTAATTGGTTTTTCTCTATCACGTCAGATTTTCGAGATACAAACAAAATTTTTTATTCGTTTTTTTCCATAAAAAATCATTAGTTTATTTAAAAATCAATGAATTTTCAATAGTGAATGGCTTTATTTGAACGTCGCTTGTATTTTGTTGGTTCGGTTTCAGGTATAAGAGTCCAGCAATAGTCTCCCAGCATGCTTTTGTTCCAAACTCCGTGATAATTTCTTTCAATTTTCATTAAATCTTGGTGAGCACTATCCCCTTGTTCGTCGCTCACCACTGCTGGTGAAGAATGTTTCGGGCTCACTGCTCGTAGCAATGGGAATGAACTGGTGGACGTTGAACTGGTTTGGAAACCGATGGGACATTCGCGTGAGTAATATTTTTTCGATTTATCGTATTGAATCCAGCAACTTTTGTTAAACAGAAATAACAATCGGTTTGGTGGTTACTTGACTCTCTCCAAAGTACTGGAATTGAAAAATCGAACTAGATATTCTTGCCACTTGACCGCTTGTATAAAACAGTTCTGCAACTATTGCAAAATATTGTCGGTGTACGCGGTTTGTCCAAGTTTCTGACAGCAAAACAAAAATAATATAAATATGCATATTGCAATGATTCTGATATTGCATATCCTCTTTTTCCAACCAAATATTCTCCAAACACAAAGCAAAAATAGCTTGAATCAGTAACACATGATCTCCCTGACATGCTTAAATGCTACTATTATGAAGATTTAGAATGAATGTGGGCTTTTGTCAAATTAATAATTGTGAAATTGTAGTGTCAGTATTGACTGTTTTACAGTCAATTTTTTGATAGCCCAATTTTTACGCCAGATTCGAATTCAGCGCACCCAGATTTGTTAAAAAACATGCTTCGTTTCTGCAGTCAATTTTTATACCCTATACCACTATGTGGTTTGGGTATAATGACTTTGTGCTGCTGTTTGTAGCAACCAAAAATATTTGACCTACACCCATCTTTAATTATACCGATTGAATCAGAATCACTATCTGATTCGATTTAACGAAGTCCGTCCGTCCGTCCGTCCGTCTGTGTATCCATGTAAAGCTTGTAATCAAACTGCAGGTCGCAAATATGAATATATTTTGATGAAATTTGGTATATTTTTGCGGTCCATTTTTGGGCCTAGTCCCCATATAGATATAGCATCCGATATGAACTTTTTCATATCTGCAGCCGAAAAAATTAATAAAAATCCCACTCAAATTTGGTTTATGCTTATTTTCTATATCCAGTTAGTTGGGCCTGAGAGATATTGTCTCTAAACGCATGGTATAGGGCAGTGGTTCTTAACCTTTTTAGCTACCGGCACCCCTAAAATTTTCAAACAATATTCTCGCACCCCTTACTAGAAATTATTGAGTTATATAAATTAAAAAACAAACATTATGCAAAACATATTTTTTATTAATTTTATGTGCGTAACAAATATTTTATAAATTTTAATTGTTAGCTGAAATAATCAATTATAAATTATCAAAGTTTTTATTAATGGCTTTTTTGTTGTTGCTTTTCCTCAATTATTTTTGAAAACCGGGGGATCTTTTTTGAAATAGCTACACGCATATCATTACTAACATTAAGTCTATTTCTAGCTTTTGTTTTTATATGCACAAGTGACGAAAATCCCATCTCACACAAATATGTTGTGGCAAATGGAACAAGATGCTGAAGCGCTATTTTAGCTAATCGTGGATATGACATTACTTGAGCACACCAGAAATTTTCCAAATTCTCTGCTTCAAATTCCATTTGATTATGTCCATTTGTCCGTAGTTCAACAAGGTCATCTTTCAATAAATTACTGTCATCCATTGAGTCCAGATTATAAATAAATGGATCTAATATCCATTTTTCTGATATATCTATATCTCCAGTAGCAAAATATCCCTCAAAAGATTCGCTCAACTTTTGCAAATGATCTTTAATTTCGGTGGTAATATTGTTTCTTTCATCATCTGAAACAAGAACTTCTTCAAGCAAAGGAAAGTTAGCATAATTTATCTTGTCAACACGGTTAATCCAAATTGAAAGTTTTCGACTAAACGCAGTCAACTTCTCTTTCGCTGTTATAGTGTTCACTCCAAATCCTTGGATTGAAATATTTAATTCATTAAGGTGCGTGAATATGTCTGCCAAATACGCTAGCTGAATTATAGCATCTCTATTGCTGAATTCATCAGCTAAACTACTGCCTTGATTATTAAGAAACTGCATTATTTCACTTCGCAATTCGTACACACGATTTAGCATACGTCCACGCGATAGCCATCTTACTTCTGTGTGAAATAAAAGGACAGTATGCTCGGCACCAAGTTCTTCGCATAAAGCACGGAAGAGACGATGATTTAAAGCTCGACCTCTGATAAAATTTACAACTTTGACTGAAGTGATTAATGTTTTCTTTAATTTTTCAGGCAATGTCTTTGTAGCTAGCGCATGTCTATGTAAAATACAATGGGTAATTGTAACGTGAGGCACTTCCTTTTTTACATACGCTACAAATCCAGAATTTTTGCCTAACATGGAAGGAGCTCCATCAGTACAAATTGATCCTATTTTGTTCATCGGTATCTCATATTGTAATAAAAAGTCTTTGACTTTATTAAATATATCAATTCCTTTTGTAGTCAATTCTAATGGTTCACAAAACAAAAATTCTTCAACAATTTCTTTTTCTTTTACATATCGTACAAACACCATCAGCTGAGAACAATTTTCAACATCTGTAGATTCATCCAATTGAATACCCACTGGGACATTACTAGCTTTAATATCTTCAATTACTTGTTGTAAGATGTCTTTACTTATATCAGAAATTCTAGTACGGATTACGTCATTTGACAAAGGAATTTGTTGAAGCTTTTGTTGTGCTTCAGTACCCAACACTATTTTTGCCATTTCTAATGCACAAGGCTTTACAAGTTCTTCAGCTATTGTATGTGGTTTCTTCTTCTTGGCACAGATATATGCAACTTGATAAGACGCTTGCAACAGCGGCTTTTCGTGTGATATAAATCCAAAAGTTGTGATAGTTCCACTTTTATCAAATCGAACTCGTTTAGATTTCAAACTTTCAAAATCATAGCCAGCATCTACACCACCATGCTGTTTGGTAAAATGCTCATTTAGTTTCGACGGCTTGAGATTGGCGTTTGAAAATTTATTGCAGCACAGAATACATTGTGGTCGCTGCGTTCCATCCTTCTCCGTTGTAAATGTAAAACCATAACGAACATAATCGTCATTCCAACATCGTTTCTTTGACATGGCGTAAACTAAATTAAATTTTTTAATAAAACACTAAAAAAATATTAAACTTCTATCTATTATTGCTATATTTTAGCTTACCTTTTGAATTTGACTTTAATGTACCAAATTATATTCTAATAATTAGAATATAAATATTCAACTAAACTTGTAAAATTAACTTGTATTAATTATTTTATTATTAATATTTAACTTTTAATATTCAACACGAAAATTCAAACTTGTAATAGTCGACACTAAAATTCAATTATTTTTAAATTTTTCTTCAATGTAATGTGCGCATCAACAGTATTTATATTTCTAAGAATAATCGCAACAATCAACTGAAATTTCGAGGAAATATAAAAATTAGTATAGAAACTAGAAACGCATTTGAATTTTTGTAATTGTAGAAAAAATACAAAAATTAATTTGTCTCGATGGTTTATAATTTACAAACATATTTAAAAAATGTTTAGGGAATAAAAAATTTACTAACCAAAATGAATTTTTAAGATTAGTTTTTTATTTTGCTAGCTACACGTGAATTTGTAAAATTACAATTTCGCACCCCAAAATATTCAAGCTCGCACCCCTAAGGGGTGCGTGCACCACCGGTTAAGAACCACGGGTATCGTATAGTCGGTCTAGACCGACTATAATTTTCTTACTTGTTTTCTTTTTTAATTTGTAAACCAGTGTTATCAAGAAATAACGTGAAAGAGATACGATGACGACTCAACATTAAAGCGGCAGAACCCGTGCGACCAAACAAAGACAGGGTTGTTTAATAGCAAGAGAGTTTATATATGTCCAAAAATATTATCTATAGAGGTCATTAACAATCTGAAATTAATGACTAGCAATTGAAGCTGATCTTAGTTGTTATCATCCTGTGAAGAAACCACTGATATCAGAGAAAAATCTTCTGTCTGGAATAAATTTTGCTTAAGAACACATGAACTGGCCAAGACGGAATTGAAATATAATGACCAAACGAAAAAAGACTAGTCCCAAAATATACAAATAAAACTGTCAAGTTTGGCGGTGGTAATATTATGGTATGGGGATTTACCCAAAATCGGATACATGCAAATTCTAAATGACTTTATGTATCCACACGTCGAGGAAAATATGACCCTGGTCTGGAAGTTCGACTATTACTCAAATAACAACTCCAAAGTTGTAACCGAATGTAATGGAATGACCAGCCCAAATAGCGAAAAATACGGAAACGAAATTACACAAACAAAACCGACCTCATAGAGGCAGTTAGTTCAAAATAGAGGGAAAGTTTTCAATTATTATATAGTAAAGGTTTCTATTTTTTTTTTTCTGAAGTTAAGCTTTTTTACATTAATCTTTTTAAACTCTTTCTTTTAACTCAATCTCTCTGTCTATCGCGGGGCAACCCCATTCCCCCTTATCCAATTGATCTGAAAATTGGCAAATAGTCTTTTTGTAACTACAGATTAATTTTGGGGTAGTCACGCACAGTCGAGCATGGTAACGCACAGTCACGGAGTGATCTAAATGTCATTTCCCTTCATCCAATCAATCTGAAACTTGGTCGATATACTTGCTGTAAAGAAAGATTAACTTCGACATAGTCGCGCACAGTCACGCATAGTTACGCACAGTACGGAGTGATTTAAAACCCATTTCCCCTTATCCGATCGATCTTAAACTTGGTCGATAGACTTGCTGTAAAAAAAAGATTAACATAGTCACGCACAATCACGGATCACATCACTTCCCCTCATCCGATCGATCTGAAACTTTGTCCATAGACTTTTTGTGGCCAAAGATTAATTTTAAGACAGTCACGCACAGTCAGAGATTCAAAACTCGAGATTCAAAACTCATATGCATAAGGAAAGAAAGAGTTTTGATAAAAACTTTGTTTTTATGGGTTAGATTATTTAAGTAAATAAAACATAAAAATTTTTACATTAATAAGAGTTTTCAATTTTATGATCCAATCTTTTTGTGTTGACGGTGCAAGTCGTCAAAAATATATTTTGTTATAAGTTTTCCCTTGGTATTGTCACTCACTATGGTAATCTGGATCTTACGACAATTTTAGTCGATCTGATAGGGGTTATTTGTTTAGGGGCTAGGTCTGAACATGAATTTCACCAATTTCAATAGAATTCATTCTATGGCCGATAGAAGCTAATATACCGAATTTCATCAAAATATTGAGAAATATTATAATTGAGATATGGGGCCTGTAGTTTGATTATAAGGTTTATGTAGGTCGGTACAATAAAAGTTGTAGACACAAATATCACCACAAAATCATTATACCCTGACCACATAGCGGTATATGATATATAAAAGTATACAACTTAAATTACTATCTAGTTTTTATTTTATTCTAATAAAATACAGTCTCAAAATTGTACTTGTGATTTAAGATTATCATACTCATACCTTGGTCCACTCATTTCGAAGCTTGTTTCTTACCAACTTTAATTGATGACTGCTTTTTTTCATTTTCTATTTTTAATTTTTTATTTTTCATTTTTTATTTTCATTTTTTATTTTCATTTTTTATTTTTCACTTTTCATTTTCATTTTTTATTTATCATTTTTTATTTTTCATTTTTTATATTTCATTTTTAATTTCTCGTTTTTTATTTTTCATTTTTAATTTTTTATTTTGCATTCTTTATTTTTTATTTTTAATTTTTTATTTTTCATTTTTAATTTCGTTTTTCATTTTTTATTTTCCATTTTTTATTTTTCATTTTTTATTTTTTTTTATTCTTTATTTTTCATTTTTCATTTTTTATTTTTCATTTTTAATTTTTTATTTTTCAGTTTTCATTTTTAATTTTTTTTTTTTTTCGTTTTTCATTTTTCATTTTTTATTTTTCACTTTTTATTTTTCATTTTATATTTTTCATTTTTAATTTTTTTATTTTTCAGTTTTCTTTTTTAATTTTTTTTTTTCATTTTTCGTTTTTCATTTTTCATTTTTTATTTTTTATTTTTCACTTTTTATTTTTCATTTTTAATTTTTAATTTTTAATTTTTAATTTTTAATTTTTAATTTTTAATTTTTAATTTTTAATTTTTAATTTTTAATTTTTAATTTTTAATTTTTAATTTTTAATTTTTAATTTTTAATTTTTAATTTTTAATTTTTAATTTTTAATTTTTAATTTTTAATTTTTAATTTTTAATTTTTAATTTTTAATTTTTAATTTTTAATTTTTAATTTTTAATTTTTAATTTTTAATTTTTAATTTTTAATTTTTAATTTTTAATTTTTAATTTTTAATTTTTAACTTTTAATTTTTAATTTTTAATTTTTAATTTTTAATTTTTAATTTTTAATTTTTAATTTTTAATTTTTAATTTTTAATTTTTAATTTTTAATTTTTAATTTTTAATTTTTAATTTTTAATTTTTAATTTTTAATTTTTAATTTTTAATTTTTAATTTTTAATTTTTAATTTTTAATTTTTAATTTTTAATTTTTAATTTTTAATTTTTAATTTTTAATTTTTAATTTTTAATTTTTAATTTTTAATTTTTAATTTTTAATTTTTAATTTTTAATTTTTAATTTTTAATTTTTAATTTTTAATTTTTAATTTTTAATTTTTAATTTTTAATTTTTAATTTTTAATTTTTAATTTTTAATTTTTAATTTTTAATTTTTAATTTTTAATTTTTAATTTTTAATTTTTAATTTTTAATTTTTAATTTTTAATTTTTAATTTTTAATTTTTAATTTTTAATTTTTAATTTTTAATTTTTAATTTTTAATTTTTAATTTTTAATTTTTAATTTTTAATTTTTAATTTTTAATTTTTAATTTTTAATTTTTAATTTTTAATTTTTAATTTTTAATTTTTAATTTTTAATTTTTAATTTTTAATTTTTAATATTTAATTTTTAATTTTTAATTTTTAATTTTTAATTTTTAATTTTTAATTTTTAATTTTTAATTTTTAATTTTTAATTTTTAATTTTTAATTTTTAATTTTTAATTTTATATTTTTAATTTTTAATTTTTAATTATTAATTTTTAAAGTTTTAATTTTTAATTTTTAATTTTTAATTTTTAATTTTTAATTTTTATTTTTCATTTTTAATTTTTATTTTTTATTTTTCATTTTTCATTTTTTACCCAACCACCCAGCTCTCAAAATTGAAGTTTCACTATTTACAATTTGCACGTCATCACGAATATATTTCACAAAATTAATTGAATAACAAACTACTCCAACTGCAATTTTGTAAAATTCAACAGCAAGTGCCATCTATGTATCACTTATAGCAAACAATTGCAGGGGCTCTGGTTATACTTGTGGGGTTGTTGAATTATGTATATGTTATACGTTTATATTGTGAAATTTTTAACGTCTTACAGCAAAGGGTTGTTGAATTAGCTGAAACAATTTTATATCATAATTTTTTCACCAATACAATCATAAGTCACACCGATTTTGTCTTACAGTTTTTGTGATTGTATTGTTAAATAGAAATGTACCCCCTGCTCTTATAGATGTTTACACATCAAAAAATAAAATATCCTGCACCCTTCATTTACTAAGGCCCAATACCTCTCAATGGATCGACATTGGGTCACATTAAAAGAACTCTTATATTATTAGAACGTTTTTAAAATTTAGTGGTTCTGTTATTATTTTGAAGGAAATGTATTTTCTGTGAACATTCATTACGGTTAATTAATCCATCTACTGTAACTGTTATTATAAAAGATGATCTTTTTTCACTTTAACAAATAGCTTGCCACACCAAGTATTATTGTTAAAATTTTTGGACATGTTTAGATGTTGAGGACTCTCCTTCAAATGCCACATAGAATGATGCTGGAGTCTGCTTTTACATACGTTTTATCATCCATGATATTTTTAATCCAAATGATGGTGTAATATTCTAGATCTGTATTTGGATTGAAGGATATCCATTTCATTGAATGGACTTACTTGTGCGATAAAAATTAATGCATTACATTTTCTTTTTTTCTTTTTGAGGGAACAACCAGGCTTACCCCCAGTCTATTTCGACTTTCCGAAAGGGAGAACTTTAAAGCAAAATCCATCTTAAATAAATGATTTCAGAAGGTTACAAGAGTTTTTGGAGCCCAGATGTTCAAAATTTAACAAAAAAAATCACTTTTAGAGAAATTTTACATCTCTTATTAACTGATTCTGAAATTCTCAACAGTTTTCCAGAGAAAGAACTTTTAGTTTAAAGTTAGAGAAAAGGTCGATATTGCTAAAATTTTTAACAAAATTAATCTTTTTTCCATGAAAAAAATTACCAAAATCTTCTTTTCCGAATTTTTTTATGAGTCAGGCTAGAATTCTTGATATGGTGGAACTTCTTTTCCACTTATACTTATTTTCCACTTAAACGGTTCAGAAGGTTTGAAACCACATAAATGTGGGTGTTCGAAGCCCAAACGATCACTGGGAAATTTATTTATTAAGAAAATTTAAAAAGTAAAAGTTTCCTTTTGGATTATTTTTACGTCTGTTATTATTCTAAAAAATTTTTTAAGAAATAACATCTAGTTGCAGTATTTAACAGGAATTGACAAAAATAACACAGGATTACAATACTTGAGAAAATTCCAGACCCTTTGACTAGAGTATGCTTTTCTAAAGCATTTTTTGCGCGCTGAATCCTAATCTGAACTCATTATTTCTCCATTGCATCAGCTTCTCGATAAATGATAAACTAAGTAGATTTAAAAACATATATACCAAAAAATAAGGTTAACAGCAATCTGATGAAACTATTTTGAGATCAGATTCGAGTTCAACGTCCCAAAATTTTTAGGAAACTATACTTTACTATCAGGATCTGGAGTTATTTCGAATATTTTTTTTTGCGTTTGTAAAAGATCGAAACTATGTTATTTCAAGGAATGTTTTAACCAAAAAAAAATAAGATATCTGAAAAAGATAAAAAAAATATTTTTATGGGGAAGAGTACTACTGCAATGCATTGTCAAGTTTAGTAAAGTCCCAAATATAGCAAAATAAAATTGTTTTTTTTTTTGCATTTTTAGGTTACGCGAAATAACGAGTTCTGAAAAAGTTTAGAAAAGTATACTTTGGTCCAAGGTTTTAAAAAAGAACTAGCCTATATAATTCAATTTTCTATAACCTAAATTTTTGGTCAATATTGTTTCAAAACCGATCTTCAATTAAAGATATTTTCAAAAACATACTAGAGGATCCCTGCTGCTCCGCAGCATTATATTATATTAATTTTTATAATATAATACCAAAATTTGCCAAGAGAAGTTAACGTACAGTAATGCCAAAATATGCCAAGAGAAGTTAACGTACAGTAAAAGTAAAGTTGATTGTTCACGCATAACTTTCCTCAAACCCAACGAATTTAAGCAGTTAATAGCTCAAAAGAAGGAGCTTGATCCACTGAGTGTTCTTAGATCTATGTCAACAGCCTACGTTAATTAGAACTCTAGTTATAGATGTTTGAGAGAAGAAAAATATTGAAAAAAATCTTGAATGCAAAGGTTATTCATAAATTCTTTTAATATATAAGATTCAATATTGCTAAATATATCTTTAAAATAAGATAATCAGATATGTATGTCCATTTAAATATTTCATTCACCTTTTGACAAAAGTACCCGTTAAAAGTTCCATGCTTTTCTATCTAAAGTGCTGCTCTAATTAAAAATAATTTCTTCTAACAATTGTTTCTAACCCGAAAAATTGGCACAAATCTACACGACATATTATATATTCCGTAGGGATCACAATTTATCTTAATATCTCTACTCATTGTAATAATACGATCACTTATTATAAGTAGTAATATGTTAACAATGGCACATTTAATTTAAAATAGAAAAGAAGTAGACTACAATTGACAGCTAATTCTTCGTTTCGAAAGTGGAAATGATAAAGATCCAACAATTCAATACAACTACTTATTGTTGAAATAAGAGATGAAAATCTTGAAACACAAATGTAAATACAATGTAAGTAGTCATAATCCCCTTCAAAGGTCTGCAGATAACGTTCAAACATTGTTAGAATCGAAAAATAATTAAAATAACAAAATGCGATCTTTAAACAATTCAAGCACACACACTCATTCAGAGACAGGTCATTTTGGTTAAATTACTTACATATGGATTTACTCGAGTGTCATTCTCTGTGCTGTATGAATATAAACGTATCAGAAGACATTTGAGTACATACGAGAGTTAATTGACAAATAACTAAAATAGTTAGAAATAATACATTAAACATTAATACTGCTAAGTCAAAATCCTAGGAAGAAAAAGAATATTAAAGACCATTTAAAGAAAGGGTCTTAGGTCCAACTAATGTAATATGTAGAATAAGTATGAACCGAATTTGATTGCCATTGTTATAAATTTGCTGCCTGCCGAATTGAAAAAGTTCATATAGAATATTAGTTTTATTATGGACTTGGTCGAAAAATTTCACAAACCAAATTTGGAAAACATCTTTTCCATATTTTTGTTTTTTGATAGGTTTAAGTGAAGATCAGGAATAACCTTTCTATGGCCTTATTAATGGATGTTATAAACAGATATAAACCAAATTTGAACGAGATATGTAAGAGATCTTAGTGCAATTTAAGTCGATCTTAAAGGGGTCATTTGTACGGAGACTATATCTGAACATGCATTTCTTCTGTTCATGCTATGGCCGCAATGTGTAAAAATAAAAAAGAAAATTATTATAGCCTAACAGAACAAAAATTAAATTCTATCGCTGATAGCACACAGTGGTGGCAACTGGCACCACTGTGTGCATGTCAAGTAAGTGCTATTTATTCCAAGAACATTTTAACATGCTTCTAAATCCATTTGCTAACTTTAAATATTTTGAGTATGCTGCAAACCTACTTTCAGATAATGACCTTTATAAGTCTTTTACTTTACAAGAAATATGATTAATGCTTTCGAAAGTTAAGGAAAATAAAGCATGGGGTGATGACAGAATACTGTACGAGTTCTTCGTTAATGCTGGCGATGATTATTTAAGGGCTGTAGCTGACACCTATACGAAAATATTAAGGGCCATTATTACAACTTGCCAATAGCTAAAGTTAGGATGTTATCGGGCAGATTATTAGATTTTCGTTATTACAACTATACTTTAAGCTAAAAGTGACCGATAAGCTAAAGGGAAGATATTGTTGCCTTTAACTTTTAACGTGAGGTTTATGTATTTAATGTTGCCACATTTTCTGATCTATGCAGAATAAATTCACACCAATTTAGTTTGGAAATAAATTTATTAGCATATACTTAAATATATGCTTGTATATGTTTTAAAAAGTTTTATTACACATTTACAACAATTATGCAACTTATAATAAAGGTTTTTAGTTTTTATTCTATTGTTTGCTTGCGAACAAATAAAGGAACGTTGCCACTACGTATTTTATAAAGCAATTCATTTGGTCAAAAGTAATCGGTGTTTCCTTTGGTGTTGCCACAATATCAAAAATATTAACTTTATTTTACTGGGAAGTTGTAATAACGAAAAGAAGTTAAAGGTAACTTTATTGCTCACTTTAGCTAAATTACCTTTAACTAACATTTACTTTAAAGGGAAGTTGTAATAATGGCCCTAAATGGCAACGGTTCTGTGGAGAAATTTGAAAAAAGTATTGTACTGCCTATACATAAAAAGGAGATACTGGTCGACCAAGCAACTACAGAGCCATTTCATTTATGAATTGTATAGGTGAGATTATGATGGGCGTAATTCACGAAAGATTGACTGAATGAATAAACAAACACCAAATACTCAGTGAATTCCAAGCTGGATTCCGCAAAGGGTATTCGACTATCGTCAACATTTATAATTTGTCAGCAATAGTTAACATGAAATTCCACGAAAAGAAGAAAATTTATGCTTTCTTCGTTGATTTTAGAGTGGCTTTTGGTTGTGTCCCAAGAAAACTATTAATATACAAACTCCAAAATTTGGGCATATCTGCAAAAGTAGTTAATTTCATTGAAATTATTTATAATCGTACAAAATCAGCAGTATGGACTGGAACTGAACTTTCCGAATATTTCGAGACAAACTCAGGCGTTAAACAAGGATCTTGTTATCGCCGTTACTCATGATTCTTTAGAAGGTGGATTATTTATAGATGATGTAAATATTAGAGTCCTTATGCATGCTGTGATATAGTCCTATTATCAGACAATCTTAAAACTCTACAAAAAATGATAAAAAATTTGGAAACTTACTATCTAAATCAGATATAATGGTCTCTCAAAAAAGCGGGCGTTTGTCGTCAAAGGAAAAGTGGTCATTTAAGTAGTAAATGAATATAAATATTTAGGATTTCTGTTAATACCTTCTATCGCTTTTACTAAACACATAAAATTGATGCTGCTAAAGTTTGTATTAATATTACCTTGAAGGAATTAGTTGGTAAGAGGGATGTGTCATTAAAAGCAAAATGGAAATTATTTCAAGCCGTCTGCAGATCAATACAACCGTATGGAGATTCGATTATGTTGATAAACTGCAAAGGTTTTTCACGAAAAGAATATTAAAAATACAAGATATTTTTTATCAGGAAGAGGTTCATATATATACATACAGTTTGCATTCGAAATATATATTCAAAACTCTATTCGAGTATGAAAATCGTAAATTACTACAGAAACTGTCAAAGGCAATTGTTAGCCAAAAAATTTATTGGTATAAAGATTTACATGAACGGGCCTCTAAATACAGTTTAAGTCTCAATAACGCAAATCTTTGTAAATCCGTATGGAATAATATATGTTTTCAACTCATCCAAAAAAAGAAAGATGAAATTGAAAATGATTACCATGTGTCAGCTCTCCAAAGTCAGCAAAGAACATATAAGTGTTTGAATCATTCCAAAGGTCTCTCATACTGCAATTGACAATATAATCAACAATATAATCCATTATAATGAAGGCACGTGGCGATCTATTTTGGCTGAATGGAAATTCATACAGTACAGTACACTCCAGAATGTGCTCACTATATAATCTGAAAGAAGAAGAAACGTTGTTACATTTCTTAGGAAGGTGTCCTGTGCTGAAAGCACTAAGATTTGATATCTTTTTTTGTACAAGATAGACGGATTGTAAAATGCCTGATATTTTAAACGGCGGTCCAAATAGAATTATATAACAAAAGCCTTAAATTATAAGAAAATATTAATTAATGAATATAACTTTTAACCAATCTTAAACTTCCGGCAGACGGTTTTTAAACCATGCCGTAAAATCTTCATTATTATTTTAATTTTAATTATATATGTAAGTATTATAACGAATGAAAGAAAAATCAATAAAGAATCTATCTGTCTATATATCTATCTATATTTTTTTTTTAATGGACGTAGTGATAGCGCGTTATCATCTAGTGGCCCCACGATATCTTCCCCTTGCCACCCCGGTACCGCGTTAGCATTTCATAAGGGTGGACAGTTATCTATCAGTGTTGTCATTAGCTTCGTATGTATCCTAATCCCCCATCCGACAAGTATATTAGGGGTTCGGTGTTCTGTGGCATCTTTCCTTCATGATGCGACATATAAATGTGTCACACCTCTTCCAGTTTTCCTTTGACTTCAACATCTCATCCACAATATTTTCGGGTGTTAATACAACTCCGATTTTATTATTTAAATTAGTTCGCAGAGCATGCCATTCTTCGCAGTTAAAAATAATATGTTCTGCATCATCTTCTTCTGCTCCGCACGCGTCGTAGTGGCCTACTTCTTTAATCCTAAAGCGTTTTAGGTAACTATTTAGGCAACCATGTTCTGTCATTAGCTGTGTAAGATAGTAGTTCATGTTCCCATGTCTTCAGCTCTTTCCTTAAGTAGTAGATCTACCGGAGGAATACCAGCCAGCAAAAGGGCAGCACCTGTAGAAACAGTGCGATATGCTGATATAGTCCTTAAAGCACTTATTCGTTGTGGCTTTAATAGTTGCTTAGTGGTAAATTTTCGATTTGTTGCTGTTACTAGTGTTGGAGCAGCGTACAGTATTTGCGAATGTATAATACTATTTATTGGTCTTCTAGTGGAATACTTAGGTCCTCTTATGTTGGGCATTATCCTAGCCAATGTAGATGCAGTTCTTAGCGCCCTATCACGTACTACATTCACGTGCTCTTTCAATTTCAGTTTGTCTTCCAATTTTATACGAAAGTATCGTAAACTACGACTGAAGTTTACGATGTTATTCCTTATTTCGAGTTTTGGTATATCAAACACTCGGCGGTTTGTGACCAATATTGCTTCCGTTTTAGCAGTGGCTAGCTTCAAACCATGTTCACCCAGCCATCTATCGCACCGGCTGATGCTATCGTTCGCCAAGATCTCTATCATCTTCGGTATAGTGTGTGACACGACCAAAGCAATATCGTCAGCATAACCGATTATCTTCGCTCCGTTTTGTAAGCTCATGTTCAGTAGGCCGTCGTACATTACGTTCCACAAAAAGGGTCCAAGAACTGATCCCTGTGGCACACCTGCTGAGACAATATATTCCTGCATTCCGATATCCGTTTGATACGTGAGGATTCGTCTGGATAAGTAATCTACCATTATGTTGTGGAGGGAAGCATTTATCCCTTTTTTGATGAGTTCATCAAGCACTACCTTCCATTTCACTGTATTAAAAGCATTTTTTACGTCTAAGGTGATAATGGCACAAAAACCTTTTGTATTCTTAGCGGTTGTTGCAATGCCTACAACTTCCTGAATGGCATGTATGGTGCTTCTTCCCTTTCTGAAGCCATATTGTCTAGGAGAAAGTCCTCCTAATCTTTCAACCTCGTCCTGTAGTCTAAGTAGAAAAGGCTCTCAAATAGTTTACCCAATGTGTTCAGCATACAAAGTGGCCTGTATGAACTAGGTTCGTTTAAGGGCTTATCTCCTTTTCGCAACAACACTAGATTTTGTTTTTTCCAGCCTTTTGGAAAAACACTTTCTTCGAAACATAGATTGTACATGTCTAGTAGTAGTTCTGGCCATATCTTTGCTGTTAAGATTAGCACTTCATTTGGGATTCCGTCTGGTCCAGGGCTTTTACCTGTCTTAAATTTACGATACGCCATATCCAATTCGTCTTTGTTAAATGGTAAAAAACTATCATCATTCGGGAGTTTATCTCCATTATTCAGTCCTTGTTCATCTAATGGGAATTTCGGCTGCCCAAGATGGTTCCCTGATCCCCGGTATGGGTTTTCTTGCACCAGTTTTTTTCACAACTATCTTATAGGGGTTCGACCATGGGTCTGAGTCAATCCCGTCACAAAGTTCGATCCACTTCTTGCGTTTGCTATGTTTGATAGCCTTTCTTAATAATTTCCTCGCCTTTCTATATTCTTCTGCGAGCGAAGTGTCAGAGTGATTTCTTGTCGCGGTTCTTCGTGCAGATATACATTTCTTTCTAAGTTCCCCAATCTCCGTAGTCTACCAAAACACTGGTCTTTTACCTCGATTGTATTCCTTTACCCTTTTCATACTGGCATCACAGCTCTTCTTGATCGTGTCAGTTGTAAAGCTTACAGAGTTCTCCAAGTTTGTGATATGTACCACATTTCCCTGTTTGACTCTTTGCAGAGCTGCAGAATATTTTTCGACATCTAACTTCCTTACGTTCAATCTAGGGAGATTGAGCTCCACAGGCTCTAACACTCTATTTTTATCTATATTGAACGTTATGTACTGGTGGTCACTAAGTGTAAGATCTTCAAGTACCTTCCAGTCCATACACTCGGTTTCAAGATCCGCGGTACCAAATATTATATCGATGATACTGGTTCTTTCTCCATTTCGAAAGGTAGCTTTGTCCCCACCATTGTATATGGTTAGCTCCAGTGATGCTACTATTTCGCTGACTAGAATTCCTCTTCTATCTAGGAATCTTGAATTCCATTCTGGTGATTTGCTATTGAAATCTCCACCAATCAAGACTTTGCCCTTAGCCATTCTAATACTCATTTCAAGGGTATTTATATTTCCCGTAAATGTCTCTATATCCATATTTGGTGGAAAGTCACAACTGTATATTCTAATGCCGTTTACGGTGGCAAAGACGAAGCCGTTGTTTGTTTCGCAGACTTCAATATCTATCTATATGGACACAAAGACAGGCAGACGGACATTGCTAATTCGACTCAGATTTATTCACAATCGACCGGTACAATAAAACGTGGGTCTTGGTCATATTTTTTGGTAGTTAGAAACATTGGCACAAACTCTTTTACAAAAATTGTTAAGCCAGTGATCACCTATGCTGCTCTCTCATGATGGACAAAGGTTGAGCAAACAACGGCTAAAGTAATTCTAAACAAAATATATCTCAAGTGTGTTTTACTGATGGCGCAAAACAAACTAATAAGGGCACAGGGGCGGTGATCTACGTACCTTGCCCAAAGCCTAATTCCCATCCATATTTCAGGTGGATGTTTACGCCATATATTTATGTGTGACTGAATATTTAGAAGAACGGAACTCAGGTAAATTCTATCCAGCAGGATGGCAACGCAAAGGGAAATTATATGCTAAGAAGTGACGTAAGGATTTGCTTTGGATTGCATCAAATCACTAATTCTATTAGGCAGATACAACAAACTAACTCTATACTGGGTTCCGGGACATAAGGGACACGAGGGCAATGATCTTCTAGCCCATCGAAAGGCCCATTGTCCGTTTATTGTGCCGAAACCATTCATTGCTAATGGCAAGCCAAAAGATTCATAACTCCATCCAATACTTAGTCGAAACGATTACTCTCCCTTGTCAAGAAATTGTTAAGCTCCTTATGGGCATACTTTACTGAACAGTACAATCTTAGATACCATCTTATAGTAAACGAACAGGAAATTCAAATATCGGAACAAATTTTTTGCGAATGTCATAGGCTAGGTAGCAAAGGAGCCCTAGTGCCTGTCGGGTACACTGCAAACTCGCGTGACATATCAAATAATATACCTATTGGGGTAATTGACTTTATAAAAAACCTTAATCTATAGGACAAACTGAGACTGCTCAAAAGATCTAACTGATCGCAATGCGTAGCGCCTTCTTAGACTAAGTTAATCTCAGGCTCTTGCATTTGGTAGTTGAAATGTCATTTCAACGAACGGTCTGTATTCCCGACTGTCTGCAAAAATTGGTATTACTCGTATACAGACGATTCATAATTTTTGTATTCATATGACATGTGCAGTCATGTGCTCATGTGTCAACTGATATTTGTTGCCAAATATCGAGTATTTTCCAGAGGCAATGTTTCAGCGGTATAACTTCTGGAAGCATGAGAAGTTTTTACTGCCTCTTTCAACTCCAGCTCATAATTTTATTTTAACAGCTTACAAAATAACTAAAGCACACAAAAATGCTTCCCGACTAACAGAAAACTAATGTTTATAAATTTTTTTCACAATTGCCCCTTAGGGCGTTTCACTAAAAACGATTTTTTTTTTTTTTGTTCTTTGCTACTCTTAAAACAGGATATGAGCTCTTATAGCGCAAAAGATTTTTGCGAAATTATAAGGTCGGCACAGTGTTGCTGAAATCGATTTGATCCAAAAAAGAAGGTTATGAAACATAATATTTTTTTCTCGAAACCAGATAAATTACTTCTGAAGATTACTAGCCTTCTAAGAACAAGTGGGAGTGTTAAATTTGGCTGTGCCGAATCTTTGGTAACCTCCACATCAGTTTTACGTTATATTAATATCTGGAATGTTTGCACTATTTATAATAAATTTAAACAAAATATTTTAAAAAGCAACAATTTTATAATTTTATAAACATAATAATTAATATATTATTACAACAAACACACTGAATTTTTAAAATTGTTTAGAGGTGTCACCATATCTCGACACTGTGATGCCCGACTTACCCCATTTTCAATACCAACCAGCTCGAGATAATGTGAATGAGCGTGATTTGAACAGACAGATAGACAGACGGACAGAAGGACAGTCGGATAACGCTATAAAGATCAAGAATATATCTATTTTATGGGGATGCAAATGCATTTTTCGATGCGTTATAAATAGAATGACAAATTACCCTCGGCACAAGGGTATGGAGGGTATAAAAATTATCCGCGGTAAAAATTATTAGTTCCAGGGTAACTTTGATGACCTTAAAATTAAAAATGCTTTATTTCCCAAGTTAAAATCTCAATAACCCGGGAAATGTGCGAATTGCATGCGTAAAATTCAATCGCATATTCAAGCAGAAAACGCAGTTGGAAGACCTATTTAATGAAAATAATTGTACGCCTAAATATTGCCAATTTCTCGAGTAATTGAAGTTTGAACTTGGAATATCCTTTATTTTTTCTTTTAATAATTTTTATGCGAATAAAATTTTCCACTCAGCAGAATTGATTTATGTGGATTTGTAAAATGATGGATCAGAGCAAAACTACAAAAAAATATGTTTCATTATCTCAAAAAATCTATAAAACTCTCAAAAATCCTTTGAGGTTTCAAATTCCGCTTTAAGAGTTGCAAATATGTTTTTGGTGAAACACCCATTTTATATTTCGATAAGGATCTCACTACATCTTCAGTTTCAAAAAATTTAGATCAAGAGGTTTGATCTATCAGGAAAATATGTTATGGGTAGGAGGAAAGGGAGAGTAGTATTTGTGGATACTTGACTTAAATGTATCTATATTGTAAGTGAGAGAAAAGACCTCAAAGGAAAGTTTATTCCACATACGGATTGTGCGGTTAATAAACGAATTTTCGCGGTAATGCGTTGTGCGATCCACTGGAAAATAAATTGAAAATGGTTGAGATCTACTAGATGAGCGAGTGGTGCGTAGAAAAACATGGGCTCTAGGGATGAGTTCACTTATTTCAGCAGAAGACTTCCTCCCATTCTTATATCTAGAATACAGAGTAAAACAACCAACATTCTGACGAAGATCCAATGTGTCGAGTTGGTTAATCTACTGTAAGCACCAACGTCCTCCTTTGTATACGGTCAAGATTGGGTGAAGTAATTCTTACACCGATTTAAGAAACCTAGGCACTTGAATGGTTCTTTCGACAATTGAAAAATGTGTTTATTCTCACATTAATGCCGTTTCCTTATTTTTTTATAAATTGTAAAGTAAGAGCAACCTTATCTTATACATCAATCGAAAGGCCTCAAAGTGCTGTGTTCATAAAATGCAAAACAATTTTGATTATAATCCTCTTTGAAGTCAACAATGGCGAAATATTCTCACACTATGACCTGAAAGAAGTCAATGGCTGCAATTTTTGCATTTTACTAGGGCTCGACTTTGAGACCTTTGGATTGATGTAGAAGATAAGGTTGCTCTTAATTCAGAATATATAAAAAAAATACACTTTTCGAAAAAAGTGCAAATAAAATGTGACATTTTTTGTCAGAAAAGAAAACGACATAAGTTTTCATGCCCAGAACATCTGATTCCTCAATATCTACACCAGCCATGGATATAGACAACAACATGGCCCGTCTTTGGATCAAAAAACAAAATTGGGTCTTACGAGTATTTAAATCGACCTTATTCACTTGACCCCACTCAGAGATTGGCAAATGGTGTTGATTGAGTGTGTCATTTATATATTGCCTCATGACCCCAATCATTCTAAGGCTTGGCCTTTGATCGAATGACTATCTATGGCAAATATTGCTGTCGTCAGCAAAAGAGTAGATAGGATTGGAAGTTTGACATAGAAAGTCATTCAGAAAAATAAAAAAGTGAAGGAGAGAGAAAAGAGTCTTACGGTAGTCCTGCGGTAAACTCTCGAACAAAACTCACAAACAAGAAGTATAGTGCGATCTCTGGAAAAACTCGAGAGAAATCATAACAAACACCAAAATCAATCAGTTTTAACAAGAGTGTGCTGTACTACACCCGATAATTGGCATCCTTATGAAATTCTAAATCGATCTAGGAATTATTTGTGTTCTTTTAATAATTATTATGGCTGAAATTGAAGCAATTCAGCAAGGATTGTATTTCGTATAAATAAGGAAAATATATTATGGGAGGACGAAAGTGATATTGACATTCAGAACATTTGGCTAAGTAGTTTAATTGTTAATAGTAATATTTTTGCATACAAAATTGTTTATTTAATCTTATTTGAAAATATCCTTTCGTTTGAAAATTCATCGCAACAAAATTTAGATGTTTAAACAAATTCTAAAAACTGTTGTAATAACCATTTTTCAGGGGGGAAAAAAATAATAATAATCCCTAAAAGTATCTATAATATTAATAAGCTAGGCGATTTCTTGTGACCGATGTTTTGTTCTACCATTTAACCCCGATTTTGGTCAGCCCTATATTATTTGAATGGTATTTCTTTTTAGCTGTTCACCAGATGTACAGATGTTTAAATTTTTTCCTTTATTTTGAGTAAATTGCACTTAAAGTTGCTACTAACACATACATAAAATTATACAATGCTATGTGTGTGTTTATTAAATTTGTTAATATGTTTGTAATAAAAATTAGTTTGTTTTTTTTGTGTTGATTTGCGAATTATCTATAATTAATTAGAACACCTTTAGGGTCTTTATTTAATGAAAAAATAAAATTTCCTAGAATTTTCACTCGAATTTCGAAAGCTGGAATCTGCTAGTAGAATCTTAATCTGCCTACAAATTTTCCTTCAGTTTCAATTAATTAACAATTTACCCACCCACAATTGTATAGACATTATTTAGTATTGGCTTGGCTGCGTTAAGCCCATTTGATCGTGTGTGTTTATTTATTTAGGAAATCTTCTAGTTGTTTGATCTTCATCAATACAACAACAACAACAATAAAAAAAACCTATAAGTGCAATAAGGTGTTCTTTCAATAGCCATCCATCCATGTAAATACAACATTGTACATTTGTTTGCTCTTTTACTTTAGAGTGTACGTAATTATAAATGTATGTACTCGTACATACGTACGTACACACATACACATACATATAATGCCACATATGCATGGCCAAGTTTGTATTTCATTTTAATGACTAATGTAAGCACTTGATATTTATATGTTTTCTTTTTTGTTTACAGATTATTATAGGAACATTTAAGTAAGAAATAAAACGAAAAAGGTACGCTACTCTCCGCTGTACGAGTGGTATGACATACACAAATTATTGCTCTGCTCATAGCGGTCTTTTTTAATTATTTCAAAAGAGGAGTTTCTAGTTTTAAATTTACTATTAAATGAAATCAGTCATACGATGATGATGATGTAGGATCTTGTTGTTGTTTATGATGAGTGTGTGTGTGGTTTGAAATAGAGTCATCATTTAACCGCAAAAGCATATCAAATTTATAATATTGACGATCTGTTAAAGTACTAGAAAATTAATATGAAAATGTACACGCAATGCAATACGTATGCAGAATACTTATATAATACTATTATACTTTAAATCTTTCCAATTTGTCAATATGTTGAAAAGAGGTCTTGGAAATTGAAAAAAAAATTCGAAATCGTTTGAACAACAATTACATTGTGGAACATTTTCGGTGACATTGTCTGGCGATTGAAAAAATCCTTCTTTGCAAAATTGTAGCTAAGGCTTGAATGAATAATTTTTATTAATATATCCCTGTAAATAATCTAACCCATAAAAACAAAGTTTTTATTAAAACTCTTTCTTTCCTTATGCATATGAGTTTTTAATTTCTCCGTGACTGTGCATGACTTTGCGTGACTATTTTAAAATTAATCTTTGGGCACAAGAAGTCTATGGACAAAGTTTCAGATCGATCGGATGAGGGAAAATGGGGTTTAAATCACTCCGTAACTGTGCGTGACTATGCCTGACTGTGCGTGGCCATGCGTGACTGTGCATGGCTATGTTGAAGTTAATCTTTCGTTACAGCAAGTATATCGACCAAGTTTCAGATTGATTGGATGAGGGGAAATCCGTTTTAAATCTCTCCGTGACTGTGCGTGACCATGCGTGACCATGCGTGACTGTGCGTGACTAAGTCAAACTTAATCTTTTTTTTCACAGCAAGTGTATGGACCAAGTTTCAGATCTATAGGATGAGGGGAAATGACATTTAGATCACTCCGTGACTGGGCGAAGTTTCAGATCAATTGGATAAGAGGGAATGAGGTTGCCCCACGACAGACAAACAGAGAATATGAGTTAAAAGAAAGAGTTTAAAAACAGTATACAGAACAGAATAAAAGTGTTAAATTCGGCTATGTCGATACTTTGATACCATCCACCACGTTAAGAAGTTTCAAAACATAATATGATAGTGGTCCGGATGATGTTCCCTGTTGCATTTTAACCAATTCTGCTAATACTTTAGCTACTCCTTTGTCAATAATGTTCAACATTTCGATAAAATATGGGTACTTTCCTAATTATACATCATTCCATTATTTAAATCTGGAAATCGATCAAATATTATGAACCATAAAGGTATCGGGAAGCTCAGTTCAATTCCTATGCTCTTCGAGAAGGGTATAACTGAATTTTTATACCATCAAGCTTCTTTCACACTGCCACCTTCTCAGCATAGATTTCGAAAAGGCTGCTTAGTGATAGCAAATCTGTTGCAATTAAGAACTTTAGTAAATCGCGGATTTAACAAAGGTCAACAAACTGATGTTATGTTATGTTCACACGGACAGCAAGATTCGCGGTTCGCTCTCTCATTCACGGTTCGCGCCCGAATCATGATTGAGAGCGAATCTACTTGGTTCAAAATGAACCTAGTTGTGAACCTAGAAACATTGAGTATCATCTCCAAGTTTGATAAGAAATTAGCGCTAGTTTATCTGAACTAGCTGTCAAAAATATATAAACAAAGAAAAAATAAAAAATTAATTTGTGCAATAAAATAAATAGAAACATGTAATAGTGAAACGTAAAGTGTAGAAGGATTTCTTCAAATATTTGCATAAAAAATATAAACGTCAAAATGAAACAAGAACACTCGTCTGAACATCAAGGTTTACAATCATGATTCAGAGAGCGAATCAAGTGGTTCATTTTGCCGTCTGAACATGCTATTATTTTCACTGATTTCAGTAAAGCCTTTGACAAAGTTAATCACAATCTTCTACTGGAAAAATTATATCTAATGGGATTTACTACCAATACTCTAAATTGGCTAAAGTCTTACCTTTTATACAGAAAACAATAAGTTAGATTTAATGATATAAACTCTAAAAATATTACTGTAAATTCTGGTGTACCGCAAGGTAGACACCTTGTACCAATACTTCGAAGTTACTCTTTTAAAGCTCCGACCTAAGCAACGTCAACAAAAAAAAAACCATAACCCCACTTGCAAACAAAATTGACACATTTGCCAGTCAAAAGAAGGAAATTATACATACGAAAAACTTGAAGCACAAACAAAAGGACGAACAAGAGATTTTGAGACAAAACCACTTGCTAGGAAAGGATTTTGTGTTTTTTTGCGTTCAATTTTTTTGGCATTTGAATATAAGACATGTAAATGACTGAAAACAATTGTAACTTGTTGGGAACCATAAGTCACTGGTTCATATCCGGTTCGAAGGACCAAAAATATTTGCAGTCGATGCAAAAAGTATAGAAATAAAAAGACAAATTTCCCAATTGATTAGAAATGACACAAAAATTCTCAAATTACATTTTATTAAATTATACCTTTTGTACAAAAGTGATAGAGTACGAAGTTGAAGGTTTCATCGAAGTATTTCGTCGTACAGCCAAAAAGAGACTAGACTAATTATTATTAATTAAGGATGTAAGAGGGTGACAATGTTTACAGGTACCATTAACGGTTCTACCAGGTAGAATCTGTGACAAAACTCCTAACAAAGATGTTAAAAAGTGAAGTTAAATAGATTTTAACCAGTTATTAACCCAAAAAGTGGTGACCGTTTAAAAATGTTATAAATTAATGAAAATATACAAAATTAAGTATTTGTGTTTAAGTACTCTTCATTAATTATCTTTCGTATGTTATTAAATTTTGCAACATTCTAATGTATGCTGATGATGCGAAAATTTTCCTTAGCTATAAAAAGCTATCTGATCAAATATACCTCCATGAAGATTTTGACAGTTTTTACATGTAGTGTAAATTCAACCTGATAGATTTAAATATAAGAAAATGTAAACAAATGCATTCTTCTAGAAATTGGAAGAAACTACCAGCTGGTGTTGGTAAAAGAATTTCTGGATCTTGAAATCTTGTTAGACATAAAATTAAATTTTGTACAACATATTACGATGACCATCAATAAAGCTCGTGTTGTGTTGGATTTTATTAAGCGATGGGCAAAGGAGTTCATAGATCCTTTTATTACGCAACAGTTATATGTGCTTCGTTTATAAGACCTATTCTAGAATACGATTCATTAATAAAAATCCCATTATTATAATCTTCATAGTAACCGTATCGAGTCTGTTCAAAAACAATTTCTTCTCTTCTGCTTGCGAAATTTATATTTGAACCCTGTTAATCATTTTCCATTAACTATGCTGAATGCTGCGTTCCTAACAAATCTGATAAATGGTGATACCTGCTCTGATTTTCTGCTCAACAATATTAAATTTAACATTCCACAACAGTCAACGCGCTCTTTCTTATCTCTTCAAATTTTTAAAAATATGTACAAGTTTTAATGTCTATTGATTTATCTGTAAATATTAATGTTATTAAATGTAACATTATTTTGTTGTATTTTAAATGAGCTAATGTGACCTGATTCATTTAAAAGTAATTAAAATTGCATTTTAATTTCTCTTTTCCCAACGTATCGTAGATATTTTGTCTACTTTATCAAGGGAACGTCTATTTAATTAAATAAAAACATTGGTTATTACAATATTTACATCAATAACAAACAATAATAAATTTTAAACTACAATATTATTTCTATATTAATCTACAATCTTTACATTTATAAATGGAACATAAAATTATAGAAAAACACAAAAACATATAAAACCACAAATTTAACATTTAAAAACAGATTATTTTAACATCACATTTTGTTGATGGAAACGATATAGAGCAATTATTTTTAAAATTTGAACGGGTTTGCAAAAGGTATTCAGAAATTGATGAAATTCGGTAACATTGTTTGCTTTGGTAACCTAAAAAAAAAATTGAAAAAAATTTGAAAAATCACAAGATGCCGGAAAATCCGGCTCGGAAAATGGAAGAAGGATTTTTTTTAAACGGCTTTATCTTTTGAACCGTTTCACAGTGGCGCCCGTAGAGCAAACGAGGTTGCAAAAATCAAAATTTTCATGTGCGCCGACGAAGTTTTGAATAAACCCATGTTATAGGAAACTTTTCAACGATTCCAAATTTGCTACTCTTAATAATATCACATTTTTAGTTTAGAAGATATAACGTTCAAAGTTGACCGACTTTCGGTTTTCAAAAAAACCCACAATTTTTAGTCAATTTGTGGCGATTTCAGGTGTAATATCACGAAAAATAGGTAACGAATCGCCTTATTTTTTGTTTGTATTGATTGATGTATTTATTAAATGTATAATGATAAAAATAATTAACTGTTTGCTTTGTGTTTCTCCTGGTAAATCACTATTTAAGAACTATCCGTTTTTTCACTATTTTTCAACTTTGACGGAAAATAAAAAAATATATATTTTTCTATATTTGCCATATTTGCAAAACATGTTCTTTGATTATTTCTTTACATAATTCAAAAGGTTTTATCTGCCCGTACGTGCCCGTTTGGCTTCTAGAGGTAAAAAAGGTTAAAAAGACATGGTTGCAGAAATTGTATGGCGTGCATCCCTTACATGTTTTGACTGACAGTAGTTTGATTTAATAGTTTGAAATTTGCATTTTAAGTCGGTTGTCTACCTGTGAGCCTCTGCCAAAGTCTACTCCCAATATTCTGTTACAGACACAGGATGCACAAAAAACTACTCATTGAAATTCGCAGGTACACACCTCACTTAAAAATTACTTTGGAGTACAAATGGTCAAGAACAATATTGACTAATGGTACATCCAGGTAGGCACAAATCTTATTTAGACACGAGCATAATATCAAAATTGCATAATTCAGCCTAAATCCATATGTATGCAGGGAACAGGTAAATTTTTAGGCATGGTAGCATAAGCCTATATATTGCAAAATAAGCATAATGCCTGGATTAGTCTACGACTGAAAGTTGGCGCAACAAGTACTGAAACCATGGCGTTAAACAATTTAAAATTATTTGAACTGTTTAGAAGGTCAACCACACCAAAGTTTTTCACGGAAGCTGCTTTAGAAGAACTTGATAGCTTATAGGGAAATATTGAGAGAAACGAGATTATAAAAAATAATTTTTATCTGATATATGCAAATATTAAGGCAAAATGGGTGAAATCTAATCGAACCATTTAGAACTTCAACTCCAAATACGAGGACTGGCTTAATGAACACACCATCCTGGATATACTGGCAGTAGATAAACCCACCACATCAACCAGAGGAGCAAAAGGAAGGCCAAAAACAGTATTGAGGAGTGTTCAATTTTCACAAGAAAGAGGAAACTTGCCGATGCCACCAATGACTTGACCACGAAGCATTTATCGGACGCGCTGTCTATTAAATATACAAAGGATAGTGAAAGAGTTAGGTCACAGATTACAAAATCTGTTGCTGATGCAAGCCCACTGCGACTAAAAAGGATTAAGGAAAGCATTCCAACGCCCACAAACGTACACATTAAAAAGTATGGTTCCGAAGAAGCCTTGGCCTTGTTTATGTACTTACAACTTTCCAAAGAAAAATATGAGATACTACGGGCATCCTTGATGCGACACGGGGCCATACAGCAAAACGGTTGTTGGAAAGTCTTCCTGAAAATGAGGTGAAAATTCTTCCTGAGAAACTGACATTGATCAGCAAATGGGGCTGCGATGGATCATCCGGACAAAGCGTTTATAAGCAAAGGATATCTTCCGATGACGCTACAATATCGGACGGAAATATGTTTATGGCATCTGTTGTTCCTTTGCGGCTAAAATCTGATGTTTCCCTACACTGGAAAAATCCACGTCCGTCATCAGTGCATTATTGCCAACCAATAATGTTTCAGTTTGCAAGGGAATCGGCAGAACTCACGGTGAAGGACATTGAAGAACAAATAAGCAAGATTAAGCCTACAAAGCTGCAAATTGGAGAAGGAAAATATATTGAATGCAATTACGAGTTCCACCTGACCATGGTTGACGGAAAAGTCGTAAACGAACTGACAGGAACAACCTCAACATTGTCATGCCCGATTTGCAAAAAGAGTCAGAAGAACTTTGGTAATTTAAACGATTCTACAAACGAGGAGAATTACGAATATGGAATGTCACCATTGCACGCAAGGATAAGGTGTATGGAGTTCTTGCTAAAACTGGCGTATACCCTACCACAAGAGGAGGAAAACTTCGATGAAAATACATCAATAAAGGATAAGGAAAAGATCAGAAAGAAGCAAATACAGGATGCTTTTTTTAACAAGTTGGACTAAAAGTAGACTGTCCCAAGCACGGATACGGTAACTCAAACGATGGAAACACTTCTAGGAGATTTTTTGAAAATGATGAGGCAGTAACTAGAATCAGTGGAATTGACAATCAAATCGTGATAAGATTGGGAACGATCTTGAATATTTTAAACTGCAAAGAAAATGTCAATTCTACAAAATATGGAGAATATGCATCGAAAACTGCATCTCTTTTAGCAGAAATGTATCCACAGAAGAAGTTGACCCCGACCGTCCATAAAATATTGGCGTATGGCAAAGATATAATTGAGTACCAGTCTTTGCCAATTGGAGAACTTTCTGAAGAAGCACAGGAGTCTCTTAACAAATTTTATAAAAAATATAGATTGCAGAATACATTCAAAGCATCAAGGGTAAGGCAAAATGAGGACCTCTTCAACATGTTGGCTGCATCTTCCGATCCACTTATTTCTTCCCTGCGGCATGTGAAGTCACGAATGGAGTTAGAAAATAATTATAGTTTAGAAATGATTAGTCTTTTAGATATACCTTCTCTTACGAATTGTGATGAATATTTTACAGAAAATTGAAAAAATAAATTTAAAAAAGAAGTATTTTTTTTAATTTGTTGGGTAATAATTTAAAACATAAAACCCTAAAGAAAAAAAATAAAAACAATCTAAAAATGTAAAAATAATTTTTTTTAGTAACCATAAAATTGATTTTTCTACAAATTTTAACTTTGATAACACATATGTAGGCCCCTACAAAGCGTAGCACCCTTTCCAAACGCTCATTTCATAGGCTAAACAGTTATCTATCATATGCTGTGTAACTGTTCAATTATGTTATTCGATTCAAAAGATATGATATTTATATAATTTTATTACAAAATTTTCGGGAACGCTTTAGAAAATGTGCTTTTTCAAAAAAGCTTTGTGCCCCAACTTTTTGAATTTATAATTTATACCATTAATAGAACATATTTTAGGCTATCTCTGAAAAAATTTTCAAAAAGTTTGGACACAAAGCTTTTTTGAAAAGGCGCATTTTCTTAAGCTTTCCCGATAACTTTGTAATAAAATTATATAAATATTTTTAAAAATAATTTTTGTACTAAATATAATCTTTTTCTTACTCAAAACTATTAATATGACCAGAATCGAACAAACGATTCAATAGATACAGTCGTTTAAAAAAAAAATCCTCCTCAATTTTCCGAGCCGGATTTTTCCGCCATCTTGTGATTTTTAAAATTTTTTTTTCGATTTTTATTTAAGGTTACCAAAGCAAACAATGTTACCAAATTTCGTCAAGTTCTGAATACCTATTGCATAGTTGGTCATGTTCATTTAAAAATTAAAAATAAATGCTCTATAACATGAACTAATTAATGTTGTCGGTGTCTTCTTTTAAGTTCATTCATTGCCTTGTTTATCTTTTGTTGTATATCTCTTTTTTTCAATGTATTCCCTATCAAATATTTTGACTTTTTCAAAATCAGCTGTGTGTCCAGTGTTTAATATATGCTGTGATAGTGCTGTTGTTTCTTTCATTTCCGTGATGTCCATTTTATGTTCTCTCAATCTAGTTTCTAGGGTTCTCTTCGTTGTACCTATGTATGTAAATTTGTTCACATCGTTTTTCACTTTACATTAAATTTCATAAACAACATTGCTTTGTTGTTCTTTTTCAATTGGTGCTTTTATATTTGAAAAAAATTATGCTTAATGTTGTTGTTTTTATGTTTTTACTGTCAGTTAACCCAGGAACATATTTTACTCTGCAAAATTTTTTGTTCTTATCAGAGTTGTGGATTTTGTTCAGATTAGTATTTTTATGTCTGATCTATAATATTAATATGCTATGCGATTTCTTGTGACTGATGTTTTGTTCTACCGTTTTATCCCA
Organism: Cordilura impudica; assembly: GCA_963682025.1. Lineage (NCBI taxonomy): Eukaryota > Metazoa > Arthropoda > Insecta > Diptera > Scathophagidae > Cordilura > Cordilura impudica. The sequence goes on along the minus strand of OY821520.1, from coordinate 130,823,771 downwards.
ATTTTGATCAAACGTATATTATTTGAAAGGTATTTATTTTTAGCCGTTTTGCAGATTTACAGATTTTTAAATTTTTTCCTTTATTTTGAGTAAATTGCATTTAAAGTTGCTACTAACACATACATAAAATTATACAATGCTATGTGTGTGTTTATTTACTTTGTTAATATGTTTGTAATAAAAATGAGTTTGTTTTTTTGTGTTGATTTGGGAATTGGCTATAATTGATTAGCATACCTTTAGGGTCTTTATTTAATTAAAAAATAAAATTTCCTAGAATTTGTTGGAATCTGCTAGTTTCTATTGATACGTTTGCTATTAATTTATAAATAAGTTTTAGTGGGAAACTGTTATTTTTTGGTATTGTAATTATTTTTGTCTGTTTCAGATGTAAAATCAGTCGTCACATATAATAAAAACTCTTGTTATGAATCCTTCAGCTGTGTTTATTATCTGACTTTTTGGTTGTGTTGAATGAAAATTCATCAACCTACCCGATGCAGTGCCTCTTGCATACCTGCTCTTCTACACTCTACTAAGAAATAATAATCATGCGCTCTTAATATGTTATGTTATTAAAGAAAAATATAGAGAAAGGGGGAAAGTGCAATTTGTTGAAGATTTCATTCGATAAAATTAGTCCAACTTGATTTGCTGAAGCTATTTGCTAAAGAATGAAATTAGATATCATCTATTTTTCTTGAGTTATAAATGGTGGTTTTAAGCCCAATAGAACTTGAAATTGTAAAAAATTTAATTTTAATCTAAAAACTTTTTTGTTGGAAATATCAATATTAACATTAACATTTAAAAAATATTTCCGACATTTGGCCACCGCCACTGTTCTTGACCGCTACGTCTGGACGTCCAATTTTAGGCCATTTTTTATAGGTTATAACTAAGGTAATTTAATTATAATGGTGGTCAGAATTGAATACAAACAAACTTAGCAAATATCATATTTCATGGATTTGGATTTCACTTTTTAATTTTGACAAGCAAGTTTTTATTGCCTTAAACAAAAATTATTTTCACGTTGTATTTTATACAAGTTTTTTGTTTATTAAAAAAAAAAAAAAAGCTTAAATTAAATGGTATTAATGTTAAGACAATTTATAGATTTTTTCCAGAAAATAATTCCAAAAAGACAGTTCCTATTATTTTAAAAAAGTGCGAAGGATCTAACTCTAGCTTTGATAAATTTAAAAAAATTCAGCAGTGTGTCACTATTTGGGAAATTTCGTCTTACATTTTTAGGAACAGCCCAATATGTTTAATTAAACCGGTTTTTTTTTCTGTAAGTGTAATTAATTTAATTTTAATTTACGTCTGGCTTTCAGTTAGATCTTATAATCGAAGTTTCTGAATATAATTTAAAATAGGAATGGGATAATTTTATAACACTTAGGCAATAATACTTAGGTAATTAGCAAATGTTGCAAATGCAAAATAATATCGAAATAAACATGTGTTTGTATACTACTGTGACTAACAATTTTTCTGAAATACAGTTGCTACTGTCTGAAATTCAATAATAATTTATTAAACAATATCCGAAAAACATATAATAATTTCAGAAATTCAATTGAGAAATGCAAGTGCAAATGGTGTTGTAAAGGGTGTTTTTTTAGAAGTTCACAACTCCGTGGTTTTCTGGAATAACCGCGTATGTCCATTTTTGTCAGTTTTGAGTTAACGATGCCAAATATAATAATATTTAACGCTCTTTACATGTGTTAATTTTTTTTTTTTTTGTAATATTGACCATTTCTGAGTTTTTTCTTTAAATAACGACGTAACTTAAATGTTTATTAAATTAATTTGCAGCACTAACGACGTATGTCAACCTACGTTTGTTCGTTGACAAATTATTTTCTCAGAAAACGACACATAGCGACATACGTTGTTATTAATGAAATAATATGCAAAATAATTTTGGATTATTTTTCAGTTTATAACCACTTATAAAAACTGTGGTGTTTATTTCTGTTATATGTTGTCACTCTTATTCTTGATATGTTGTTATATTCTCACCCTAAGTCCCGTTAACTTTCTGTTGACGAAAAAAAAATCAATTTTTCAAGCAACAACAACTTATGTCTAAATGTGTAGTTGCACTGGTAGTTTTCTTTTTCAAAGAAAACAACATAAGTCAACATAAGTTGTTTTATCTGCACACACTTTAAGTGTAATTTGCGTATTGTTTTTTTCGTCTTTCTCTAGGATCCATTCCTCTGAAGATTTTTGACTCAAAATTTTATATAAAGTATTTATTGCCCATAGGACTGTTAAATAAAAAGCTCTAAAACCTTTATATCGAGCCCAAAATTTCAAATATAACGTTTTTTGGCCCTCCCGAACATTTTGATTTTATGACATACGCGGTTATTCTAGAAAACCACAGAACTTTGACATGGTAGCACTGCTTTACTTGACAAACGATTTAACAGCTGATAGTTGATTTTTGTTTAGTTTGGTTAGCGTACGCTTCATCCATTTAATGGTAGTAATAATTGTCCATCCGAGCGGCTAATTCGAATAATTATGGATCGTATATCCCATTAAATTTATGGAAGATTAAAGCCAAACGTGTATCGTATGCGCTGTTAATTTGGCCAATGGGCTCAAGCACAAGTTGATATTGATTTTTAATTTGCATTCACTTTTCTCTTTTTTTAGAAGCTTTATCAAAATAAGATACAAAAATTTATTTTCCAGCTGTATTTTACATTGGAAGTTCGAGAAATGTATGAAAAATTTTGCGAATGTATAACTCCACCAACATGACTTCTACATGACATTTGTATTGACTGCTAGGTCTAGTTCAAGCTTCATGTGCACTTGCACATAGTTGACTAAACTAAAACTAAAATCTCGAATTTTTGATGTAAAATACAGTGGAAAATGTAAAAAAAGGCATTTTCCAGTATTATAATGTTTTGAAGAATTATGAATCATATTATCAAATGGTGAAAAAGATAGAAACAATGAAATTTTTTCGTCATTGTAGCAATTTTGAGGTACTAGATGCAGTTTTTCGGGTTATACGGCGTTCACACTTAAGTGTTTAGCCAAGTGTTTATGCGATAAACGAGTCAAATTTAGATGTTTACCCATACATTTTTTCGTTTGGCTAAACAGCTCAATTGGCATGTTAAATCTTAAACATCTCAAAAAACGAAAAAATTACAGAGTTGTATTTGATTTTGCGCATGTTCAGTGCAATATTTCTCATTTATGCCAAGTTGGCATCCTTATTTTTTAATAATACTATTAAAGTGGCATTACAATAAAAAAAATATAATACAAAATACAATAAAAAAATGAATATAACGCATCTATATTGATAATTTAATAATTAATATTTATAATTTAATTATATTTTTTTTTATCCATTTTCACATTTTTACAACTTTTCAATTGTTTTTTATTTTTGAAACAGCTGTTCAATCTACTGAAATGTTTAACTTAAACACACTACATAAATCAAGTGTGAACGACTGTGTTTTGTTTTGCAAAACACGAGCTAAAACACCTCAAAATATCGTAGTGTGAACGCCTTATTAGTTTGTTTTACACTTTTATCTCCGCGTCTATAGCTACAATTATGCCGGAGATAGGAAAACAAAATTTCAAGTGGTTACCGAGATATAGCCGTGCGAAAAGTTGCATGCTCTTCGAAAAATCAAGTGTTAGCCAAAATATAAATGGGATCACAAAATTCGAGCAGCTAAACCCAAATGGGGTTTTGTTAGTTTCGATAAGTACTTCGAAAACCGCACACAAAAAGGACTTTGCATTTTTTGTGTTGCACTGTGTTGTCGACCACCAGATTTCGGAAAAAAACCGAATTATTGCTATGAAGTTTTGGAATATTTTTAAAATTATCCGAAAGTAGATGAAATGCATTCCAAGCCTCAAATTAAATGGTCAATTGTACACAACAAATCTTTAAAAATCTCAATTACATACCCAAAACGTTCTTTCGAACCACCCTAGCTCTACAAATTTGTGTGATTTCAGTACAATTGAGACTGTTTTTACGTCTATAAGAATTCTGAATAATCAAGATTCTTCAATGAAGAGTGAAGATATTGTGAAGTTAAAGAATAAAAAAATGTTCAGAAATAGATGGTATCTCCAATATATGCATAAAAGCCATACCTTCAAAAGGTTTTGAAATCCTAACACCTCTGTATAATGTATATTTTAGGATGTGTCACTTGCCAATAAGTTTGAAAAATTTTTAAATTATAGCCATTCCCAAACCGGGGAAATATCATTCCAGTCCCGACTCATACAGACCAATAAGTGTCTTAACCTCTATGTGAAAAATATTAGAGAAACTCAGATAGGAAAAATTAGTTAATTTTATTGAAGATTACAATATTCTTCCCGTTCAGCAACCTTAAGTAAGAACCGAGAAAATAGTGAAAAAAAATTTCAATGATCAAAAATCTATGATGTTACGGGATATAAAGTCTGCATTTGATTTAGTTTGGCAGGGCGCTATTATTTATAAGTTACTCTCCATTGGATTAGATATTCAAACAATAAAAATACTTAAAAGTTACCTGACGTATCGATTATACAAAGTTCATATTGGTGAATATTTTTGCTAAGAATACAAAATTTTAGTTGGTTGTCCTCTTGTCTTTCTTCTATTCTCTATAATATTTTTACTTCAGATTTCCCATCATTGTGTGAGTGTTTCTAACCACAGTACAATATTTAAGTTGATGGCTTACACTCACTATATAATATGCAATCAGTCAAGGATTAAAAAACGTATTTTAATAGATGTGCTAATTCTCCTTATGAACACATTATATCTTTAACAATTTTACTTTTAACTATAAATATATCTCGTTTTTATTAAAACTTTTTTTTCTTGTTAAAGGTTTTCGTATATTTTTTCCTTAATACATTAAATTTTAAGAAAGTTATCTTTATTATGTTCACACTTATTTAATTGTACAAGTCAAAATTAGCTAAACTTTTTATATGTATTTTTTATATATTACCCTTTATACATTAAATGACTGGCACAACATTTTGAGTAATAAATACATATGATTTGATTTGACTTGATATGTTATGAAACTTATAAATTCAATTTATAAAACAAAAATAACGGAACGTTTAAAATTCGCTAGAAATATTTAAACTGACTTTTAAAGAATAAAAAGCTAAGTTTAACTTTTATATTAACATTTTGCTAACGCTGTGGTTTACAGTTTTATTGCACATAAACACAGTTGGCAACGTGTCTGTCAACTTACCAAATACACAAACCGAACATTGAAAAAGGTTTGTGTTGTCACTTAAAACACAAAGTTCGAATTATAATTCCCACCACAGGGAAATTTTTATTTTCGAGTATAACCAATTTTGATTAGTATAAAGGATTGCCAGTTAATTTTTTTTGTTGTTGCCATTAACTTATTCCAAAGTTAAATAAAAAAAATATAGATTATATTTATACAGGCGAATTGCTAAACAAGTTCGTTCATAAGATAAAAAATACAAATTAAAACATTCTCTACACTTGTCAAATTCACCATCAAGCATTGTGGTGGTATTATTGCAAATTTGTTGGTATTTGTGACACCGACGGTGGAAAATAAAATAAATTTAGATTTTTGTCGGTGACACATATGCAATCAAATTTGCACAAATGCTACCATAACGCTTGATGTGAATTTGACAAGTGTATACCCAGTTAGCATTTGGAAAATTGTCTGAGTCTTCTTCGACCACTTTTGATGATCAAAAACTGATTAATCGCATGTGCGATTAAAAGAAGACTCAAAGATGATTCACACTTACGCTTAAAAACTGATTTATTGAAAAAACACCAACAAATTGTACAGAAATAAAATATATATGACTCGAAAATGAGTCGAAACTGATAAAAAAGCGAGCCACAAAAGACTCTTCAAGAAGAGTCGCGGATAGGGTACCATTTTCTCCCGACAACAGAGTCTTTTATGATTCGAAAATGAGCGCATATATGATTGTTTTAATCGCGCAGAGGAGTCGAAAAAGACTCGAATGTGATCATTAGTTGCAGAAAATGCTAGCTGGGTAGTGCCCTTAAGATTTCGAGTAATTTTTTGATGAGAACTCTGAAATGTATTTTATTTTATCAGTTATTTTTTTAGGAAAATTTATGTTTACTCATTAAGATAATTAAATATTTTTCCTATGGACTAAACTTTCAACTTCAAATAATATTTACCAAAACTCAAAGTTTCTAAGGATTACTACTTTAACATTCCCCGAAATCAGTTAAAGTATAGAGCGCAATGCTACAAATATTTTTTAGAACTAAATCACAGATCGATAACGAGCAACAACGGTCTATGACGATGCTCATACCAACTTGATTGATTTTTACCATTAACCGAAAATAACAGTTATTTTCTAATTATTTAATTAAAAAAACATATAGAAGTAAATGTCGGATATCTCATTGAAGTATATGATTTTGATCCGTGTTAACTAGTGTTTCAGACTGATATGGTTTTTTTTTATATTTTTATTTATATTTTTCGACCAGTTATTTGTATACCCTCCACTCCAGTGTGCAGAGGGTATATATAAGTTTGTCATTCCGTTTGTAATAATTAGAAAAAAATTTTTGGGCCCCATAAAATATATATATTTGTGATCCTTATAACAACCGGAGTTGATATAGCGATGTCCGTCTGTCCGTCTGTGGAAATCACGTGGACGGCATCAATCGGGCATCTAGGGTGCTCGTTCACATAAAACATGATTCATTAACATCCTGAGAAGTTTGCTATTTAAAATCGTCCAAATCGGTCGATTACAGTGAAGAACTAAAAAAAGTCTTGAAAAAATATAATTTTCTATGTTGTTCTTGTCACGATCACGCCCTCAATGGGACAGCTAGGGTGATCATTTTTAGTGGGAATGATTCACAAAATTCATGGGATGATTTCTATTTCAAAAATCAATTAAATCGGTGGAACAGGTTCAGGGAAATCTCTGAAAAAGTAAAAAAAAAATGAAAAACATGATGTTTCTATATTGTTCTTGTTGTTATTCTAAATGTTGCATTGTTGTCATAGCTGGACTTGTTGTTTTTGTGGTCGGTGTGGTAATAATATAATAAAAACAAACCCTTTTTACATATTTTTATCAACTCTGGTAGAAAAATTTAAAAGTTTTCATTGTTTTGGCATCAACAAAAAGAATTTGTCAGATCATTTATCTCATTGCCACGAACCTGCCTGCAAAATTTCAGATCGATTGGGTCACGGGAAAGTGGCTAAAATCGATCCAAAATTTGTTCGACAAGCAGACACTTCGAGTTAATAGGTATAAAGGGGGTAAAAATTCACCAACATCTAAAGCAAATAATGCTAAAATACCTAGTTGTTAATAAAAAAAAACAATGTAAACTTAGCAAAAAAAAATTTATGTATTTATTTAAAGAGAAAAACACAAAAATTACGTTTGATGTTGTATTTTTTGTGTGTAATATTTACATATACATACATACACATATTAAATAATACAAGTAATATACATATATTATATATATGTATGTATGTACATATATCCATAGTAACTGCATGTTAGAAATAAATCGGTATATTATTTTATTTACATAAAATTCTGCAATATTTTGTTGTGGGGAAAATACATTTCTTTTGTATTAACAGAGTGTCATTTCATTTTGCTCAGCGTGACTATGCGACAGTAGATGGCGCCACAATTTTTGTTCTAATTAGCTTTGCAATAAATTTTATTCGTTAAACACAAATTGAAATTCCAAAAAAAACACCAAATATGTTTACATTTAAAAATGTTTACATATAAAAAAAATATTGCCATTCAGGAGAAATTAATAATTTTTCAGTACCACGATTCAGTAACTTCTTTTAACGATAGTCGAATCGTTAAAAAAAAGAAAATTGCAAAATTATCAGTAAAATTTTTAAACGCTATTGTTAAAGTCAGCTGTTGTTGTTATCTAAACGACAACCATTTTTGTGTTGTTTATTCAATCGATAAAAACTTAAATTTTTAAGTTAAAATGTCGTCATGCATAAATAACAAGTAAGAAAATTATAGTCGGTCTAGCCCGACTATACGATACCCTATACCATGGTTAAGAGACCCTATCTCTTCAGTCCAACTAATTGCATATTGCAAATATGCATAAACCAAATTTAGGTGCCATTTTTATTAATTTTTATACCCTATACCACTATGTGGTTTGGGTATAATGACTTTGTGCTGCTGTTTGTAACAACCAAAAATATTTGACCTAGACCCATCTTTAATTATACCGATCGAATCAGAATCACTTTCTGAGTTGATTTAACAATGTCCGTCCGTCCGTCCGTCCGTCCGTCCGTCCGTCTGTGTGTCCATGTAAAGCTTGTAATCAAACTGCAGGTCGCAAATATGAATATATTTTGATGAAATTTGGTATATAAGCTTTTATCGGCCATGGGATGAACGCTATTGAAATTGGTGAGAATCGGTCCATGTTCAGACCTAGCCCCCATATAAATTACCCATATGAAATCGACATAAATTGCCATAAGATCCAAATTGTCATATAGATATTACTCAAATTGGGTTTGTATGCGTTCATTACATCCACTAATAAGTAGTCCAAAAATGATCCCTTTGACCCCATATAGAGCTGCTTCCCGATCTTCACTTAAATCTATTAAAAAACAAAAATATTGAACTGATTCTTCTCAAATTTTGTTTGTACATATTTTTGCAAAATACAAGAGACTTTACCAAACATGATCAGGATCGGTCCATTTTTGGACCTAGTCCCTTTATAGATATAGCATCCGATATGAATTTTTTCATAACTGCAGCCAAAAAAATTAATAAAAATCCCACTCAAATTTGGTTTTTGCTTATTTTCAATGTCCAGTTAGTTGGGCCTAAGAGATAGGGTTTCTAAACGCATGGTATAGGGTATCGTATAGTCGGTCTAGACCGACTATAATTTTCTTACTTGTTTTCGCTGCAGATATGAAAAAGTTCATATCGGACACTATATTTAAATGGGGACTAGGTCGAAAAATGGACCGATCCTGACCATATTTGGTAAAGTCACTTATACTTTGAAAAAATATATACAAACCAAATTTTAGAAAAATCTGTGCAATATTTTTTTTTTTTGATAGATTTAAGTGAAGATCGGGAAGCAGCTCTATATGGGGCCTATGACTAAGAATTTTCCTGTAGGGATTATTTTTGAACTACTGATTAATGGATGTAATAAACACATACAAACCCAATTTAACTGAGATCTATATGATAATTTGGAACTTATGGCAATTTATGTCGATTTCATAGGGTTCATATGTATGGGGGCTAGGTCTGAACATGGACCGATTCTCACCAGTTTCAATAGCGTTCAACCCATGGCCGGTGGAAGCTTACATACCAAATTTCATCAAAATATATACATATTTCCGACCTGTAGTTTGATTACAAGCTTTACATGGACACACAGACGGACGGACGGACGGACGGAAATTGCTATTTCAACTCAAAAAGTGATTCTGAGTCGATCGGTAAGTCACTTATACTTTGAAAAAACCAAATTTGAAAGGAATCCGTGCAATATTTTTGCTTTTTGATAGATTTAAGTGAAGATCGGGAAGCAGCTCTATATGGGGCCTATGACTAAGAATTTTCCTGTAGGGAGTATTTTTGAACTACTGATTAATGGATGTAATAAGCACATACAAACCCAATTTGTCTAAGATTTGTATGATAATTTGGGTCTTATGGCAATATACATACTTATGTTGATTTCATAGGGGTCATTTGTATGGGGGCTAGGTCTGAACATGGACCGATTCTCACCAATTTCAATAGCGTTCATCCCATGGCCGATAGAAGATCAAATACCAAATTTCATCAAAATATATTCATATTTGCGACCTGCAGTTTGATTACAAGCTTTACATGGACACACAGACGGACGGACGGACGGACGGACATCGTTAAATCGAATCAGATAGTGATTCTGATTCGATCGGTATAATTAAAGATGGGTGTAGGTCAAATATTTTTGGTTGTTAAAAACAGCAGCACAAAGTCATTATACTCAAACCACATAGTGGTATAGGGTATAAAAATCATAATATAGTGAAAATATTTTGCTTCTACTAAAAAACTTTTTTATATAAATAAAAAAATTAGCATATTCAATTCATTACTTCATTTTCAAATAAATAAACAGAAATATTAGTAAACAAAATAAAGATATTAAACATAAACATAAAATCATCCGGTCAAACACTATATAATTTGTTTTTTCTATTCCTTGTGTTTTTCGCTTATTTTGACAGAGATGCCACTCGTTTAAAATTTAAATAAATAGAAAAATAGATTTGCCGACTGTCGTTAAGATGTATGTACTTAGTGAATCACTTAATCCTTAGTGCAAACAACAATAGCTGTCGATATATTTTGCGATTGTCGGATCGTTGAAATTTACAGAATCACACTACAGAAAACGTTAATTTAAATTCAATGAATTTTAGAAAACGTTAAATGATATTTAAGAATTGCGAACATAACAATTGTTACATAAATAAACGCAATTTGATGAGAATGTTATTTACATATAAATTTTCATAATTTTTTTTGGATGAATATTTGAAGTTTTTCAGAAAATAAAGATAACAAATTATTTTATTTAAAATGTTTAGGCCATTTGGTTTTTTGCGTTTGGCATCCCTAATTTGATCATTTATTATTATAAATTTATTCTCTTGTTTTCCAAATATGGCAATATTTTAATAAAAAAGTTGAAAGAGCTTTGTTTTGGTTATTATTTTGTTACTCCATCCGATCTATATGGCCGCAATGAAAAAATATTTCGCCAGTTAAAAGAAACTATACAGCCGTCTCCAATTAGCACGATTTAATGCATATAGCCACCCACACAACCATTACCTTTGCAATGGAGGTTAGGGCGAGCTATTTAATTAGCAAAAACTAAATTAAACGAGAAGTTATGTCATATAACCGGAAACGCATGCATATAGAAAACGCATGCATATTTTTCCAATATTTTGTTTACATATATTATCAATACTCAAACCGAGGTGGAGGGTATCAGAGATTCGGCACAGCCGAATTTAACACTCTTACTTGTTTTTTATTTTTTTTTAACAGATATAAAAGTTAGTTATTTATAGTTCGGTTCGAGATCATGTATACATTTTCTAATACTAGAAAAGATAATACTTTATGCAATGTAAGAGAAATTTGGAAAAAATTGATGACAGCGCTAGATGGAGTAGCTACTTTCGAACAAAGCGACTTGTTCATCTTCAGCATCCTTCTGCCTATTGCTTCAACTCATGCTTAATCAACTATTTAACTCAACATTAGAAAGAAAAGAACATGAGAAATGATTTTTCTTTCTTTTCATACGAGAGTTAGAACGAACAAGCAGAGTTTTTTCCAATTTATAGCTTTCTCTACATTAACATCGCTTTGATCAATTACAACTCTCGTAATGTGAAAAAAGTTATTTTATACTCAATACCACTATGTGGTCACGTTATAATGATCCTGTGCTAATGTTTGTAACTACCAAAAATATTTGACATAGACCCATCATTTATTATACCGATCGACTCAGAACCACTTTCTGATTCGATTTAGCGATGTCCATCTGTCCGTCCGTCCGTTTGTCTGTGTGTCCAAATACGATTATATTTTTAAGAAATTTAGTACTTAGTTCTATCGGCCATAGAATGTATACTATTGAAAATGTTGAAAATCGGTTCATGTTTAGACCTAGTCGCCATACAAATGACTCTGACTTAAATTGCCATAATAGCCAAATTATCATATAGATTTCGGTTAAATTGGGTTTGTGTATGTTGATTGCATCCATTTATCAACAGTCCAAAAATATACCCTATATGACAATTCTTAGTCATAGCCCCCACATGAAGCTGATGCCCGATCTTCACTTAAATCTATCAAAAAAAAAAAAAAACAAAAATATTGCACAGATTTTACTCAAATTTGGTTTGTAATTATTTTTGCAAAAAGTAAGTGTCCTTACCAAATATGGTAAGGATCGGCGCATTTTTTTGACCTAGTCTCCATATAAAAATGACATCCGATATGAACTTTTTCATATCCGAAGGCAAAATAATTAATAATAATGCCACTCAAATTTGGTTTATACTTATTTTCTATATCCAATTAGTTGGAGATAAGAGATATTGTCTCTAAACGCATGGTATAGGGTATCGTATAATCGGTCTAGACCGACTATAATTTTCTTACTTGTTTTTATTGAAGTTGAACCTTTTTCTTTTATATACTTAAATAAAAAGTTGGTTACTTAAATTAGAAATCAATATTTCTTTTGACGTTTTTCATTTTTTCTTCATGTGCAAAGATTTTATTGACACACTGTATTTACTTGGCAAAAATTTTTTTTTTACATATTTTGCAAATGTTTACTTATTTTGTATATTTTTGGCATATTTTGCAACAAAAAATCAATAAGAACACGTTTTTCGCTTTCATTTTCAATGAAACCAATTTTTGGTCCAATTATAAGTTTCATATGTATCTTCATTCTAAAAAAAATATGCTAATATGCAAATTCCGAGGTCTACTAATAACTAAAGTGTTTCATTATGAAATTGATAGTTTGGAATACAACGATGTTTGATTTCAATAAAATTACAATTGACAACGGAGTTTCGAAATATCGAATACCAGCCCATATCAATTACAAACAAAGCTGCTTGAATTGATCCAATGTGTACGATAACATGAACAAGTGCAGTCATTATCATTTACAACAATGACAACAACAACAATAATAATCAACAACAAGCAACTGTAATAAACGTAGAAATCACGCCACTCTGTCGTACTTTGAACTCATTGTAGAAACACAACTTTGTTTTTGCTATATTCTTGTTCTTCTTTTTCTGATTTGTATTTTTTATTTATTAATAATTTATTTGTGTATGTATGTATATTTGAGTTGCCTTAGTTTTCTGTTGTTCTTGTTTTACAGTAAAACCGCAAATTTCATTTTTAAAAATTTATTTATTAAATTATTTAAATCAATTTAAATATAAACAAATCAAACTTTCTAGCATTTTATACGTGTTAACTTAATTTTCATTAATTTTACTCTTCGATCACATATCAAAATTTCAGAGCAACAGCCCAGCCTGAATGGGGTACTCTACTAGTAAGCTATATTTGACATCTTTCTTAAATTATCAAATCAAAAGTTTTGTATATAACAGGGACTTACTGTATATTGTTTATTATTAAGTCAATACTCATAAATATCGCAAAAAATAAATAATACTGATAAGCGCAATTTGATATTTACTTCGCCAGTATTGGAATTAACGAATTCCAATAGTATATTGTTTATGCAAGCTTCATACATATAATAAAATATACATCACAATGTACAAACATACATACATATATTGAAAGATATGTCTGTTTTTTTTTTTTTGTTTGTTTTTGTTTAAATGTATTAAATAGAATTTTATACTTTAGCCACTCAATTTTTTCACTTTCGTATAAACAAATTTTTGAAGGTTAAAATTGTTTTTAAATAAGTCAAAACTTGCAAGATCCCATGCACTTTAGCTTTCTATAATTAATTTAAATTAATTCGAAAATCACAGAACCAATTCCAAACTATTTTTAAAACCCTCTATCACTATGTATGTATATGGTGAGGGTATAATGAGTTTGTGCTGATGTTTTTAAGTACCAAAAATATTTGAATTATCGACTCAGAATCACTTTCGACCCAGAATCACTTTCTGAGTCGATTTTGCGATGTCCACCCGTGCGCGTGTCTGACTGTCTGTCTGTCCATGAAAACCTTGTTCTCAAACTACATGTCACAAATATGAATATACAGTGAGTGACAATGCAATGGAAACTTATAACAAAAAATCTTTTTAACAACTTGAACGGTCAATACCAAATAATTGGATCATAAAATTTAAAACTCTTTCATTCATTTTAAGATTTATATGCTTTAGTTATTTAAAAAAAATATAGCCATAAAAACCAAGTTTTTATTATACTCCCTTTCTTTGTAAATTTAGTTTACCATAACATGTAATTCATTGACTGAAAATTAAACATGCCTAGAAAAATATCTAAAGCTGCGGTCAAAAAATAGCAATAGGATAAAAAAAAGTTCTTCGTTAATTTGTAAAAAGATCAAACTGATTTCATTGAACACTTGTCATAAGATACTTACAAGACTGTGAAATAATATTAAATAATAAACTGTTGAGTTGGTTTTTTAATTTATTACAAACTCTCAACTTTAAAAAAAAAACGTGAGAAACACTCGGTCAAATAACAGCACTATAGTTCTTGTTGTATTAAAAATAAATACTTAAACTAAAAATAAATAAAAATAAATTAACGATTTTGAATTCAGTATTGCTATGATATATTCTCATATTGAAATTAATATTTTGTTCCGTGCCCATTATTGGTAATAACACATGAACAACGTTTTTGCATCGACTTCAACAGATTTAGACACCTCTCCTTTGAAATTGAGTTTCAGATTTGCTGAACAGATATCCAAAGGGCTTCATTACTAGTTGCCTATAATTGGGATACTCCCTTCTTTATATCTGTCCATAAAATCTCGATTGAATTTGGATCTGGGAACTGAGCTGGCCATTCCATCAAGTTTATTTTATTGTCCTGCAACCAATTTTTTGCAAGTTTGTTGGTATGCTTCGGGTCATTGTCTTGCTGCAAGACTCAAACCAGCGGCATTTCCTCAGAAACATATGGTAGCATTATTTCCTGGAGGATATTTATATAAACTATCTTATCCATGATTGTTCTGATACAATATATGGGTACTACTCCATAGTAGGAAAAGCACCCCCATACCATAATTCTAGAACCAACATGTCTAATGATTTTTGTTGTGAATTTTGGATTGAATTCAGCGTTCTGACGTAAGAACGCGATCCTTTGCCTCCAAATAAAACTATTTTGGATTAATCTGTACAAAGAACATTTCTCCACTTTTCAGCTGGCCATTCCAAATGAAATCTGACAAACTCCCAACGCTTTGCAACAAGCTTACGTGAGAGCAGGGACACTTTTCGCAATCTTCGACGAATAGTTTCAACAAATGTAGTTTCAACCAAACGCTTAACAATGGTGTTTCAGATTTTTGTGTAAATTTTTTGCATTTACAATCATTTTATTAGAGCACCCAACCAATTTTCTTATTTCAGAAGATGATTTATGCTCAGGAATAATTTTATCCGGATTGTGACCAAACGTATATTATTTGAAAGGTAATTCGTTTTAGCCGTTTTGCAGATTTACAGATTTTTAAATTTTTTCCTTTATTTTGAGTAAATTGCATTTAAAGTTGCTACTAACACATACATAAAATTATACAATGCTATCCCAATAAACATTTATGTTTGCTATCAACTTGAGGTGCATTTGAGATCAAATACATTTCTCAAATCTCCAACGTTAATTCTCAAATGCACCTCAATAGTCCGATTATAGTCTTCTCAACCAAAAAGGCACATGTTTTATATGGTGATTTTCTTAGTTATCAAATTGAGAAATTTGTGATTCTCAACTTGATAGCAAAGAAATTTCTCCAATCGGTATCAAATGAAGTTACGGAATTGCCATATTAAAAAAATTATACTAATTTTAGAAATGAAAACAATGTAATTTTTTTTTTTCAATTTAATTTCATTACATATTTAACATTAATATTCACATGTTAATATTTTTAAAAATTTAGAATTAAAAATAAATGAATTAATTATTTGTACATTTTATGAATATTAATATTAAATATGTCATAAATAAGAATTTAAATTAAAAAATTCGACAAAAAGTAGAAATAATTTAAATATATCAATTAATGATTTGTACTTTTTTGGAATTTTTTAATTTAATTTATTATTTATCACATATTTAAATAATATCTCAAACTTAACACAAATCGTATTCAAGTTGAAAAAATGTTTGGTCTCAAGTGGAGAAAAGTGTTGGATGTCTAATTGAGAGTTAAAATATTTCTGAAAGATTGGAAAAAATGTTAAGTCTCAACTTGATGTCAAGTTGAAAGCAAACAAGGAGAAAAATTGTTCAACTCAAGTTGAGAATTACATTGGACATCAATTTGAGAACTTTACTTTTCTCCAACATTTTAGAAATAATATTTTAATGCATACTGGGATGTGTGTGTTTATTAAATTTGTTAATGTGTTTGTAATTAAAATGAGTTTGTTTTTTTATATTGATTTGTGAATTGGCTATAATTGATTAGCATACCTTTTAATGAAAAAATAAAATATCCTAGAATTTGCACTCGAATTTCGAGTAACTATTAAATCACTGACGCATAGTTTTTTTTTTCATAATTTCGATCAGTGGAAAAGAACCGTTAACTTTTTTGGAAAAAGTAAGTACGCGCAGAGAGAATATACGAAGCATAACAGTATTGCATAATTACTTTTAAATAATACATACAAAATATTTTTTTTCACTAGCATGAACTTGGTCATTGGTGCTATTTCTTTTTGACCGATACTGTATGCCAAAAATCTCTTAATTCGTTACAATTTCGAAAAATCCCAAATTATGCTCGTACTATTATTAAATTTTCTTAAATGAAAATTTGTTAGATAATTTATATCCGCGGCGGAAGGAATTCAAATTGCAGCAGAAGAAAACTGTTAACATGTGCTTGATTTTTGATTTTCGGTCTTGTTTCAACTTCGGTACCGAAATTCGCAAAATTGAAACATTGTTTCCGAGTCGTAGGTATAGGTGCAGCAAGTCTTATCACCCATAGTAATGCGTTTCATTTCTTTCCGGTCATCTGAATGTATTGTTTCAAGAGATATTAACGCAACTCTTTTTTTTAATTTACGGTTTTTCGAACCAATCGAGATTTAACGCATTTAAAGCCAAAAATATGTCTTAAAATGATTTTGGCTGGTCCTTTCGAAATATCAAACAATATCAGCAGGATCTAAAATTGTCAATCGGTGATTTTTCATCACCAAATCTTTGCTGATGTTTTTCTCTCTCGGGTCGCACTTTGTTTTTTATGCTTTCTCTGCCTTCTTGAAACTGTTTGTACCACTTTTAAACACTTTTTCACCGAAGACCTTTTGCGTTTCTGCTACAGATATTTAAATCCGCAAACAAAATGTAATGGAACTGCTTTGCTCAACAAAATGAGACATTGTTAAAATCGATAAATCACTTTTCGTTATTTAAAAAAAAAACTAATGAAGATATTGACATGATATTTGGCACAGATTTCACAATTTAAAATTCGATAAAGCCGCGAAATTTAAATTGAAATCTCACCTTTTTATTTGGACTAAGTATTATTTTCAGTATTATTATATTATGCCCAGCCTAACAAATATATCGAAAGTTTTTATATTCTAACACTATTTGATTAATTCAATGGAATTTATGGCAAAATATCTCAAAATCGGCAAAAAAAAAAAAAATCTTCGATAACCCTTTTGCCATGAAGTTCTCGATATAAGGCAAAATTCAATTAAAACTAACATTTAGAATTTTTATAAATTTACTACCATGTTCTCAAAGAAAAATGTTCCCAAACCAAGTTTTTTAGGTAGAAAGGTATGCTGAAACAAAAAAGAAAACCCTTTTTTCCACTTAATAAGTATAAAGGGATGCAAACAAATTGCAATAAAATTTTATGACGTCCCTGTCCTGGGACCTGTCACTTTTACAGGCGATGTCTGTAAATATATGGTGAACATCTACAAAATACCTTTCAAATGGTATATTTTTTGTCAAAATCGGTTGGTAATTGAAGGTGTAGAAATCTCCTTGCCTTTTAATATTATAGATTTAATTATCAATGATGGAATATAACGACGATGACTGGCTATCTTTTTTTATTAATATGGCAACCCTGTTCAATTATTCGTAAAATAACTTACTGTTAGAATTTTGCAACTAAGTTAGCATTCAAATAAAATTATATGCTATAAAGGCATATCGCCAGTCAATTTAGCAATCATATTATTGTGTTATGGCATAATTCTGCGAAACAACCTCAATTGGCAAATTAATATCTAGTATTGAACAAAATAATATATATACATGTAAAACTTACACTGTAAATACATAATAAATATCGCACCTGTACCTCTAAAGTGAGTCAACTCAAAATTTACAAATTTTCAGTAGAGGCAAAAAACGGTTTTTTTTTATTATTTACTATAAAATTTGAAAACAGTTGTTTCATTGTAAAGAATTGAGAATAATAAGTATACAACAGTAGTTGTTTTTGCGATTTTTTTTTTTTGCGAAAGACTAGAAAAATCGATGTAAGATTTTCGTTTTTTTGCAAAAAGTGAAAATTGAAAAATTTTGAGTTGACCCACTTTAGAGGTACAGGTGCGATATGTAATTATTGGAGCCTTTTTCTCTAAAACAAATCAACTCTTTACAGACAAAAAATTAAATTTAGAAAATAATATTGACAAATATTGAAATATATAAAAAATACCCAATTCTGGGATATTTATCCCTTTTACGGCCAAACTATAAAAAAAAAAAAACTAATCTGATTACATATTTGAAATTAGCACATCCAAGTTCGTATAGTTATATACCAAATTGAATAATTGTGCGATGGCTCTTTCTATTTAAGGTCCACTTTGTATGGGATTCACTCACATGTATAGAATTAGTTTTGTGACAGGTCACAAGCGGCCAATTTACTCAGCCTACGACATCGCCATGTAAAAGTGACAGTGCCTAGGATCGGTTCGTAGGGTTATTATTGCTGATCGGTTGAAGAAAGTAACAAAAACTAAACAATTGCTGGAATCAAATATTATTCCTCAAAAATAATTACAGCACTAACAAAAGTCCTGTTCAAATGGTGCGTGGTAAAGAAGAAGAAAGCATATATTTCAAAAACTCATAACTGCACTGTATTCTTAATCGGACCGGTTTCTGGCATTCATTTAAAGTACTTTTTGGCATTTGCTTATTTAGCTGATTTGATCTTATTGCTATTTTTGTGATAGTATTTCTATCTTATTTCTATTACTACATATATAGTGCAAATATATATTAAAAAGTAATTTCTAAAATAAATAAATTGTTTTACAATTTAAATATTTTAAAATTTAGTATGTATGCAGTTTGTTGTTCTGTTATGCACAATACTGTATGTATTTATTACGAATATAATGAGACTTGGTAAGGAATGCCTCATATTAAAAATTTGTTTTGTTTTTTTTTTTTGGGTACTCAAACACTTGTTATTCATATGGTGTATTCAATTATTCGAGCAAGGCGGTTAACCGGTTATGGCATTATGATGAAAATAATAACAACATTCATGCATACATATGGCACAACAATATGTTTGTTTGTAGCCGTTTTATAACTTCCACCCTGCTAATAGAAATTATATATAATTTCTACAATACTCAAGCCAAAAAGATGGCAAAGAGCAGCTTAGTTGTAGAAACAGCATATTTAATACGAGTTTTTTTTTCTTCTTTCAATTTTGTGGTTTGAAGAGACATCCAACCACCAGACTCCAAAGTCCAAAGAAGTATGTGTTGAGTATAAGTACATACATGCGTGTCTTTTGTGGTGATCTTATGTTCTCTAAGTAATAAATGTGCAATTTACTGAGAGTTTTTGGGGTTCCATAAAAATAAAAAACAAGCACCAGCTTCTTTTAAATAGCAAATAAATAAAAAAATAAAAATAAAAACCAGTTGTCTGAGGCAGTAATTAAGTAAGTGTAGTGGATGGTGTAGAGTATATAAACCACATTTGGGCCTGCACTTATGAAAATGATCACCATGATGATGACGACGCACAGTGGCTGAAAATCATTTTTCATTGGCCAAAATTCTGTAACTTTTGAACCGATCAAAATATTTTAGTACTGTTTTTTTAAATAGATAGATAGATAGTTGATCTTGACTCAGTGTGAATTTCATTTAAATTGATTGAGTACTTTTTAAGGAATTCTAGGTCAAAGTTTAACTTTTGATTTTTTTTAACTTTTAGCGTGATATATGTTTTTTTTTATTTATTTTTATTTATTAGAAAGTGTCATATTTGGAGTTAAATAATTATTATAAACATTTTTTGTAATAATGAAATTTTTTTAATGCTTACACTCAAAAAAATTTTTACACTCAAAAAAATTTTTACACGCAACAAAATAGTAAAATTCACTAGAAATTTAACTAGTATTACTAAAAAATTAAAAATGTTTGCTATCAAATTTGCAATTTGCTTACACTCAAGGAATATTATTATTACTACAGAAAAATTTATTAGTGTTTGCTGCCTAATTTGTTACACTAGCTAAATAAATCTGCTAAACATTAGCGCAATGATTCTAATTTTTTTTTTAATTTTGATATGAAAATATGGGTTCTTATTTTTTGAATCTTTCTTATCTATTAAAACATTGCATTCATATGTGGGAAACCTTTTAAGAATAAAAACTGCAATAGATTTAAATAGCATTTGTAACAATGGTAGGTTCTGTTTATTATTATTTTTTACTAATACTATGTTTTTCGTACTTAAATAACAATGAAAGGCAATTATAATTATTATTCATTAGACTCAAATATTGATTGCAAATATTCCATATTTTGTTCTGTGCTATTTCTGTTCTTCAGTAGTTTTTTGGCTTCTTCATCTAAATCCCGATGTTCCACTTTCCATTGATTTCGAATACTGGAGATGAACGGATCTGACGTTGCCAATAATATATTAAATAGATCTTCATTTGTGGAATTTCGTGACATTTTTCTAGTATTGTGCTGTCTATAAAATCTGTAATCCTTGTTCCTTTTTTCCTGAGCCTCCTCTGATAGATCTCCAAGTGGCACCAAATGATATTTAATGACATCTTCTCCATGATAAAGGATTTTGTGGACTGTTGCAGACATATTTCTCCATGGGTAGTTGGTTGTATATATTTTTGCAGTTTCCTTAGCATAATCTCCAAATTTTCTAGAGTCAATTTCTTCATTGCACGCAAGTACTTCTAGGATTATTTTAAATCTGAAAATAAGGTTTAAATCCACTCCTGTTATTTCAGATGCTGTTTCTGGATCTGAAAAGAATCTTCTTGCGGTATTGCCATCATTTGTATTGCCTGACCCTTGTTTTGGCTGATCTATAATCAATCCAAATTTGCGATATTCATCTTGAACATGTTTCTTTTTTGAACTTCTTAACTCTTTGTTGGTTTCGTTGTTTCTTATTGATCCTGAAGGCCCGAAATCCAAATCATAACTGATTTTTAGTATGTGTTCCATAAGTCGTATTCTTGCATGTAGTGGTGATAATCCAAATTCGAAGGCATCGGTATTATCGAATGATTTTGTCGGGACTTGGTTTAATTGGCTTGATGTTGCTTGGCATATAATGCAGCTGGATGCAGCCTTCGTGTTAGTCAAAGCCTGACCTACTTTTCCATCTATCATTGTCAGCACTAATTGGTAGCTTACTTCAATTTGCTGCCCATCTAACTGTAATTGTAATGGCTGTAGTGTTGCTATTTGGGCCTTGATATCGCTAACTTCTTTGTTAATGGCATCATGACTTTCTTTTTTGAATTCAAATTTGATTGGCCTGCAGTATTTCGTAGAAGATGGTGTCTCATTTTTCCAAATATCCATTGTTTGCGTTGTACTACTCGAAGGCTCCGAATCTTCCAAAATCTTTTTCAATCGCAATGGTACAAATGATACCATGAACATATCTGAGTCCGAAATATTTTCACATACAACTTGTTTGTATTGTTTTTGTC
Organism: Cordilura impudica; assembly: GCA_963682025.1. Lineage (NCBI taxonomy): Eukaryota > Metazoa > Arthropoda > Insecta > Diptera > Scathophagidae > Cordilura > Cordilura impudica. Next base: position 130,801,870 of record OY821520.1, on the reverse strand, counting down.
CCGAAGAACCATCACATCCCCATTTACAAAATAGAATTAACTTTGTGTTTCCATATTTCTTTAACTCAGTTCCTGTTATTGATTGTAGCAAGCGTTTGGCTGTGTGATCAAGTAAAGATTGTAGTTGTACTTCTGCCGAAATTGGTGTGATTGTAATAGTGTCCTTTGATGGCAAACAGTCTATTTTAGCAGCTGTTATGTGATGATATGCTGGATACATATTTGAGCCTTTTTCAATCGCACGCAATCTGAGCTGAATATATTGGTGTTTTGTTAATTTCAAATCCAGAAATAATGCTAATGCCTCCTCATTTGTGAACTGTTTTGCATCGCTCGGAGTTGGTATACTTTTAAGAATTCGCTTTGTTCTCACTGGACTAACATTACAAGTTTTTTCAATGATATCCACTTTTGTTAATTGGTTTTGTGCTCGTAATTGATGTAGAAAAGATTCTTTTATATTTGTAGAACCAATTTCCTCGTTAAAATTTTTAAGTTTCCGCCTCTTAGATCTATCGCTGCAGTTGTCCAATGATTTGCGTGGTCTTCCAGCCTTATCTAGCTTTGCTGTTTCTCCACCAACATTAAGTTGGCCTTCTAACCAGTTTGCACTTTTATTATAAAACTTTTGTTTACAGTAGTTAACTTCTTTCAATCGTTTTTTTAGTACTTTGACGAAATTAGATAATTGCTCTTGTATTTCGGTACTAGACGAATTTAAGTTTAATTTTATTTTAACGTAACTAAGAACATCTTCCTGGTTTTTGTTTCGAAAATACTCTTCGGCCAGTTCTTTATAACTAAAGTTCTCCATATTTTTCTCAATATTTTTATTTGCGTCTGTTATCACTTTTTTATCACTTTTTATCACTTGCGAATATACGTCCGTACACTTGAAGTATTAACTTATTATTGAGTAATCCCTTATAGAATCCGTCATTTTATAAATTTTTAGGTACATGTTATTCACACATTGATCTTTAATTTCATAGCAGGTAGTACTTAAATTGAACAAAACTGCACTTGTTATCCAGACTTCAATATCAGGTAAAACTAATTAGTTTCTCGCCAATATGGGGTGGTTTTTTATCTTTAGTGGTTTAGTGCCGCGATTATTGACAAACTTATAAAATTGTTTATGACTTTGGTTGACCCTTAAATTTGACAACAGGTAAATTAAGAAAGAGATCATTTGTTTACTGTAGAACCTATTGTGATCATTTTATGACTTATTTTTTTGCTGATCAAAACAAAGCCAATAAACCCTTTCGCAGGTATTTTATTTAATTATTTTACTTTTACGTAGTCTAAAGTAAAAAAACAAAATTTTTTTAGAGTAATTTTTTTAGAGTAATTTCATTAAAATGAAAAAAGTGTTCTACCGGGGGCTCGTGGGGGGTGCAAAAGTATATATAGGGTTAAACAGGATACATTCGCCTTTCTCCGGGTGGTATACGTTTCTTGTTCCCTTACTTCCTTTAGAAGTTCTATTCCACTAAAGTTTAAATTTGAGAAAAATATAGTGGTTTCATAAATATTTCATAACGCCCCTAATATCAAACGTTAGAACTGTGACTACTTACAAAAACTAAAGACTATAATCCTACTAACATTATAAAAAAGACCGCAGGCCAATATCGATGATAGCTTGCGAGTAGTAACCATTTATTTTTGATAAAAAACAAAAAAAAAACACCTTTTGCTGAATTAAAAAAAACAGTTGAGTTTGACAGCATGCCACGCCCACAATTATCAATAGTTTAACCTAATTTTTTGGCTACCTTAATCTGGATATATAAGCTACAAAAAGGAGTAAAAATTTTAAAAATCGATGACAAAAAAAAATTTGACTTTTGGCCAATGAAATCAAAATTTGAGCCACAGTGCGACGTTACTGATGTTGATGAGAATCGATATTTAGTGTTTTGTGTTTTATCAGGCACCATTCTAAATGATGTTATTGTGTCTGCTGCATGTTGAAAATCATTTAAAGTTGTAAAAATTTATAGTTTTTTTTTCTTTTTCATTATTATTCAGTTCTTTTTACCTTTTATGGCAGTTAATTCAACATTTTTAAGAAATTTGTTTTTTCTTTTGGCAATTATAAGTTCGCAGACTGAGGTTGAACAAAATACCATTAATCCGAAGTATGTGACGAACTCGTGAATATTAATTTTTACTTGCAGGTCGATTTAGCAATAATTTATCCTTTTTTTTTACTTGTTCATTAATGTGACACTTAACTGTAGTATAAAATTCGAAAAATTAAAAAGAAACAACTAAGAAAGTTATAGTTGGTCCGAATAGAGTAGGCTTTAGGTCCGAAAGTGATTGTGTCTCGTTAACAAAATTTGGATGAGAATGTCTTGTATTTGTTGCCTGGATATACAGATAAATTAACGATCATGATCATATTGTTTATTAACTTTAAAACTATAAAAATATATAAAAATTACGGTTGCTCACGAACCGGCTGATATACAGTGAGTGGCAATACAATGGAAACTTAAAGAAAATTAAAAACTTTAATTAATTTAAAAATTTCTTTTATTAATTTAAAATAGCTTAACTTTAGGAAAAAAAATTACACAATATAAAAGTATTCGCTTTTATATAGTTGACAAAATAATTTTTTTGGGCATCCAATATTTTTTAATACTGCTTCACAACGCCGAGTCATGGAGTTAATTAAATTGTTGATGAAATTTGGCTTGTTTGTTTAATTTCGTGTCCGAACTTTTCGATCTACAATTTTTCATAGATTTTCGATGGGATTGAGATCTGTTGATTGGGCTGACCCTTCCAAAACACGAACTGCATGAGATTGCACCCATTCGATTACAACTTTGGAGGTTTACTTCCAGAACAGGGGCATATTTTCCTTCGCGTACTGATACATTACGTTATTTAGTATTTGGTGGTGTCCAATTCTAGTTAGAATATCTTTTGCTACATGAATTGGACCCATTCCTTGGCCCGTAAAGCAAACCCATGATATTGCCACCGCCAAACTTAATACTCTTATTTGTATATTTTGGAAGTAATCTTTTTCCATTTGGTCGTCGTACGAAAGTTCTTTCATGGCCTCTTACATTAAACTTAGACTCATCTGAAAAGAGAACAATATTCCAATTCCTTCTTGACCAGTTCATGTATTCTTTAAGGTGCTATCACATGACGTGTTTTGCTTGTGCTTTTTCTTATGTCTTTAGCACATGCAATTTGTACACATCGTTTCCAAGTTTCCTTCCGGTACTTGGAAAAGTATTGGAAAGAATTATGGTGAAAAGGCTTCAGGAGAGGATCGGTCAGGGCACATGTGAGTGGCAATTTGGCTTTAAAGGTGGTAGGAGTGTAGAGCACGTTAAAACGTGCGTGGACAGGATAGAGGCAGGATATGTCCTTGTAATCTTTATTGATTTCAAGGGTGCGTTCGGCTTCCTGTTATGGGAAGGCGTTCTAGCGAGGCTAAGCGTGGTCGGCTGCCAAGAGTTGGAGTTATGGAAAAGCTACTTCTCTGGCAGGCGGGCTTGCGTCGCTGGTGTGAGCGAGTCCGTGCGCATTGAGGTGGTCAGAGGTTGTCCGCAGGGATCCATTTGCGGACCATTTATTTGGAATCTAATGATGGATCCTCTCTTACTGAGGCTGATGGTTGCATACAATGTGTGCGCATATGCGGATGACTTACTCGTCCTTATCGAAGGCCAGTCCCGTGCTGAGCTGGAGAGAAGGGGGGAGGAAGCCATAGCAGATTGTCTGCGAGTGGAGTAGACGAGTAGGTGTAGATGTTGCAATGGACAAAACTGTGATGATGTTACTGAAAGGCAAGTTATCGCTAAATCGACCTCCAACTGTTAGGACCAATGGCGTTAGCCTTAAGTATGCAACTGAGGTCAAGTACTTGGGATAACAATGCGTGAGCGTATGAATTTCTTGGTTCATCTCGAGCGTGTTAAGGCAAAATTGACTGGTGTGGTGGGATGTGTCCGGCGTATTCTTAGGGGGCCTCAGCAGGCGTTCTATGTAGACCATTTAGCGCGGACTGTTTGTTGCTTGCGCAACATATGGTTCCTCGGTGTGGTCCAGCGTGGTCACGACTGCCAGAGGAAAGCTGAAAATCAAATCGTGTCAACGGGTAGTCTTACTCGCTTGTGTGTCATGTTGTCGTACGGTCTCCGCGGAGGCCTTACAAGTGTTGGTAGGTGTAGCCCCTCTTGAGTTGGAGGTGATACGTGAAAGTATTGCCTACAGGATCAAGAAAGGACAGCCATTGTTGCAAGACGATTGGGTGACTAACGAGGACATTAGAGGCAAGAGCTGGACGGAGTGAAAGGCACTCTTAAACTAGTGTGTTGTCTCCAGATGACAATGGACGTGTTACATACGCCTTTATTCGCGATGTGACGTTCGTGGCGAAGCGTCCAGATTTTGGTTTCATTCTGAGTATGGGCTTTTTTCTTACGGGCCACAGGTCTTTTAATGCATTTTTGCATAGAAGAGCCTTGTCTAATACGTTTGAATGTGACTGTGGACCTTTAACCGAGGACTGGTTTCATATTTTGTGTATATGCACTTTTTACTCGGACATACGGTATCTGGATTCTCTAGGTGTCGTACTGATAGACGATGGTTGTGATGTCAGTGGTGTGCTTGCGAATGGTGAGAGAATGCGTTGTATGAATGTGTTTGCGTGCGAAGTCTTCAAAAGAAGACGTCTAAGAAGGGTTTGATCGCACAATCATGTTTACATCCACAGGATGTATGCATGCGTGTGTACTTAAGACTTTCTAGAAGGGCTTAGTAGTGTACCTATACACTCACCCACAGGGTGAATGTCTGGGTGTGGGACTGAGACCTTCGAATGGCCACCAGTCCATAGCTGTTTGGAGCCATACTGGTAGTAGCTTTGCTTCGAAGTCTGAACGGAGGCTATATATATATATATATATATATATCTGGTACCACGGGAAGTCAGATGCCCCCTGGAATCCTAGATTCCAGCTGACTTGCGGGTACGGCCCCTTGGGGAGTATCGTGGTGGATGTGGTTTATGCCCAAAATCGCGGGGAGAGCATAGCTCGATGTGGAGTTGCATTCAACCGGGTGTTGTGACCCTAGAACAGCAGAGGTGTGAAAGGTAGGCCTCGACTCCCCAACAAGGAGTGGGAGTTGTTGCCCAAATGCACAAATCTTGAACCGGAGTGTAGTTTAACTACACAATGGGGCGGTGGTCGGCGCATATTCCGATCCAGTGTTCAGAGCATCGTGAGGTTATGTCAACGAGACAGGTACTCACGTCCGTCGTCTATGTGTGTATGTAAACCTTGTAATGAAACTACAGGTCGCAATTATGACCCTATGACATCGACATAAATTGCCACAATATCCAAATTATCATATAGATCTCGGTCAAATTGGGTTTGTGTATGTTTATTACATCCATTTATCAGTAGTCCAAAAATAAACCCTATAGGACAATTCTTACTCATTGCACCCATATGAAGCTGATTCCTGATCTCCACTTAAACGAAAATATTGCACAGATTTTTCTCAAATTTGATTTGTATATGTTTTTGCAAAATATAAGTAACCTTACCGAATATGGTCACGATAGGTCCATTTTTCGACCTAGTCCCCATATAAATATTTTTTTTTTTAATTTGTTACCTTTCGATAGCGAACATACCAAAAGTGTTTTCGCAAAACAAAATACATAATTCTATAACATTAACGTGAAATTATTAAAGAACAATATTGACAAATTTAGAATTTTGTAAAAGTTTCCAATGTATCGTCACCCATTGTACATACTTCTGAAATTATAAACCAAATAGTTTCCTGCTAGTTCAACATACATTTTCCAGCACTTCTGCAATTTTGTATGCCTTCCAAATAATAAGATTTCTCAAGGTCCTCAAAATAGGCATTTACTTGATCAATGATCGTTATAGCTAGATTCATTTCCGCCGAGTCACTTCTTTAAGTTTTGCAATGGAAAATATAAATTGGTGGCTAAATCCAGAAATTATTGCGTATGAGTTAGCAATACGTAGCATAATTTGCGGAGTTTCGCCGTGGCGACTATACACGTTTGCACTCGTGCAATGTCTTGAAGAAACTGCTCTTTCTTATGGGCCTTATACGCTTGTTATTTTTTAAAATCTTCATTGAATCGGTTCAATAAGTTGCCATTCTATTCACCTGGTAATAAATGTGGATTATATTGCATACATACAAAAAAAAAAGAAAGAAATTAACCATGACTTTGTTCTCCGATTAGTCCACCTTCGCCTTCTTCGGTGCCGGTTCGCCTGGAGTAACCCATTGTTTCGACTTCTTGTTGTTTTTCGGAGTGTTGTACTGGATCCGTGTTTCAAGCACTGCTATAAAAAGGCGTAAAATCTCAAAAACTTTGTTGTAACACGAATACATTTATGGTAAATTCTAAGCAAACGCGGCACCCATCGATATCAAAGATCCATATGATATGCCTATGGCGTCACCAATCTCGCGCACTTTCACTATCCGATCGGCCAACACCAAATTTGTGTTTTTTTTTTTTGACCTGACGACAGCAATTGGTCGCCCTGAACGTTTGGCCTCACTAATGCTTGTAAGACTACAGAACACTTTTTTACTATTGATACTGAGTCCCTATAGTACTTATCAAGCTTTTCCTTGTTTTTTGTTTTTGCAAAAAAATAATTTTTTATGAGTACTCGAAATTCACTTTTCATTTTTGCAAATTTTTCGAGTTTGATTGTTTTGAATGGCTGTACAAGTTTGACAGTAGTCCATTAACGGACTGTTGTTAACGGAAGCAGTGTTGAGGGAAGTTCAAAAGTCGCGGTGTTATTGATCCGCTTTTCTACCGTTAAATTGAAAATCTGTTACACTTCATAAATCTCATTCTTTGTAATTTAATATATTTAAAGTCGATGGAGTCTTTTAAGGCTCATAATATTCTTCGTTGTTAGTTTTGGACGCCCTACTGTTCATGCACTCTCAGAATTAAAAATGAAACACAACTACAAAAATATTTTGCATTATTTAGTCTCGTGCAAATTTTGTTAATATTTTCTAAAAATAATATTTATTAATTAAATTTATAACTACACATTCAATTTAAATTCGAATTTCAAAATTTTTTTTTCTCACTATTATCACTTGTTTTTTTAGTTTATTTATTTTTTTTATGAATTATATTTAGTACACCTATTATTAAACAATTTACTATAAATCACAAAAGTAATTGAAAAAAGACTAGACTAGACTATAAATTGTATACGACTGATGGGTTTTCAAATAAATAGAGATAGAACCTCATAATAAATTGCATGTGAAAGGTTAATAAATTTTATCAATTTTGCATTTTTTGTTTTTGTGAATTAAAATAAAAAAAAAATTATTAATAATTATTAATTTTTAGAATTGTTCAGTTCACCTAGCAACATTGATAATTGAACATGTGAACATGCATAATAACCCGAAGAAAAAAAAGGTATGAAGTTAATAGTAAATAGTTTGTGATTGTAAAAATCGATAACACTTAAATATTTATGGTATAAAAAAAATATTTAGAAATTTCCATTTTATTTACACTGTACTACAGTGATTTTGTACTTGTTGGTAAAGGTTAAAGGCCATCAAAAACCGTGTTTAAATTTTATGAGTTATTGTTCTAAAACGTTTTTGGGTTACTTCCCCCCATTTTCGAAAGAGTTTGAAAAGGGATTTTATTGATGTATCCAAAAATGTAAATCAGTAAGTTAATAAATATTCTTAAACTGCATTTTATTGAAAAAAAAAATGTTATTTGAAATCGATTAATAATTTGTAAATTTCCTGCCATTTTATTAAATAGGGAAATTCAGAAATTTGCAGTTGGCATGTCAGCGGAAAAGCTTTCACCACTTCAACGTAATGGTATTATGTTCAAGAAGAGTTCATTGTGAATAATTTTTTCGAATTTGTGATCCAACAAGAAAACTTCCAAAGCAAAAAACCAAAAAAATTTGTAATTACTAACTTGTAAATTTGTAATAACAACTTTTGGAGTTCTATACTCAATACCACTACGAATTTGTGCTGATATATGTAAAATCCCAAAATATTCAACCTAGAACCACCTTTAATTATATCGATCGACTCAAAACTATTATATGATTCGATTTAGCGATGTCCATCCGTCACACTAGAGGCCGTAAATATAAATATATTTTGATGAAATTTGGTATATAAGTTCTTGTCGATCCCTATTGAATTTTTTATTTTTTGTATCTTTATTTAATTCGCAATCTATCTACATTAGGGTGACAGCGGTTTATATGAAAAAGCTTTTTTTTTTGTCGAATTCTGAGCTAGCTGGTCGGATTATTGTGACACTGGATCTAAAACTTTAGTGCCCAAAATTTGAGCCAAAACGGGCAATTCTTTCAGGGCGCGCATTGAGTTCAAGGTTCAAATATGCATTTGTATGTAAAAACCATCAAAAAAAAATCATTTTTCACAAAAATTTTGATATTAATAATTGCGCTTCAATTAAAATAATTAATAAGCCATAATCTAGATAATTAATCATAATTATCTTTCTAATAAAACAACAAAATCTATTATCGGTTGAAAAACAGCCAAGTTATATCAAGTTCCCCAGGCAATAAATGCGCCACAGGCAACATGTTTAAGAAAATCGAGCTCACATTTTTAAAGACATTGAAATAATTTACAACAATTACATTTTTGCATTCTCCTGATCCCGAATTGATGCTATGTAAAGTATTTTGCATCTCGTCTATTATTATGCCGTTCTAAATTAATGTCAAAACGGTACGTTTTTTTTGCACTATTTCAAAATCTCCAATTTTACTTTTTAAAAAATTTGGTTCCAGAAATTTACCGAAATCAACGATTGGACTTTAAGGTCTTATTAACAAAATATATTTGATTATAAATGCCAAATATTGTAGTTATCCTGTTCTTAATTTAGCGTGGGTAGCGTTTTAATTTCAGCGGATTTGAAGAAAAATGTGATTTTTCATACTTTTTCAACTTTTAGGCTACATCTTTTTGTTGTTTTCATATTTCAAATATCTTTTGTCAAAATATTATACTACTTGATATAAGTTCTCAATCTTGTAAATTAAGGTTAAATTGAAACACTATAAACTGCCCCTCTTTAAGGTCAAATGTTAAATTTAAAGAGGTTATGTACATTTTTTTAAAACAAAATATCGAAATAATTACTATATAAAGTATATGTGTCATAAAACTTGTTCTCGATTTTTTTTAATTAAGCCTTACTAAAGAGTTTGTTCTAAATAATATTATGCTAAACTTGTATTTTGTGCCATTTGTTAACTTTTGTTTTCATTTAACAGGTGGTACAAAATTATAGGCAACAGATTATTATAAGATTACTGTTTTTTTTTTGTATAGGAGGTGCCACGCCCATTAGTCTGATATCGCCCGTTTTATTGGCAACTACTCACATTAATAACTTATAAACTCAAACAAAGTCGCAAGACTTTCACTATTATAGTACTCCAGTTATATTATATTAAATATTTGGTCCAATCCCGCCCATTTTGTTATGGGACTACTCACATTAATAACTCATGAACTCAGACAAAGTTCCAAGGCTTTCACTATTACAGTATTTGTAAGGGAGGTACCACGCCCACTGATCGGATTCCGCCCATTTTTTTTCGAGTACTAACGTTGATAACTTATGAACTCACACAAATTCTCAAGGCTTTACCTGTTACAGTACTCTAGATATATGACATTAAATATTTACTTTGTATGGTGGGTACCACGCCCATTGGTCCGAGCGCGCCTATTTTTCCACAACTCTTCTAATTATTTTAATATGTACATATACTTAGTTTCAAAACTCTTGCTGTCGTAGTACTCCAGATATTATATTTTAAAATTAGATGTCAAAAATTCATTTTGTACAGGAGGTGCGATAAGTGCCATAAGTGCCACGCCCACTTGAGATATAAAAAAAATATAGCTGTTGTCCGATTCTCAGACCTACCCAATATGCACACAAAATTTCATGAGAATTGGTCGAGCCGTTTCGGAGGAGTTTAACTTCAAAAACTCACTTTGCAGTGGCCCGATCCCGCCCATTTTTGGCAAGACTATTTAAATTCATACTCTTACATCTTAAACAAAATTTCAAGACTCTGGCTATCATAGTACTCCAAATATAGAAAAATATAAATTAAAAAAAATTAAAAAAAATAAGAAAAAAAATTAAAAAAAAAATAATTTTAAAAAAAAATAAAAAAAATTTAAAAAAAAAATATAAAAAATTAAAAAAAAAAAATATTAAAAAAAAAATAAAATTAAAGAAAAATTTAAAAAAAAACAAAAATAAAAAAATAAAAAGAAAACAAAAAAGGAGGAGTTTAACTTATATATAAAATTCTCGTGTCGGGGTCTCTGTAATTTAACTCCTCCGAAACGGCTTGACCGATTCTCATGAAATTTTGTGTGGATATTGGGTAGGAAACGGACAACAGATATTTCTTTTTTTGATATCTCAAGTGGGCGTGGCACTTATGGCTATCATAGTACTCCAGATATCTGATTTTAAAAGTTAACTTTGTAGGGGGGGTACCCCTCCAAGTGGCCCTATCAAAAAAAAATACACGTTGTCCGATTCCCAGACCTATCCAATATGCGCACAAAATTTCATGAGAATCGGTGGAGCTGTTTCGGCGGAATTTTACTACAAACACCGCGACAGAAGAATTTTATATATAAGATTTGTTTTTTTAATTAATTTATTTATTTCTGAAATAAAAAAAGTTTAAAAATTTTTCATATACAATTCTGTCTGCCTGTCCCAAAATGTGTCCTAGATTTTTTTCAGAATTATTGTTATTATAAAGGAATATCGAGGGCTTATATTCAAAAAGTGCTATCTACATTTGACAGCAATATAAATTTTTGATATCAAACTGTTCTCTGATATAACTGTCAAATATAATATTAATTTTGATATCATACATGATTAGTACGACTATTTCTTTGTAGATATTGTAGCAAATCGATCGACAAATACTTTCAGATATTATTAATAAATTGGTTTTACACGCACTCTTTAAAATAATTATTGATGAAGATAGAACTTTTTGCATCTAAGCCCTCGATATAGAAATTTGTTTATACTGTATTAAATATAAAAACTAATTGATCTACATATTTTCATAAAAAAACTAATAAATTTGAGGAATTTTATGAATACATTAAATTTGTTTCATTTAAAAAAATCCTGATGAAGAAAATATTTATAGATTTTCATAAAAATTCAATTTGACATCAAGAGCATCCCATGGGTTAATTTCAGAAAATAAGTCCAGAATATTATTTTATGTAATTATTAAAATATTATCAGCAAATTTTATCGAAATCCTTCCACAAATATATATTATTTCGATATTTTGTTTTTAAAAAAAGTAAGCTCCTTAAATTCGACCTTTGACCTTAAAGAGGGACAGTTTATAGTATTTCAATTAAATCTTAATTTACAAGATTGAGAACTTATATCAAGTTGTATAATATTTTGAAAAAAGATATTTGAAATATGAAAACACCAAAAAGATGTAGCTTAAAAGTTGAAAAAGTATGAAAAAGCAAATTTTTCTTCAAATCCGCTGAAATTAAACCAATATTTGGCATTTTTAGTCACATATATTTCGTTAATAAGACCTTAAAGTCCAATCGTTGATTTCGGTAAATTTCTTGCACAAAATTTTTCAAAAAGTAAAATTGGAGATTTTGAAATAGTGCAAAAAACCTACCGTTTTTACATTAATTTAGAACGTCATAATAATAGACGAGATGCAAAATGCTTTACATAACATCATTTTGGGATCATGAGAATGCAAAAATGTTGTTGTTGTAAATTATTTCAATGTCTTTAAAAATGTGGGCTCGATATTCTTAATCATGTGGTCTGCAGAGCATTTATTGCCTGGGTAACTTGATATAACTTGGCTGTTTTTCAACCGATAATAGATTTTGTTATTTTATTAGAAAGATAATTTACTCTAGATTACGGTTTGTTAATGAATTCAATTGAAACGCAATTAGTAATATCAAAATTCTTGTGAAAAATGATTTTTTTTGATAATTTTTACATATAAATGCATATTTGAACTTTGAACAACGTTTACAAATCGTTCAACTTTATTACGAAAATTCACGTTCTGTGAAGAATGTGTTTCGTGCACTTCGCTCAACTTATGGTCAACATTATCGGCCTACTGAGCGTATATTCGCAACACCATCACCCATCTTGAGACCCAGCATTCATTATTGGATAATATTCGACCGAATAGACCACGTCCAGCACGCAGTGAAGAAAATATAGCGGCCGTAGCTGAGAGTGTACACGAAAACCGTGGAGAGTCGATTCGGCGCCGTTCGCAGCAACTCGGACTGACGTATGGAACGACTTGGCGCATTTTACGTCGAGATCTTAAATTAAAAGCGTATAAAATACAGCTTGTGCAAGAACTGAAGCCGCCCGACCTTCCCAAGCGACATCGCTTTGCTCTATGGGCTCTTGAAAAGTTCCAAGAAGATCCGACGTTTTCGAGCCAAATTTTGTTCAGCGATGAGGCCCATTTCTGGCTCAATGGGTATGTAAACAAGCAAAATTTCCGCATTTGGGACGAAGAGCAACCTGAAGAGATTCAAGAGCTGCCACTTCATCCAGAAAAAACAACGATTTGGTGTGGTTTGTGGGCCGGTGGAATCATCGGTCCATATTTCTTCCAAAATGATGCCGGTGAGAACGTAAGCGTCAATGGCGACGGTTATCGTGCCATGATAATCGACTATTTGATGCCTGAAATTGAAGTTCGTGATCTCGGCTACATTTGGTTTCAACAAGACGGCGCCACTTCCCACACAGCGCATCAATCAATGGATTTATTGAGAGAACACTTCGGTGAGCAGATAATTTCACGTTTTGGGCCGGTCGATTGGCCACCAAGATCGTGTGATATCACACCGTTAGACTTTTTCCTGTGGGGATATGTAAAGTCTAAAGTTTATGCGGACAATCACGCTTCGATTCAGGCCTTGTAGCAAAACATCACGCGTGTCATTCGCCAGTTACCAGTCGAAATGCTCGAACGAGTCATCGAAAATTGGACTCAACGGATGGACCATCTGAGACGTAGCCGCGGCCAACATTTGATAGACATAATCTTCAAAAAATAAATGCCAAAGAATGTTCTTTCAAATGATAATAAACATTCCCCATTAAATTTGAACTTTCTGTGTTTTTTTTTTCTTTAAAAAAGTAGGGAACCTCGAAATGGATCACCCTTTACATTCCATTTACTCAATACAAGGTACATGAAATGTGCCAGTATAGAAGAACATTTTTGTATAGATAAAAATGTGTTTCCATATTTTGGCAGACATTCAGCTAAACAGTTTTTAAAAGGAAAACCTATACGATATCGATATATAATGTGGTGCTTTGTGGTGCTTGTGTAAAATATCAGGCTACCTAATGAACTTGTATAAAAAAATATGGATTTTGGAGTTTGTTGTTCTGTGGTTTTGGATTTATTATCCAATGTTCCAGTAAATTCAGAATTCAAATGTTGTACAGTTAGATATTTTTCTTCTTTAAAAATTGTAAATCGTTTGCAAGTATTAGACTCGGCTATACTAAAACAATTATATAAATTATTTAAAATGTTTTATTTTGTGTCTGTAAGCCTGGTTTTCCAAAATTGGAGCATGCCTAAAATTACACTTTTTGGTAAGCTTTTTTGAAAATTCTTTCAGAAGCTATTATTTTAGAGCATTTTAAGTGAAAAAAATTGAGAGTTTCATATATTAGAAGAAAAAATCGGGCATAAATTGGTTAAGCTCTGTATTCACTGTCTTTTTTTTTAATAACTTGTATACAATGACACAATGTCATGACACAACATAAAAATTTGACTGATTGTGAACAAAATTGGAACACAAAAAAAAAATAATAATAATACTAAAATAAAATTATCTACAATTATTTACAATTAATGCCGTTTTCTTTTCTGACAAAAAGTGTATTCTAAATTAAGAGCAGCCTTATTTTGTACATCAATCGAAATGTCCCAAAGTCGAGCGCTCGTAAATCACAAAAAATTTTAGCCATTGACTTCTTTCAAATCAAAGTGTGAGAATATTTCCACATTGTTCCCCTTTTTTGAATATTTTCACCCCATGAATTCAAAGAGGATAATAATCAAAACTTTTTACATTTTATGAACACAGCACTTTGAGACCTTTCGATTGATGTATAAAATTAGGTTACTCTTAATTTAGAATATATAAAATAAATACACTTTTCGAAAAAAGTGCAAATAAAATGCGATATTTTTTGTCAGAAAAGAAAACGGCATAAAACTATTCATAATTGAAATGAATATTTCGTAGTTTTTAATTTAATAATACATTTAAATATTTACTAAAAAAATATATTAATTTAACCATTCATGTTCACTATAAAATTTAAGAATTATTAAGTAACATAAGTAATTAATTAATATATTTTTATTTACTTTTACTCATTAAAATGTTAAAATGCTTATGCAATATAAACGGATATAATTTTTTGTGTCTTCTTTTTCTTTTTTGAAATCAGGTTTTTTTTATAGGTATTGTTATATTTAATAAATGCAAAAATCTTAGAGAAACTTTAGGTATTGAATTAGATAACTTAATTTAACATTATAATATTTAATAAGCCTCATAAATTTATTTGTGCACTTTATACTTCAGAAAGAAATTGATTTATTTAATATACATTTGCATACATTTGACTCAAAATTAAGCAATTATTATAAATAATAAAAATGACTTTCGAAATGCCTCTTATGAAATGCAAACAAAGTGCGCATCTATGATTAGTTGGCACCGCTAATGCCGATCAGTAATTCGAATTAATCAATTCATTGCTTAACCATTTTTGTGATGCGTGTTTAATATTTGTTTGCACTCCATATAATTGACTGTTGCATTTTCGAACATCTGACACTTTTTAAGTTGCATTTACGACCATGATGCTTAGTACATGCAGCGCTGATGCATTTCCGAACTCGTCCAATCACTAGATATATCCAAAAATATATCACAATCAAAGCAAAGTTATTTCTGCTGCAAAATATTAAGGATTTGTTAAAATTAAATGAATTAAACTAAGTGGGCGTGTGACAGTGGATGTAAATTTTTACTTCAAGACGGCAAATCAATACGTATTCTAGTTTTTGAGTTACATCTTTAAATAAATTTTTTAATATTAACAAATTCACTATCTGCGTAGTTCTGTTCGCCTATTACTTTTCCAAAATTTTTCAATATTTTTAAATTATTTCGAAAAGGTCCTACACCCAGATATGCTAAAAAACGTAATTGCATCAAAGAAAAGTTAGTTCTAAGGCGAAATATAAACGATTTGTTAAAAAATCGATAAATTACAGTAAATGGGCGTGGCAGTGGGCGTAATTTTTTTCCGTATTACAGAGAGAATTTCACTCTATTATCTTCTGAAAATTTCAGTGAAATACCTCTTATGGTTTTCGAGTTGTAGCCTTAAATAGATTTTTAATATTAACAAAATCACTATCTGCGAACTTCTGTTCGCCTATTACTTTTCCAAAATTTTTCAATATTTTTAAATTATTTCGAAAAGGTCCTACCCCCAGATATGCTAAAAAAAACGTAATTACATCAAAGAAAAGTTAGTTCTGAGGCGAAATATAAACGATGTGTTAAAAAACTCGATAAATTACAGTAAATGGGCGCGGAAGTGGGCGTAAATTTTTTCCCACATTGTAGAGAATTTCACTTTATTATCTTCTGAAAATTTCAGTGAAATGTCTCTTATGGTTTTCGAGTTATAGCCTTAAATAGATTTTTAATATTAACAAAATCACTATCTGCAAAGTTCTGTTCGCCTATTACTTTTCCTAAATTTCTGAATACTTTTAAATTATTTCGAAAACGTCCTACCCCCAGAAATGCTAAAAAATGTATTTGCATCAAAGAAAAGTTAGTTCTGAGGCGAAATATAAACGATGTGTTAAAAAACTCGATAAATTACAGTAAATGGGCGTGGCAGTGGGCGTAAATTTTCTTCCACATTGTAGAGAGAATTTCACTCTATTATCCTCTGAAAATTTCAGTGAAATATCTCTTATGGTTTTCGAGTTATAGCCTTAAATAGATTTTTAATATTAACAAAATCACTATCTGCAAAGTTCTGTTCGCCTATTACTTTTCCAAAATTTTTCAATATTTTTAAATTATTTCGAGGAGGTCCTACCCCCGGATATGCTAAAAAAACGAAATTACATCAAAGAAAAGTTAGTTCTAATGCGAAATATATACGATGTGTTAAAAAACTCGATAAATTACAGTAAATGGGCGCGGCAGTGGGCGTAAATTTTTTCCAACATGGTAGAAAGAATTTCACTTTATTATCTTCTGAAAATTTCAGTGAAATACCTCTTATGGTTTTCGAGTTATAGCCTTAAATAGATTTTTAATATTAACAAAATCACTATCTGCAAAGTTCTGTTCGCCTATTACTTTTCCTAAATTTCTGAATACTTTTATATTATTTCGAAAACGTCCTACCCCCAGAAATGCTAAAAAATGTATTTGCATCAAAGAAAAGTTAGTTCTGAGGCGAAATATAAACGATGTGTTAAAAAACTCGATAAATTACAGTAAATGGGCGTGGCAGTGGGCGTAAATTTTCTTCCACATTGTAGAGAGAATTTCACTCTATTATCTTCTGAAAATTTCAGTGAAATATCTCTTATGGTTTTCGAGTTATAGCCTTAAATAGATTTCTAATATTAACAAAATCACTATCTGCAAAGTTCTGTTCGCCTATTACTTTTCCAAAATTTTTTAATACTTTTAAATTATTTCGAAAACGTCCTACCCCCAGAAATGCTAAAAAATGTATTTGCATCAAAGAAAAGTTAGTTCTGAGTCGAAATATATACGATGTGTTAAAAACTCGATAAATTACAGTAAATGGGCGTGACAGTGGGCGTAAATTTTTTTCCACATTGTAGAGAGAATTTCACTCTATTATCTTCTGAAAATTTCAGTGAAATATCTCTTATGGTTTTCGAGTAATAGCCTTAAATAGATTTTTAATATTAACAAAATCACTATCTGAAAAGTTCTGTTCGCCTATTACTTTTCCAAAATTTTTGAATACTTTTAAATTATTTCGAAAAGGTCCTACCTACCCCCAGAAATGCTAAAAAATGTATTTGCATCAAAGAAAAGTTAGTTCTGAGGCGAAATATATACGATGTGTTAAAAACTCTATAAATTACAGTAAATGGGCGTGGCAGTGGGCGTAAATTTTTTTCCACATTGTAGAGAGAATTTCACTCTATTATCTTCTGAAAATTTCAGTGAAATATCTCTTATGGTTTTCGAGTTATAGCCTTAAATACGTTTTTAATATTAACAAAATCACTATCTGCAAAGTTCTGTTCGCCTGTTACTTTTCCAAAATTTTTGAATACTTTTAAATTATTTCTAAAACGTCCTACCCCCAGAAATGCTAAAAAAATGTATTTGCATCAAAGAAAAGTTAGTTCTGAGGCGAAATATAAACGATGCGTTAAAAAACTCGATAAATTACAGTAAATGGGCGTGGCAGTGGGCGTAAATTTTTTTCCACATTGTAGAGAGAATTTCAGTCTATTATCTTCTGAAAATTTCAGTGAAATATCTCTTATGGTTTTCGAGTTATAGCCGTAAATACGTTTTTAATATTAAGAAAATCACTATCTGCAAAGTTCTGTTCGCCTATTACTTTTCCAAAATTTTTGAATACTTTGAAATTATCTCGAAAACGTCCTACCCCCAGAAATGCTAACAAAATGTATTTGCATCAAAGAAATGTTAGGTGTGAGGCGAAATATAAACGATGTGTTAAAAACTCGATAAATTACAGTAAATGGGCGTGGCAGTGGGCGTAAAATTTTTTCCACATTGTAGAGAGAATTTCACTCTATTATCTTCTGAAAATTTCAGTGAAATATCTCTTATGGTTTTCGAGTTATAGCCTTAAATACGTTTTTAATATTAACAAAATCACTATCTGCAAGGTTCTGTTCGCCTATTACTTTTCCTAAATTTCTGAATACTTTTAAATTATCTCGAAAACGTCCTACCCCCCAGAAATGCTAAAAAAAATGTATTTGCATCAAAGAAAAGTTAGTTCTGAGGCGAAATATAAACGATGCGTTAAAAAACTCGATAAATTACAGTAAATGGGCGTGGCAGTGGGCGTAAATTTTTTTCCACATTGTAGAGAGAATTTCACTCTATTATCTTCTGAAAATTTCAGTGAAATATCTCTTATGGTTTTCGAGTTATAGCCTTAAATACGTTTTTAATATTAACAAAATCACTATCTGCAAGGTTCTGTTCGCCTATTACTTTTCCTAAATTTCTGAATACTTTTAAATTATATCGAAAACGTCCTACCCCCAGAAATGCTAAAAAAAAATGTATTTGCATCAAAGAAAAGTTAGTTCTGAGGCGAAATATAAACGATGCGTTAAAAAACTCGATAAATTACAGTAAATGGGCATGGCAGTGGGCGTAAATTTTTTTCCACATTGTAGAGAGAATTTCACTTTATTATCTTCTGAAAATTTTAGTGAAATATCTCTTCTGGTTTTCGAGTTACAGCCTTAAATACATTTTTAATATTAACAAAATTACTATCTGCAAAGTTCTGTTCGCCTATTACTTTTCCAAAATTTTTGAATACTTTTAAATAACTTCGAAAAGGTCCTCCCCCCCAGATATGCTAAAAAATGTATTTGCATCAAAGAAAAGTTAGCTCTGAGGCGAAATATATACGATGTGTTAAAAAACTCGATAAATTACAGTAAATGGGCGTGGCAGTGGGCGTAGATTTTTTTTCCACATTGTAGAGAGAATCCCACTCTATTATCTTCTGAAAATTTCAGTGAAATATCTCTTATGGTTTTCGAGTTATAGCCTTAAATACGTTTTTAATATTAACAAAATCACTATCTGCAAAGTTCTGTTCGCCTGTTACTTTTCCAAAATTTTTGAATACTTTTAAATTATTTCTAAAAGGTCCTACCCCCAGAAATGCTAAAAAATGTATTTGCATCAAAGAAAAATTGGATCTGAGGCGAAATATAAACGATGTGTTAAAAAACTCGATAAATTACAGTAAATGGGCGTGGCAGTGGGCGTAAATTTTCTTCCACATTGTAGAGAGAATTTCACTCTACTATCTTCTGAAAATTTCAGTGAAATATCTCTTATGGTTTTCGAGTTATAGCCTTAAATACGTTTTTAATATTAACAAAATCACTATCTGCAAAGTTCTGTTCGCCTATTACTTTTCCAAAATTTTTGAATATTTTTAAATTATTTCGAAAAGGTCCTACCCCCAGAAATGCTAAAAAATGTATTTGCATCAAAGAAAAGTTGGTTCTGAGGCGAAATATAAACGATGTGTTAAAAAACTCGATAAATTACAGTAAATGGGCGTGGCAGTGGGCGTAAATTTTTTTCCACATTGTAGAGAGAATTTCACTCTATTATCTTCTGAAAATTTCAGTGAAATATCGCTTATGGTTTTCGAGTTATAGCCTTAAATAGATTTTTAATATTAACAAAATCACTATCTGCAAAGTTCTGTTCGCCTATTACTTTTCCAAAATTTTTGAATATTTTTATATTATTTCGAAAACGTCCTACCCCCAGAAGTGCAAAAAAATGTATTTGCATCAAAGAAAAGTTGGTTCTGAGGCGAAATATAAACGATGTGTTAAAAAACTCGATAAATTGCAGTAAATGGGCGTGGCAGTGGGCGTAAATTTTTTTCCGCATTGTAGAGAGAATTTCACTCTATTATCTTCTTAAAATTTCAGTGAAATATCTCTTATGGTTTTCGAGTTATAGCCTTAAATACGTTTTTAATATTAACAAAATCACTATCTGCAAAGTTCTGTTCGCCTATTACTTTTCCTAAATTTCTGAATACTTTTAAATTATTTCGAAAACGTCCTACCCCCAGAAATGTTAAAAAATGTATTTGCATCAAAGAAAAGTTGGTTCTGAGGCGAAATATAAACGATGTGTTTAAAAACTCGATAAATTACAGTAAATGGGCGTGGCAGTGGGCGTAAATTTTTTTCCACATTGTAGAGAGAATTTCACTCTATTATCTTCTTAAAATTTCAGTGAAATATCTCTTATGGTTTTCGAGTTATAGCCTTAAATACGTTTTTAATTTTAACAAAATCACTATCTGCAAAGTTCTGTTCGCCTATTACTTTTCCAAAATTTTTGAATATTTTTAAATTATTTCGAAAAGGTCCTACCCCCAGAAATGCTAAAAAATTTATTTGCATCAAAGAAAAGTTAGTTCTGAGGCGAAATATATACGATGTGTTAAAAAACCCCATAAATTACAGTAAGTGGGCGTGGCAGTGGGCGTAAATTTTTTTCCACATTGTAGAGAGAATTTCACTCTATTATCTTCTGAAAATTTCAGTGAAATATCTCTTATGGTTTTCGAGTTATAGCCTTAAATAAATTTTTAATATTAACAAAATCACTATCTGCAAAGTTCTGTTCGCCTATTACTTTTCCTAAATTTCTGAATACTTTTAAATTATTTCGAAAACGTCCTACCCCCAGAAATGTTAAAAAATGTATTTGCATCAAAGAAAAGTTAGGTGTGAGGCGAAATATAAACGATGTGTTAAAAACTCGATAAATTACAGTAAATGGGCGTGGCAATGGGCGTAAATTTTTTTCCACATTGTAGAGAGAATTTCACTCTATTATCTTCTGAAAATTTCAGTGAAATATCTCTTATGGTTTTCGAGTTATAGCCTTAAATACGTTTTTAATATTAACAAAATCACTATCTGCAAGGTTCTGTTCGCCTATTACTTTTCCAAAATTTTTGAATACTTTTAAATTATTTCGAAAAGGTCCTATCCCCAGAAATGCTAAAAAATTTATTTGCATCAAAGAAAAGTTAGTTCTGAGGCGAAATATATACGATGTGTTAAAAAACTCGATAAATTACAGTAAATGGGCGTGGCAATGGGCGTAAATTTGTTTCCACATTGTAGAGAGAATTTCACTCTATTATCTTCTGAAAATTTCAGTGAAATATCTCTTATGGTTTTCGAGTTATAGCCTTAAATAGATTTTTAATATTAACAAAATCACTATCTGCAAAGTTCTGTTCGCCTATTACTTTTCCAAAATTTTTTAATAATTTTAAATTATTTCGAAAACGTCCTACCCCCCAGAAATGCTAAAAAATGTATTTGCATCAAAGAAAAGTTGGTTCTGAGGCGAAATATATGCGATGTGTTAAAAAAGTCGATAAATTACAGTAAATGGGCGTGGCAGTGGGCGTAAATTTTTTTCCACATTGTAGAGAGAATTTCACTCTATTATCCTCTGAAAATTTCAGTGAAATATCTCTTATGGTTTTCGAGTTATAGCCTTAAATACGTTTTTAATATTAACAAAATCACTATCTGCAAGGTTCTGTTCGCCTATTACTTTTCCAAAATTTTTGAATATTTTTAAATTATTTCGAATAGGTTCTACCCCCCGGTATGCTAAAAAATTTATTTGCATCAAAGAAAAAGTTCTGAGGCGAAATATAAACGATTTGTTAAAAAACTCGATAAATTACAGTAAATGGGCGTGGTAGTGGGCGTAAATTTTTTTCCACACTGTAGAGAGAATTTAACTCTATTATCTTCTGAAAATTTCAGTGAAATATCTCTTATGGTTTTCGAGTTATATCCTTAAATAGATTTTTAATATTAACAAAATCACTATCTGCAAAGTTCTGTTCGCCTATTACTTTTCCAAAATTTTTTAATAATTTTAAATTATTTCGAAAACGTCCTACCCCCCAGAAATGCTAAAAAATGTATTTGCATCAAAGAAAAGTTGGTTCTGAGGCGAAATATATGCGATGTGTTAAAAAACTCGATAAATTACAGTAAATGGGCGTGGCAGTGGGCGTAAATTTTTTTCCACATTGTAGAGAGAATTTCACTCTATTATCCTCTGAAAATTTCAGTGAAATATCTCTTATGGTTTTCGAGTTATAGCCTTAAATACGTTTTTAATATTAACAAAATCACTATCTGCAAAGTTCTGTTCGCCTATTACTTTTCCTAAATTTCTGAATACTTTTAAATTATTTCGAAAACGTCCTACCCCCAGAAATGCTAAAAAATGTATTTGCATCAAAGAAAAGTTAGGTGTGAGGCGAAATATAAACGATGTGTTAAAAACTCGATAAATTACAGTAAATGGGCGTGGCAGTGGGCGTAAATTTTTTCCCACATTGTAGAGAGAATTTCACTCTATTATCTTCTGAAAATTTCAGTGAAATATCTCTTATGGTTTTCGAGTTATAGCCTTAAATACGTTTTTAATATTAACAAAATCACTATCTGCAAGGTTCTGTTCGCCTATTACTTTTCCAAAATTTTTGATTACTTTTAAATTATTTCGAAAACGTCCACCCCCAGAAATGCTAAAAAATGTATTTGCATCAAAGAGAAGTTAGTTCTGAGGCGAAATATATACGATGTGTTAAAAAACTCGATAAATTACAGTAAATGGGCGTAAATTTTTTCCACATTGTAGAGAGAATTTCACTCTACTATCTTCTGAAAATTTCAGTGAAATATCTCTTATGGTTTTCGAGTTATAGCCTTAAATACGTTTTTAATATTAACAAAATCACTATCTGCAAAGTTCTGTTCGCCTATTACTTTTCCTAAATTTCTGAATACTTTTAAATTATTTCGAAAAATTCATACCCCCAGAAATGCAAAAAAAATGTATTTGCATCAAAAAAAGTTGGTTCTGAGACGAAATATATACGATGTGTTAAAAAACTCGATAAATTACAGTAAATGGGCGTGGCAGTGGGCGTAAATTTTTTTCCATATTGTAGAGAGAATTTTACTCTATTATCTTCTGAAAATTTCAGTAAAATATCTCTTATGGTTTTCGAGTTATAGCCTTAAATACGTTTTTAATATTAACAAAATCACTATCTGCAAGGTTCTGTTCGCCTATTACTTTTCCAAAATTTTTGATTACTTTTAAATTATTTCGAAAACGTCCTACCCCCAGAAATGCTAAAAAATGTATTTGCATCAAAGAAAAGTTAGTTCTGAGGCGAAATATAAAAGATGTGTTAAAAAACTCGATAAATTACAGTAAATGGGCGTGGCAATGGGCGTAAATTTTTTTCCACATTGTAGAGAGAATTTCACTCTATTATCTTCTGAAAATTTCAGTGAAATATCTCTTATGGTTTTCGAGTTATAGCCTTAAATACGTTTTTAATATTAACAAAATCACTATCTGCAAGGTTCTGTTCGCCTATTACTTTTCCAAAATTTTTGAATACTTTTAAATTATTTCGAAAACGTCCTACCCCCAGAAATGCTAAAAAATGTATTTGCATCAAAGAAAAGTTAGTTCTGAGGCGAAATATAAAAGATGTGTTAAAAAACTCGATAAATTACAGTAAATGGGCGTGGCAATGGGCGTAAATTTTTTTCCACATTGTAGAGAGAATTTCACTCTATTATCTTTTGAAAATTTCAGTGAAATATCTCTTATGGTTTTCGAGTTATAGCCTTAAATACGTTTTTAATATTAACAAAATCACTATCTGCAAGGTTCTGTTCGCCTATTACTTTTCCAAAATTTTTGAATACTTTTAAATTATTTCGAAAACGTCCTACCCCCAGAAATGCTAAAAAATGTATTTGCATCAAAGAAAAGTTAGTTCTGAGGCGAAATATAAAAGATGTGTTAAAAAACTCGATAAATTACAGTAAATGGGCGTGGCAATGGGCGTAAATTTTTTTCCACATTGTGGAGAGAATTTCACTCTATTATCTTCTGAAAATTTCAGTGAAATATCTCTTATGGTTTTCGAGTTATAGCCTTAAATACGTTTTTAATATTAACAAAATCACTATCTGCAAGGTTCTGTTCGCCTATTACTTGGAGAAATTTTTTCAATGTTTTTCAATTAATTTTTTTTTACTGACTGGGTTTTAATGCAAATTTTACAATTTTTGCTATATTTCGATTGTTTTTAATGCTATCAAAGTGAAATTTGGTATGTGGGTAGAAAAAAATATGGACCAAATTTCTGTCAACTTAAGGCAGGAATTACGGCACTGTTTAGACTATTTATCCTTCTTTTATACCATATACCATTATGTGGTCGGGGTATAATGACTTTGTGCTGCTGGTTGTAACTACCAAAAACATTTGACGTAGACACATCTTTTATTAGATCTATCGATTCAGAATTACTTTCTGAGTCGATTTAGCGATGTCTGTCCGTCTGTGTGTTAATGTAAGCCTTGTAATCAAACTACAGGTCGAAAATATCAATATATTTTGATGAAATTTAGTGTATAAACTTCTGTTGATAGTAGGATGATCGCTATTGAGTTGAAATGGGTGCATTTTCAGACATAGCCCCCATACAAATGACCCTTATGAAATCTACTTATATTGCCATATGATCCAAATTATCATATATATCTCGGTCGAATTGGGTTTGTGTGTGTTTATTTCACCCATTAATGAGTAGTCCAAAAATAAACCCTATAGGCCAATTCTTAGTCGTAGCTCCATATAAAGCTGCTTCCCGATCTCCACTTAAATCTATCAAAAAACAAAAATATTGCAAAGATTTTCCTCAAATTTGATTTGTGTATGTTTTTAAAAAATATAAGTGACCTTACCAAATATGGTCAGGTTCAGTCCATTTTTTGACCAGTCCCCATATAAATTTAGCATCCGATATGAACTTTTTCATATCCAAAGGCAAAAAATTAATAACAATGCCACTCAAATTTGGTTTATGCTTATTTTCTATATCTATTTAGTTGGACCTAAAAGATACGGTCTCTAAACGGAAGGCATAGGGTATCGTATAATTGATCTGGACCGACTATAACTTTCCTGTTATGTATCTAAATTTGACTATTCAAAATCAAACCTAACAAACCACAGATTTTAAGCGGGAAAAAAAAAGAAATTAATTGCGAAACATGTTCTTTTCAGTTTTTTGTTCAGTGTATTTTATTATTTCACTTAATATTATAATATTAATTAAAAATGAAGAATTCATATATTAAAGACATACATAATAATATATTCATCACTTATTTTGATGAATTTATAAATGATTTTTGTTTAGCTTAAAGTTCAACTCTAGAGCATAATTGTATAAATCTAAAAATATGGTTGTTTTTACTGCAATATTAAAGCTTATATAAAAAAAACTAATAATATTTATTTATAATTGAATGCAGAATACATAACTACATAATTGTTTTTGCAGAAATTATATATAGAGAAAAAAAGGCATAAAAATATCAACATTTTAAGCAAATTTATAGATTTTTGTTTTTAATAAATATATACACTCTAAAGAAATTCTAATTATAAATTTGCTTAAAATGAATTTCAAAAAAGCAAAAACAATATGTATATAAAAACAATGTTGATTTTATAAAAATAATATAATTCAGTATTTAACTTAAAGACTACTAAAAAGTGGCGTTGTATATAACTACGATTTATTTTAATATTTGTTTTCTTTTTTTTTTAATTTCTCATTTAATAATGGTTCCTTGTTTTAAAAGGAATATCTAATAAAGTTTTTTTTATATTCACATATAAAAGGTAGCAGAGAAAAAATACAAAAATAATAAAGAAAAGTTCTATATATATATATATTTCTTTTTAACAAAAAAAAAAATTTACTTTTGCGTTTTTAGAGCTTTACTGTTGACTGAGGGCCCCGCTGATGTTGATGAACTATCATTTAAGGTAGATTGTTCAACATTTGTACCCATGGATGAATTAATGAAATTAATGTATTGATGTAATTTTAGGGCTGCTATTAATGAGGTTAAATAGTCATTGACGTTGCCTTTTTGGACTTTTCTGATCTGTCTGGAGACATTTCTATAGACGCGACGGGATATCTTATTCTTGAGTCGGCCAACGGTTTGTACTGTGTGTAGAACTGGGTCCTCGCTGGCGGAAACTGGCACTAGAAAGACATAAGGAACAAAAAGAAATAAAATATTAAAATTAATTGGCAATTCTTTTTATTTTTTTTTTAATTGTAACAACTAAACTAAGAGTTTTATAATTTTTTAATACTTAATATAATAGACTTTTCTGTGTTTGTGTTTTTTTTTATGATTATCTTACCATAAATTCATTTATTTCTCTATCTATAATACTGATAATTTCTGGATTTCTTTTAACATATTCAACAATTTCTTTTATAATTTTCAAGGACATTGAAAGAAATACTGTTGAAGCAGCTACTATAAATCTAGTATCAAGTTCTATATAAAGATCTACACATTCTTCAACTAAAAACAAAAATAAATAGAGGAAAGAAAAAAGGCGGGAAGTAAGTATTAGAAATGAACTACTGTTGTTACGATTTTTTGGATTATTATTAAGTGTTTTGAGGAGGAACAGAAACGGGATGTGTACAAAACATAAAATAACAAATATAGCCAACACCAAAAAATCAATTAAAGGTTATAGAAAAAAGAAATGCATAGATCAAGATGTTGACTGTTGTATTAAAAATAACATGCTAAAATACATTTATATTTCTAAACATGCTTAAAGTTTTTAAGACAATCGAGAAATCAAAGGGTCAAAATAAGTTTAACGTAGAGGTATTTAAAATCTTTCACAAAAAAGAGCAAATATCGCCAAAACATTGATTTAAATAGTCTGTGGATTTCAGAAAATATAAATATTTAATATAATTATTTTTTTTTAATTTCCAATTTATTACTTAAACTAATATTAAGAGAATAAAATAAAGATTTCTTTTCGTTTTTCTTTTTTTTTTGCCATAAATCGTAAATATTTCTAAAAGCCAATTATACCAATTAAAACAGTTTCTCATGCAAGCTTTAATTTTTTTTAAATATGTATTATATTAAATATTTAAAAATCTTTATGATTTTTTTAGACACTTACTGTCATTTTCTGTATGTTTGCCATTTTGGCCATTTTGAACGACAGCATTTTGTTTATTATCTGAGAATTAAACAAAAATTATAAAAATTAAATACAAATACAAAATATTTACGATTTATTAACAAAAAAATATAAAAAAACTATTCAGAAATTCACATATTACAAAACAAACAAAAAAAAATATTTAATGTGTCCTACATCTGTTTGTAGAAAACAAAAAAAAAATTATAAATAAATAAAAGAAAAAAATTGCAAAAAAAAAAAAGTATGTCAGTACTTTTTGAATAGAGCAACAAATTGGCTTACGTATGATTTGTTCACATTAAACAAAGTTCATCGTTTTATATTGAAAGCCAAAAAATGACGTAAGAGATAATAGTTTTATTTTATATTTTTTTTGTTTAATTTGGCAAAAGAAGCAGACAGCAATTTTTTTTTTTTTTTTTTTTTTTTAATGCATATAATAGAATTTTATGTTGAATAAGTAGGTTTCAGAAAAACCTTGAAAAAGGCGAAGAAAACCAAATAAAGTTAACTAATAAAAAATTGTATTTCAACTGTAATCTTATCAAGACTTTCATTCCTTAAATACATTAATAATGTCTTAAATTTTAAGAGTATGCAATAACTTGACATATATTACTAATTATTAACAATACAGCTAGCTAACTACTAGTTAAAAATTTTCATATTTAAAAACTAGAAATTTCAAAATACTTACCATTATCTTCTTCCTCTTCTGAATCTGATCTAGGGAAATAATATTCCAATAAACGTTCTGCCAATGCTGTGGTTGTATCAACACCATTCACTGCCAGACTACCGTATTGAGTGGCCAATACTTCATTAGCTTTTTGCCAGGCCAAATCTTTCAAGGACGATGCCTTTTGTTGACCAGCTGCCTTAAATTTGACTACGCGATCAATGTGAGGCTGCACCACATCAATAACTTTACTTTTGGCTTGATTGTAAATCTCTTGAGGTGTATCTTTGATAATGGGTGCTTTGACTTCTAATTTATCAATGCCACTGACTAAGGTTTGATCGATATAATGGATGGGGCCATCTAACTTCGAGACAATTGGAGCAGCCGTGGTTACAGCACGGGCAACACAATCTTCGGCAGCGTTCAACGCCCAATTGAAAACACGATTTTTACCTGAAAGCAAAAAAAAAAAACAGATAATATAAATTATAGATTAATAACTTGTTAATAAAAAGTATTATTTTTTTATTATTTAAATTTAATAGAAAATTATATTTGTATGTACTTCTGTGGAAATTCTTATAAAACTGAACATGTTTAAAAAACGTTTTGATTAATTGTTTGTTGAAAAATTTTCATTAAATATAATTGATTTTATTTAATAAATTGCACAAGTAATTTAAATCAATTATTCGTAGAAATTGGAGAATTGAATGAGAGAAAAAAATACAAAAACAAAATATTTATCAATCACACACTTTGGTCATGATCGAAAAATTTAGCGCTTTGTCTTATTTACGGTCTTATTTTTATGGTCTCATGTCATAACAGCATAACTCGAAATATGCTGGAATTGAGTTATTAGTACGATATTAGGGGGTCTAATAAAAGCTGTGGGGGTCTAATAAAAGGTACTTTTTTAAAGGAAAGGTATTTTTTAAGAAAAATGTATTTTCTAAGAAAAAGGTATTTTTTAAGAAAAATGTATTTTTTAGGAAAAGGTATTTTTTTAAGAAAATGTGCATTTAGGAGAAGAATGTACTTTTTTAAGCAAAGTTATTTCTTCAAAAGAGGTAGCTTTTAAGAAAAGGCACTTTTTAAAAATAAAGTTACTTTTTAAGAAAATGTATTTTTTAAGAAAATGTATTTTTAAGAAAGCTAATTTTTTAAGAAAAGGTACTTTTTAAAGAAAGGTACTTTTTTAGGAGAAGGTACTTTTTTTTAGGAAAAGGCACTTTTTTAGGAAAAGATACTTTTTTAGGAAAAGGTACTTGAGAAAAAGTAATTTTTTAAGAAAAGGCACTTTTTAAGAAAATGTACTTTTGAAGAAAATGTACCTTTTTAAGAAAATGTACTCTTTAAAGAACAGGTACTTTTTAAAGAGAATGTACTTTTTAAGAAACTGTCCAGAAAATGTACTTTTGAATAAGAGGTAATTTAAGAAAAGGTACTTTTTTAAGAAGAGGTACTTTTTAAGAAAATGTACTTCTTTAAGATAAAGTGTCTTTTTAAGAATAGGTACTTTTTCAAGAAAGGTACTTTTTTAGGAGAAGGTACTTTTTTAGGAAAAGGTACTTTTTTTTAGGAAAAGGTACTTGAGAAAAAGTAATTTTTTAAGAAAATGTACTTTTTAACAAAATGTACGTTTTTAAGAAAAGGTACTTTTAAAGAAAATGTACTTTTTAAGATAAGGTACTTTTTTAAGAAAAGATACTTTTTTAAGAAAAATGTATTGTTTTAAGAGAAAGCACTTTTTCAGAAAAATTACTTTATTAAGAAAATGTATTTTCCAATAAAATTAACTATTTCAAGAAAATTTAATTTTTTCAGAAAATTTACTTTTTTTAGAAAATGCACTTTTTAAGAAAATATGTAATGAGCGTAAATATGTAAATATGTATTAACAGATTTTTATGATAACTAGCAAGTTCCAGCGCTCGAAATTCGAGTGCAAATTCTAGGCAACTTTTTTTTAACTTAGCCAATTCACAAACCAACACTTTTTTGGTTTATTCTGAATGAAGAAAACAAATTTACAAACACATTAACAAATTTAATAAACACAACACATAGCATTGTATAATTTTATGTACGTGTTAGTAGCAAGTTTGAATGTAATTTATTTAAAATGAAGGCAAAAATTTAAAAATCTGTAAATCTGATGAGCAGCTAAAAAGAAATACCTGTCAAAAAAAATACGTTTTGTCAAAAAACGGGATAAAACGGTAGAACAAAACATCGGTCACAAGAAATCGCCTAGCATATTAATATTATAATTAATATGACAAGAAAATTATAGTTGGTCCAGACCGACTATACGATACCCTATACCATGCGTTTAGAGAAAGGGTCTTAGGTCCAATTAGCACAAATCACATTTTTTTTCTGCGGACATGAAAAAGTTCATCCGACTGATATATTGATATTGACACTAGGTCGAAAAATTAACTGAAACTGATCATATTTGGCAAAGATATTTATTTTTTGCAAATATCTATTTATACACTATACCACTATGAGGTTTGGCTATAATGACTTTGTGCTGCTGTTTGTAACTACCAAAAATATTTGACCTAGACCCGTCTTTTATTATACCGATCGACTCAGAATCACTTTATGAGAATCACTTTCTGAGTCAATTTAGCAATTTCCGTCCGTCCGTCTGTCCGTCTGTGTGTCCATGTAAACCTTGTAATGAAACTACAGGTCGCAAATATGAATATATTTTGATGATATTTGGTATATAAGCTTTTATCGGTCATAGAATGAATGGTATTGAAATTGGTGAAATTCGGTCCATGTTCAGACCTAGTCCCCATACAAATGACCCATAAGAAATCGGCATGAATTGCCATAAGATCCAAATTATCATATAGATCTCAGTTAAATTGGGTTTGTATGTGTTTATTATATCCATTAATCAGTACTCCAAAAATAATCCCAATAGGACAATTCTTCGTCATAGGCCCCATATAGAGCTGCTTCCCGATCTTCACTAAATCTATCAAAAACCAAAAATATTTCACAGATTTTTCTCAAATTTGGGTTGTATACATTTTTCAAAGTGACTTTACGAAATGTGGTCAGGGTCGGGCCATGTTTCGATCTAGTACCCACTTGCTAAATATAGCATCCGATATGAACTTTTTCATATCTGCAGCCAAAAAAATAATTAATGCCACTCAAATTTGGTTTATTTCTTACTTGTTTTTTTTAGATTTAAGTGAAGATCGGGACGTCTAAAAATTGTCCCACAGCGTTTATATTTGAACAATGGGTGTACTAAACACAAGTAGACCAAATTTGACCGAAATCTATATGATAATTTGGATCTTATGACATTTTTGTGGTGACGAGGTCTGAACATACACCGATTTCTACCAAGCGTTTGTTATATGCCCGATTAAACATTATATCATTCATTTGCGAAAAGACCGGTACAACTCAAATCATTCAGAAATATGGGTCGTAATAGCTCTTTTTTACATAGAGTGGCGACCAAAATGGTTTTGTAATTTAATCAGCAGTGAGGCACAATTGAAAACTTTAAATGCATTTATCTCGCTATCGATTTTTTTAATTATGCCGGTCATCACGCAAATGAGCAATAGGTAAAATTTCATCAAAATATATAAAAATTTGCGACCTGTAGTTTAATTACAAGGTTTACATGGGCACACAGACGGACAAACGGACATCGATAATCCGACTCAGAAAGTAATTCTAAGTCGATTAGTAATAATAACTAATAATAATAAGTATAATAAAAAAGTGGTTTTAGTTCAAATATTTTTGGTAGTTACAAACATGAGCACAAACTCGTTATACCCTGACCACATAGTGGCATGGGGTATAAAAAGTTTATAACAGTTTTATTAACTAAAGTTAATAAAACCATCTTTTTAAACAATTTATCAAAACAATATAACAAAAATATGTAAATTACAGAAACTAAGGAAAATTGTAAAATAAAGTTACAATAATATATGCAACACAAACTTTAACTAAGATCTGGTGAGAAAATACATATTGAATTTAATTACATTTCAATTGCAAATTATATTTAATTTCTTAATCGACCTTTGGACTTATACAATAACAATGACAAATATAATTTTTTTTCAAATATGTTTATGTAAATAAATACACGTATAAATTGTTATTCTATAGTTTTGCAATGTTAAATTTCACGTTATAAATATTTGGAAAAAAAAATCTAGAAAAATATTTCAAATAAATAAAAATTTCAACGATTTGTTGTTGATTCCAAAAATACACTCGATATTGTTTGAAATATTTATTTTTTTTTTTTAATATCTAGAAGTTTAGTATAAAATATTGAAAATTGCGCATTACTTAAAAGTAAAACGTACATATGAATATATATAAAATTATCAGCTGAATATTTTTTTTATAAACAAAACTTTTACTCATTCTTATATATACGAGTATGCAAGTTGAATTAATTCAACAATAGTCATTCTACTAGTTTATAAACTTTAATCAGTACGACAAATACAATTTCCAGAATTACTTTTTTTTTATTATAATAATATTCATTGGCAAAAAAAAACGTAAGGGGTTTTAGTATATATACATACTGGTACATGCATACGTAGTACTCGTACATATATGAAAGTACTATATTATTTCAATTTTATTTTCAATAATTTATGTTTTTTTCTGCCTGTTCTTTTGATAAAAAATTAAGTGATTATTTGTGGACTTGGGAACCCAACTGTTTCGGTCTACTATTGAAAAAAAAATAATCGTGTTATTGAGCTTACTTTTAAAATTATTGTTGAATGATTGCATATTTTGTTACCGATTATATATATTTTTTATAATGCTTTAAATATTTTAGTATATTTATGAAATTTGTTGAAAAAAGTAAATGAAAGAGGATTTTTCTAGGTAATGATATCAAGTGTTAATAAAATTAAATTAATTAAAATGGTATAATAGTAAAGTACAAATTTAAGTATTATAAGAAAATGTTTTTGAAACATTTAAAAATCTTTTGAATAATTTATATTTGGGAATTAAGAAATATGATATATTATATCTTCATAATTATTTTAAAAAAAATGTGTATATATAAAACTAAATGTTCAATATTTTTATAATCTATACAGTGTAATTGAATCATTGATTTCAATAAAGAAAAAAAAATTAAAAGCACACTTAAATATTATTTAACTAAACAAAAACACAGTTTATAGGCCACTCCCTCCCTCTTAACTACAGCAATATTTTAAATTAATGCAACAAAACATTTTTCTCACACAGTTTTTGCAATTAACTAATTGAAAACAATTAAATTTCATTAAAATAAGAAAACGTAAGTTATTGAAAGAAAACGTGAAAAGGTCAGTTTTTAATTTAAAAAAGAAAAGAATGAAATCAATAAAAAAGAACAAGTAAGAAAATTATATTCAGTTTAGACCGACTATACAATACTCTATAGATGCTGTCCCTTAGGTCCAACTAATTGGATATAGAAAAAAGGCATAAACCAAATTTGAGTGGAATTGTTATTAATTTTTTGGCTGCAGATATGAACAAGTTCATATCGAATGCTATATTTATATGGGGACTGGGTCGAAAAATGGACCGATCCTAACCATATTTATTAGTCACTTATATTTTGCAAAAGCATATACAAACCAAATTTGAAAAAAATTGTGCATTATTTTTGTTTTTGATAGATTTAAGTAAAGATCGGGAAGCAGATTTATATGGGGGCTATGACTCACAATTGTCCTGTAGAGTTTGTTTTTGGACTACTGATAAATGGATGTAAAAAACATACACAAACCCAATTTAACTGAGATATATATGACAATTTGGATATTATAACAATTTAATTTCATAGGGGGCATTTGTATAGAGACTAGGTCTGACGATGAACCGATTTTCACCAACTTTATTAGCGTTCATTCTATGGCCGACAGAAGCTTACATATATACCAAATTTCATCAAAACATATTCACTGTAGTTTGATTACAAGGTTTCCATGGACACTCGGACGGACGGACGGACATCGCTAAATCGGCTCAGAAAGTGATTCGGAGTCGATCGGTATAATAAAAGATGGGCCATGGGTTCTAGGTCAAATATTATATTTTTGGTAATTACAAACATCAGCACAAAGTCATTATACCTTAACTACGTAGTGGTATGGATTATAAACAACAAGTAAGTTATCGGTCTAGGCTGATTTGACGATAACAAAATACCATGAGTTTGAGAAAAGGAATTTTTATGGGATTGTCATGTATTTTTTGCCAACAAATATGTAAACTTTCTTATCAGATGTGATTATTATGTGAGAATTGGGTCCAGAAAATGCACCGACCACAATAAAATTTAGTGAGGTCATCTAGGTGTTCCAAAAATATATGTAAACGGAATTTCAGTAATATGCGTTATATATGTTATAGTGAATATCGCGAGACTGCTTTATATTGGGCCTCTGACTTCCACACTAATTAGACTGTACAACAATTTTTTCGGACTGTTGCACAGTGTAATCAACATTAAATTCTGAAACCATTTAAATTTAAAGGTAATTGCTTTTCTTTTTTCACCATTATTTATTATAATTAATTATTTATTGTGTTTTTATAAAAACAATTATGGAAAGAAAGAGTTAATTTATATCTGAAAAATACATTACACTGTACAACAAGCCAAAAATTGTTGTTCAGTGTAATGTAATTTTAAAACAATAATTTATGGATATAATTAACACAATTTAACCAAAATCTCCAAGTTTAATAATATTTATATTTTGGTATTTTTATGGGGGCTTTGCTATTGTCAAATGGACGATAAAAGCTTGTATGCCGATATATACTCAATATATCGTGACCACAGAGCGGTATAGGGTATAATAATTGAATTTAACTTGAATATGCAAAATAAAATTGTTTAATGTACTTGACTGAATTTTAGGTTTAATAACCCAGCAACCATACATAGATATAATTGAGAACTCATTTTTATTGTTTTTTTTAATCCCAAGAAAAAAAATTGTTATTTTATTAACAAAAATTGTTGCCATTGTTATTCGACAAATACTATAGTATAATCAATCTAGCGAAATTAGAGGTGCAAAACGGTATATACCTTTTTAAGTAGCGGGATTTCGGTATTTTGGTATTGGCTTTTTTCCGTTAATTTTTCAATATACAGTGAACTCGCGAAAACGTGAACACTCGAAAGTGTGAACGTCTCAGAAATGTGAACAAATTTATTTTTCTACAGACTACTCTAAAACGTGAACAAAATCTGAAAGCTCTAAAACGTTAACACTTTTTATTTATTGTTTTTTAATCTGTTTTTGAATTGGGAAATCCCCAAATTACAGGTTATTTGTTTGTTTACTTAGTTGCTCTTTGACATTGCTACGTAGATGTTGCAAGTGATTAAAAAATTTTAATTCGCGAAAGTGAAAAATGTCTTTAAAAAACCTGAGTGTTAACTTTAAAAGATAAAGTTGATATTCTTGAATTATTGCAAAAGGGCTTTAGTGTTAGTGGCTTGGCAAGAAAATATGGAGTTGCCAAAGCAACAGTTTCTTCCATTAAAAAGAAAAAACGGGAAATTACTAATCGTGTAAATAATACACTTTATGGCACTGGAAAGCGTAAAACATTACGCGCTTCTGAACTTCCGAGAATGGAAAAAAGTCTTTAGAAATGGTTCCTTCACATGCGGAATAAAAAAATGCCGGTAAGTGGACTGATGTTAAAAGCCAAAGCTTTAGAAATTCACGATCAAATTAAAGAAAATGATCGTGGTTTTTGGATGGCTCCAAAAATTTAAACAAAGGTTCGGTGTTCGCCTTCTTAAAATTTCCGGAGAAAAGCTTTCTGCGCAGCCACAACTTGTTGACCCATTTAAGGAAAAGTTAAGAGCAAAAATGGAAGCACTCTCTCTATGCGAAGATCAGCTTTATAATGCTGACGAATCCGGGTTATATTGGAAGCAGTTGCCAGATAAAACATATGTGTCATCATTGGAGAAAAGTGCTCCAGGCGCAAATATGGAGAAATAACGAATAACTTTCATGGGCTGTTCAAATGCGTCGGGAGCTCACAAACTTAAACTATTGGTAATTGGAAAATCTAAAAATCCACGAACCTTCAAAAACTTTACTTGTCCATTGAAATACAAATTTTCCAAGTCAGCATGGATGACATGTACAATTTTTTATGACTGGTTTCATCAATGTTTTGTTAAAGAGGTAGATTTCAATGACAAATTAAAAACTGAAAACTTTGTAATCATTTTTTGCTTTAGGTTACTGAGTTCTTGACTTAAAACCCTTCTGTTAATAGACAATGTTTCTTCACATCCACCTGAATCCCAATTGATTTCTGATGACGGATCTATTTGTGCAATGTTTTTGCCTCCCAACGTTACATCGTTAATTCAGCCCAGGGACCAGAACGTTTTTAAAATAACTAAACTGTATTATAGAAACAGTCTCTTGACATTAATGGCTGGAAAACAAACAGAATTGTTAGATTCTATTAAGATGTTAACTATAAAAGATGCAATTAATTTTTGGACTCAGCATGGAGTAGAATTTCGCAACAAATTTCAAACAAATGCTGGAAAAATATTTTGAATTTAGTTTCGGAACAAGATGACCCCGATGATAATATTCCCTTAAGTGTTTTAAGAGAGAGGATATCTCCTCCAAAAATAAGACGGCTAGAAAATAGTGCGGTTCTACTTCTTCAGACGCTGAATTCTCAGGTTTGTTTTATTATAGGTTTCAGTGTTTTTAGAGAATTTAATTAAAATTTAATTACAGATCGATGTTACTCTTTCCACGGTCAAAAATTGGAACAACAATCATGAAGAAAATTGCACAGAAGTAGGAAGTAGTATTGAAATTCAGGATGATACCGGCGATGATGATGACTCGATTATATTCCAGCCAGAAGTTACAATTAAATCCAAGGAAGCTGTAGAAGCTTTGGATAAGGCTTTGATATGGGCTGAAAACGAGATGGTAGACCAAAGTGACAGTAGAGTGCTGAGAAACCTTAAAGAAAATGCTCTTTTAAAGATGGCAAAACAAAAAACTTACCAAAAAAAGACTGATTTTATCCTTTAAACTTTATTTAACTGATTTTTAATTATCCAACCAAAAAAATTTCCCGATTATTTTTAGCTTATATCCTTTTTTATATTATTTTTTTTTTTTTTTGTTCTTTATCGAATGCAAAGTGAACTGAATATACATATTGCATTTTATTTTTTGTTATTAAAAATTTATAAAATAATTAATTTAAAATAGTGTTTAGCATTTTTTTCTTATTAATATAGCATTTTTTATATTAAATAGGGTAATTTTTTGTTTTAAATTTGGGTACTCGATAACGTGAACAAACTCGAAAATGTGAACTGCCTTGGTAAAAATTAGTTCACGTTATCGCGAGTTCACTGTATGTATCTTTTTTTGTTAATTAGTAATTTTCAATATAAAAAGGTATTAACTTTTTATTTATTTAATTTATATTATAATTTTGCACATATTTTACGTATAAAATTAAGAAAAACAAAAAATAAAATCTACATTTCATGTAGAAAATTTAAGAATTTTAATTTCATTGCCATGTTTATTTTTTAATAAATATTTTTAATTATCTCATAGAATTATCATCAACATCAATGGCCCGTTCAAAAACCCGGGTTTCAGGATTTCCCATTTGGCAATACGAATCGTAAGCATCTTAATCAACTAATCTCCAAAAATTTGTTTTGAATTATTCAATAAAAGCAAGAAAGAAAATTATAATAGGTCTATACCGACTATACGATACCCTATACCATGCTTTTAGAGATCCTATCTCTTAGGTCCAACTAATTAGATATAGAAAATAAGAATAAAACAAATTTGAGTGGCATTGTTATTAATTTGTTTGCCTTCGGATCTGAAAAAGTTCATATCGGATGCTATATTTTTATGGAGACGAGTTTGAAAAGTGGACCGATATTGACCATATTTAGTAAGGTCAGTTATATTTAGCAAAAACATAAACAAACCAAATTTGAGAAAAATCTGTGCAATATTTTTGTTTTTTGATAGAGTTAAGTCAAGATCGGTAATCAGCTTCATCTGGGTGCTATGAGTAAGAATTGTCCAACAGCATTTATTTTTAGACTACTGATAAATTTGACCGAGATCTATATGATAATTTAGATCTTATGGCAATATAAGTCACTTGTATAGGGACTAGGTCTGAATATAATCCGACTATCACTAATAGCGTTCATCCCATGGCCGATAGAAGCTTATATACTAAATTTCATCAAAATATATTCATATTTGCGATCTGTAGTTTGATTGCAAGGTTTACATGGGCACACAGACTGACGGACGGACAGACGGACATCGCTAAATCGACTCAGAAAGTGATTCTGAGTCATCGGTAAATAAAAGATTTATGGTCTAGGTGAAATATTTTTGGTAGTTACAAACATCAGCTCAAAGTCATTATACCCTGACCACATAGTAGTATATGATATAAAAATCTATTGCTATATAGAAATAGTTTCAAAATGTAAGAATTTACCTATAAAAATAATATTGAGAAATGTCAAATTGTAGAAATTTGGCTTAAGTATCTTTCATCGTCCGCAAACTTGATTTTGCTAAAAAAATTTACACCATCTTGAGGTAAATCAAACAAATCGTTTCTTTTTGATCGCCCTTGGCTCATGAGATATGAGTCTCGAAAGTCCAAATATTGACATTAGTATTTACTGATTTTAGTATATACAGTGAGTGACAATACATTTGAAACTTTTACAAAATTCTAAATTTGTCAATTTTGTTTTATTAATAATTTCGCGTTAAGTCCAATCGAAAAATAACAAATTAGTTAAAAAGTATTCATTAAAAAAATAGATACACAAAAAAATAAGAATTTTTTTATTGATCACAAAACAATGGAAACTTCTACACTTCTATACCAAAGTTGACTAAAACAACAAAAATAGAAGATGGTATGAAAGAAAATGTTTAAAATCTCAACCGCTATTTAAATATTTATAGTTTCTGGCGTTTTCTCTCAACTGTTTTTTAAATACAATTGTATTTTTCAATATTTTATTTTAATTGTATAATTAATTATTATAAAATAATGGTAAGAATAAAGTATTATGAAGCGTTTAAAATCAGAATAATAGATGATTTTGCTGCTGGTTTTAAGCAAAAGAAAATCCATAATTTCAAAAATTATTAAGGAATATCGTGAAAGAGGTGCGGTGACAATTCAAAATTTAGACGGCACACATTGGACCATATTTTGAGAAGGCGGCCAAAAATCATTTTTCTTTGTTACCGATTTTTAGGTTATGTTATTCATTTGAAAGTAAATACTAGTAAACCTCGGGAGCCAAAAATTGCGACTCTATCTCAACTATATCACAGCGAACAGGGTCTTCGAAAATGGGCTTTCTCAGTATTTTGCTAAAATTAAAAATTTCTTTGTAAATTTTTATTTTTGAATGACTGTAACTTTTTTGATTTAAAAGATTTTGAAGTGAAATAAATTTTGTATAATTTTGTGGCTTCCATACTTTTAACGTATCACTGAGTCATTCCGAAATCTAAAAAAAAAAATTTTTTAAAAAAGGTTCAAATTTTCCGAAAATCTCCTACTTAATAGAGCATAACTCCTGCCAGTCAAAAGCAGTCAGAAAAAATCTTGCACTCTTATATAGTCCGAACCCTCCCCTATACTCCTATACCCCATTACATACCCGCCAGTTTCCGCCCGTGTGCACCAGAACAATTTTTCTG
The DNA here is from genome assembly GCA_963682025.1 of Cordilura impudica. Taxonomy (NCBI): domain Eukaryota; kingdom Metazoa; phylum Arthropoda; class Insecta; order Diptera; family Scathophagidae; genus Cordilura; species Cordilura impudica. Next base: position 130,762,186 of record OY821520.1, on the reverse strand, counting down.
ACCCAAGGTTAGATATTTTCTGCAAAATTTATGAATACAAAAGTTGTCCACTATGTGGTTAGGATATATTAAGTTTGAGGTGATGTTTGTAACTGCCAAAAATATTGGACCTTTATCCATCTTTTATTATACGGATCGACTCAAAAACACTTTCTGAGTCGATTAAACGATGTCCGTCCGTCCGTCTGAGTGTTATGAATACAAAAGTTGATCGTACCGGTGCACCACGGTGTATTTTTTTGCGTGTCGGTAGAGTTGTCAGGAGTTGTTATATATTTATAAAAAAGGGTTGAGATATAATGCGCTTAATTGTTACAGGTACATTTACATAGGTATCTTTCAAAAACATTAATAGTCTGAATTAGAGTTATATAGTTTAAATACCTGACAAAATGGGAAACAATTTAAATAACAGGTAAATGGTAAAAAAAACTATCGCGACATAGCCCTTTAAGATATGAGCAGGTATGCTTGCTTCACGTTTTAAAAGGGGTTATGGTGTGGGTTTTTTATGCTTCTAAAAGTGGTAATAAAAGATAAAAAATTGTAAATGGTAAAAAAAAACTATTGCGACATAGCCCTTTAAGATATGAGCAGGTATGCTCCACCTTTTGAAAGAGGTTAGGGTGTGGGTATTTATGCTTCTAAAAGTGGTAATAAAAGAAAAAAGCAACAAAGACTACAGATTCTTTCGCGAGCACAACACAAGGAAAATGTCCAGATGTTGTACTAATGAAGACCTTATCACTATTTTGTTGTGCACTTCAGATCCATATATGTCCAACATTCGTCAAAAATTGAAAACTACCTCTATTGAATTAGACGAAGAAGCTAAACAACTTCTAGAATATGAAAATCAAGGCTATTTAGAAGAAATTTTTACTAAAATTGGTTGATTTAAAATACTTTTTCATTACACTAACAATAAGTTACACTTTTTTTTATATAGTTAAAAAATTTTCTTGATTCAAAAATTTACATATTTTGTAAATTTACAATAAAAGTTGTTATATTTCATAAATTTACCACAAAAAATTGATATAGAAATATTTAAAAAGACAATAAAAAAATTAAACTAAAGCAAAAACATACGAGTTTTTCATTGAAACTTCTCTATCTTGAACCAATATAAGGTAACTTTCACGTTCGCTGCTTAATAAATTATATTTTAACCGGGATCTTTCAAAAAAAAAAAAAAAAAAAAAAAAAAAACAACATTTGGCCCTTGTGCACATTAGGACTAAAAAGTTTCCGGGGGCCAAAGTTTGGCATTTTCTGATAAAATTAACTTAAAAAATTGTTAAAAAGTATTAGTTGTAAAATTAACTGAAAAAATAAGACATTATATTAAAAAAAAACCTTTTTTTTTACCTTTTGACACTTCACTTTTGTACTAAAATTCAACTACAAATGAAAATGTATTTTAAACCCTCCGTAACTTTTTTTATTTTCGGTCGAGAATTACGTTTTATAGCACAACTTAAAGGCTAAAGTCTCACCTACCAAACAAAATTCTACCTACATATCAAAATTCCAATCCAATCAAAAGTTATAGATTTTTGACCGCCTTCTCGTCAAATGGTCCACTGTGCGGCAGGTCCCGTCAAAGGAGTCAAAGTCAGAATAATTTAATAACAAGAGAGTTTTATTAAAAATGTCAAAAAATGCAGTCTGAAACTATAAGTATGTGTTTAAACAGTTTCCCGATAAGCAATTGAGGCAGATCTTGGTTGTTGTCGTCCTGCGAAGAAACCACTGATATCAGAGAAAAATCGCGTGGCTCGCATCAATTCTGCTAAAGAACACACGAACTTGTTAAGACGGAAGTAGAATACTGTTCAAGTTTAATTTGAGAGGCCAGGATGGAAAAACTTTTGGCAATATTATGCTATGCGGTTGCTTTTCGAGCAAAGGAATAAGTCGAATTCATAAAGTAAAAGATCCTCTAACTGGAATTGCAAGAGTGGCAATTAATTCAGAGTGGCAAAAAATTTCAATTAATATCATCAACAGTTTAATTAAATCCATGCTTCGGCATTGTGAAGCAGTACTAAAAAATTATAGATACCCAACAAAATATTGAAACCAGAAATAGAGGGAAAGTCTTCATTTATTGTATAGTAAAGGTTTCTATTGTTTTGTTAACAATATAAAAATTAATGCATTTAAGTTTTGTTATTTTTTTATGTTAATATTTTTTTCCTTTTACTCCCTCTATATGTATTAACTTTTAGCGTTTGCTTGTCTGTCGACAAAACTTTACACGTGATCCAATCGAGCTGAAACTTTGCAGGCTGACTCGTGGCGACGACAAAAATGATCCATGTATATAACAAATTTTTTTTCCAAAAAAAAATTTTTTTGTTTGACTATGTACATATGTAGATATTTTCAGACAATCAATTATTTAATTACATGGTAAATTAATTTACATATAAAGGGAGTAGAACAAAAACTTGGTTTTTATGGGTTGATTTTTTTAAATCAAAAAAAATATACAAATTTTTAAATTAATAAAAGAATTTTTAATTTTATGATCCATTTTTTTGGTATTGACCTAAGCGGTCGTCAAAAAATATATCTTGATAAAAGTTTCCATTGTATTGTCAATCGTTTAATTGGGAAGATATACCAAAAAAATATCTGAACTATGTTTATCGAAACTAAATCCGGCCGAAAAAAAAAATTATTGTTAAATCAGCTCACATAGGGTCATTTCCAAAAAAGGGCGTTGCAGATGTAAAGGAATTATTCTTGGATTTTTTTTTTTTTTATAGAACAGTAGTCTAAGATTGTAAGCATATTTCAATACATAATACGTAAAATATTTATTAAAAATTAAAATCATATTTTTTGTATCAGCATTTGTTTTACACTTATTTTAAAAACTTTTCTCCAATAAATTCAAATAAAAATTTATGCACATATTATATTAACTCAACGTCAAGGAAAAAAAGTCATGCAATAAACATACACTGTACAAAAAAATCCTAAAACGAAAATAGTTTTATTGCAAATGTATGGATTCTGAAAACAAATATTTTCTTACACCGGTAAAAACAAATAAATCACATACAAACCAATGTTGGTTACAAAAGCAATTTTTGATTTTGTCTTTTCAACTAACGACAATACTGTTGTTTTACGGTTATTTGCATATTGTACATGTAAAATTGCACACAATCACTTTGTAACTTAAAAAAAAAAATGGTGTAGAAAAAAATTTTAAACGGTTTTTGTTTCAATTCAGGGCTGTTTCTTTTGCAGAAGTTCAACGAACTTTACACAAGTAAAATCAAATTATAGAAAAAAAAAAAAAAAAACTAACCTAAAAAAATCTAATGTGTAATGTGAAAAACAAGCCTACCTTTAACTTTCCCATAAACATCTTGTGATTTATCCCAGGCAGCTCCTACCACAGGCAATTTAATAATACGTTCCAAAGATTCCAAATGCGGTAATAAATTTTGTGAATCTTTGGCTTCGATCAGAGCCGAATTACCGTTTCCGGTAGCATTTTTATTTTCAACACTTTCCATTTTTATAGTTTTTTATTTTTATAGTCACTTAACACTGTTTTGTTATATATTATTTTTTTAATTTTAAGTATTTTTTTTTTAAATCTTAGAAATTTTTTATTGGCAAAATTTCTGTTTATTTTTTAATTCACTTTTTATTTGTTTGGTTAAAAAAAAACACGATTTATATTAAATTTAATTGTGCAACACAGCGTACAATTTTTTATATATCCTCTCTTTAGCGCTTACGTTTAGTGTCTGACTTGCTGAGGGACTAGTTCCTCTGATATTATATATGAAAAATAAAACATGTTCGTTATTCGTTTGATTCGCGGCTCTTTGAGTGCATACTCGCTTTTCGATCATATAATTCTTATCGTTTTACTTTTCAGTACAGTGTTTACTTACATATGTGTTATTTATATAACGTTGTATATATTCTCTTAATCTTCTCTGTATGTGTGCTGGGTTATTACTCACTTACGAGTACATTTGGCTGTATTCCATTTCAGTCGCCATCATCATTTTTATATTATTATAAATATAAATATTTTGTCGTATGACTTACATACATATATAATAGTTTGGACTCTGTATTCGGTATTTTTCCAACCAAGTCTACGTTTAATTTAATCTCCAAGTATATATTAAAGTATATAGTCGTGTATCATCAGTTGTTGTATTTTAACTCGTTATGTTGTATATCTGATGTTTTCGAAATTCTCTTTACAACTCTCTTAGACCTTGTACCTCCTGCTCTTAACAATACGTGTACATGTAAAATTGCACTGTTATTAAGTGTATTTCATTAGATTTTTTGCTAGACTTTGAGACCGGTATAAATAAGTATATATGTGTTGTTTTGTGTTAGTCACAAATTGTACATAAATTTAAAAAAAAAAACTTATTTTACTTATATTCTAAAGGTCAGTTTTTTTAAACAATTCTTTTAGGGGGAAGCCTGAAAATTAATGAAATAAAAACCACATGGTTTACAAGCAAAGTAAATATATACAGTTGGATAGCAACATAATTATATTAAAAAACATAATTAATTCCCATGTACTAAGAATAATATGGAGTGAAAACAAATTTTTAATTAAGCGTGTTCTGTCTTAGCTGTATGTTCTGTCCCTGCCTAGAGATGGTGTTACTAGAAATAGAATTCGACTATTTATTGTAAACACAACTTTTCACATGACACCTGCCAAAATTTCGGCTGAATAAAATTCAATATGGAGCCGTGATAAAACATACAAATGCCTTTGTTGAAACTAATGATGAAATTAAAACGGATATGATCGAAACATGCCAACAATGTTTTTTTTTTTCAATTATTAACCCTTTTGAACAGGTCTAAAATTGAACAGATCATAACCATATTTGGTAATGTTACTTATTTTTTGCAAAAACATTTTCTAAATTTGAAAATTTTTTTACAATATTCATGTTCTTTGATAGATTTTAAAGAAGATCGGGAAGCAGTTTTATATGGGGAATATGACTAAGAACGGTCCTGCACGGTTTTTCTTTGTACTACTGATTAATGAGTGTAATAAACACACACACCACATGTGACCAAGATCTATATTATAATTCGGATCTTAGGGCAATTTAAGTCTTGTAGATGTAATTTGTAATTTCCACCAATTTCCACAGCAGTCATTCCATGGCCGACAAAAGCTCATATACAAAATTTCGTCAAAATGTATTTAAATTTGTGGTGTCTGTAGTTTGATTACAAGGTTCACATGGACACATGAGATACAGACGGACAGACAGATATCCGGCCGCACGGACATAGCTAAATCGACTCAGAAATTGGAAAAATAATAGTTTTTAAATGCCACGCTGTAAGTTTTCTATACACTATACCACTATGTGTCAGGGTGTAATGACTTTGTGCTGATGTTTGTAACTTCCAAAAATATTTGACCTAGACCAATCTTTTATTATACCGATCGACTTAGAATCACTTTCTGAGTCGCTTTAGCGATGTCCGTCCGTCGGTCTGTAATCAAACTATAGGTACGGTGCCCATATTTTTGAAATGAAAATATAGAAGATATTTTTCCATTCAGGAAACGTTTATTTTGTCAATAAATCAAAAAAAAAAAAACAAGTAAGAAAATTATAGTCGGTCCAGACCGACTATACGATACCCTATACCATGCGTTTAGAGACCCTATCTCTCAGGCCCAACTAACTTTATATAGAAAATAAGCATAAACCAAATTTGAGTGGGATTTTTATTAATTTTTTCGGCTGCAGATATGAAAAAGTCCATATCGGATGCATATCTCTATGGAGACTAGGTCCAAAAATGGACCGATCCTGATCATGTTTGGTAAAGTCTCTTGTATTTTGCAAAAATATATACAAACAAAATTTGAGAAGAATCAGTCCAATATTTTTGTTTTTTGATAGATTTAAGTGAAGATCGGGAAGCAGCTCTATATGGGGCCTATGACTAAGAGTTGTCCAATAGGGATCATTTTTGGACAACTGGTTAATGGATGTAATATATACATACGAACCCAATTTGACTAAGATTTGTATGATAATTTGGATCTTATGGCAATATATGTTGATTTCATACGGGTCATTTGTAAGGGGGCTAGGTCTGAACATGGACCGATTCCCACCAATTTCAATAGCGTTCATTCCATGGCCGATAAAAGATTAAATACCAAATTTCATCAAAATATATTCATATTTGCGACCTGCAGTTTGATTACAAGCTTTACATGGACACACAGACGGACGGACGGACGGACGGACATCGTTAAATCGAATCAGATAGTGATTCCGATTCGATCGGTATAATTGAAGATGGGTGTAGGTCAAATATTTTTGGTTGTTACAAACAGCAGCACAAAGTCATTATACCCAAACCACATAGTGGTATAGGGTATAAATATATATATGGGGGGTTTCATGTCAAGGCACCAACTTTTGAAACCGATGTCTTCCGATCGGGATGAAATTTGCACCAAGGTTAGTCGTATTGAATAGTAGTTTAGACACAATTTTTCAACAAGATCGGTCCAGATCTCTCTGAGTTAGAGGGGATCAAAATTTGACATTTTGGCCAAACAGGTGTTTTTTCACATCCATGTAACTTATTGTTCTTAGAAAATTTTCTCCCAAGTAGTTTAGATAGCTATTTCTTCAATATTTCGGAAAAAAATACTTTAAAAAAAAAATTAGACTTTTTTTTGCTAAATTAAAGCATTTTTTGACTTTTTTTTCAAAAAGGGCATTTTTTTTTTTTTCATAAGAAAGCTTAGGATTTTTCCTATAAGGGCTTTTTGGTCGCTTAGTGGGATGGGAGTGGGATATCTATCAAAATAAATATTTTGTAACTCAAGACAACGGTTTTTCAATTTTTCACAAATGCACTATTTTGAATTTTTTCCTATTTGTGTGTAAAACCTTACAAATAAAACTTATACTGAAAAACTAGACAAAATTAACCTTTCCGAAGGTATGTAACATACCTTCATAACATAACAGAAGAGAATGATTATCTGTAACCTGAAAGAGTTATTTGCAACATTTCAATCTGAACACGAGGATGTTAGAATTGGCTTCACGAAATTAACCCAAATGAGGCCAAAACATTGCGTTTTGGCAGAAAGCAGCGGAACTCACACAGTATGCGTTTGCATTTACCATGAAAATGTTAAACTGATGATTCGGCAGAAGATTTACACGATTACCGCGATTGCCTTAAATTGACTATATGTCCTAATGAAACAACTTCTTGCCACTTAGGTGAATGTACCAATTGCCCGAAAACCACATTCATCAAAGAAAATTTAATCAACTCTTTAGATCGAGAATATATAGAGGTCAAATTTGATTCTTGGATTCAGACTGACAGATGCACATTGAAAACAATCATTTTAAATGTGGATGATTTTGTGGAAGAAATGTGTACAGGATTGCTAAACCATGACTTTTTAGTCAAAGAGCAATGGTCATTCTTCAAGGATTTGAAGATATATTTGAAGTCTGGTGAATTCGTTATTTCATATGATTTCGCAGAAAACTATAAATATGTTCTTCAGGATGCCATACAAGCATTCCACTTCAATAACGACCAAGCAACTATATTCACAGTAGTTATTTACTACATGAAAGATGAAAAACTGGAACACAAAAGTATGGCAATCATATCCGACGATTTAAAACATGATACCGTTGCAGTTTATGAGTACCAGAAGATGATACTAAAATATCTAAATCTAAATTTACAGTAAAGAAGGTATACTACGTTTCGGACGGAGCTCTTCAACATTTTAAAAACAAAAGTAGCTTCGCAAATCTTATGGCTCATGAAAAATATTTTGGAATGACAGCTGAGTGGCATTGTCATCCTACTGCTCATGGTAAAGGAGCATGTGATGGAGCAAACCTTAAAAGAAATGCAGCGAAGTATAGCCTCCAGTGCTCTCATCAAGATCGCATCTTAGATGCGACTGCTTTATTCCATTGGGCAAAGAGTTATTGTAAAGAAACTAAAATAGTTTTTAGTAGCAAAGAGGATCATCAGGAAACATTGAAAACACTGAAGAGCAGATTCGATGCTGCGGTAACAATCGATGGCACCGCTCAATACCATGCTTTTATACCGCTTGTCGATGGAAGACTCAAGTTGAAAAAGTTTTCTGCCTCTTTTCAATGCGATTTCTTTCCAAAGACAACAAATAAACCAGCAGCGAAATCAACAGCTGAACCTAGTAACGCCAAGAAAGGATTGACAAAAAAACGCAGTAAATAAAGGCGACAAAAAAGCTGGATGAGAGACTGGGTATTTAAAAATTTACAAGACCTAAATACTTCATCAGCTACAATAAATTAAGTATAAAAATAGTTATGATATAAATGGATCTAATGCAATTAAGATTAAATTTTAATAAATTATTTATCTATTTATTTTTTAATATTATTATTATACATTAATTTAATTATTATTAAAAATAAATGAAAAATAGTAATTTTTCAACATTTCTATAGAAAAAAAGCGATTTTTTTCCTGAGGTTAACATATTCTGGGTATTACAGTATCGAGGGTATAAAATTTTAGTTAGGTATGTTATATACCTTCGGAAAGGTTAATTTGTCTAGTTTCTCAGTATAAGTTTTATTTGTAAGGTTTTTCACACAAATAGGAAAAAATCAGAGTTCAGAAAAAAACACACACTGAATAAAAAACTCGTACATATATGTAAACAAACATAACTTAGGCCAACACACACATATTTTTATTTTCATATCAATTATGTTTGTTTTTAAATTTTCTTCGGTGCCAAACACAACCATGACTGTGTTCGTTTTAATATTTCGTTATTTACACGAACATTTTTGTATCACATACTTTTTGTTTCAATCACACATAAAGCACACATTTCTGAGTGTTGCTTTATTTGAAGTTCATGTTCTGGTACGTGTACTGAAAAAAAAACACAGAACATGTACAATAAACAGGTTCGAGTTCAGTTATATTTTAAGTCGTGTTGTGGTTCGTGTAGTAAGAAAAAACAGAACATGTACAATAAACAGGTTCGAGTTCAGTTATATTTTAAGTCGTGTTGACATGAAATCCCCCATATATATAAAAGTCTTCATGACTAGATATATACTTCACAATATACTCGTCACACTTAGTAATAATCAAAAAAAAAAAAAAACATAAAAAATTCAACATACTTACAATAATAATAAAAACAAATTAAAGCAAGTTTTATTTAGATGTATTACAATCTTTGGTTTTATACGTGTTTTTGATTAAATTATAATTATTTTCTAAACACGCTTTAAATTCTAAGCAACTTAAGTTATAATTACATTTTGTAATTAAAATTGATATCATTGTTTCTAATTTCATTTGTGTTTTTTCGCTTGTCCAAATGATGCTGGAAAATACAAGCTAAACTGCACAATTTTGTAAATATTTTTAAAAGATATATCAATTTCACCAAAATTTTTAAAGGTTTCTATCCATCTTTCCTCTACACATATTTCTTTTTCTTCCCAATCTTTGATCTTTTCAGAAGTTGCATAGTTTTTTATGCAGGAGAACTCATCAAAAAAACTCACTATCTTCTATATCTAGATCATTCCTTTTTTCCAAAATAAATGAAAAACATTGCGGAACTTCGTCCTATAAGGGTGCTCTACGAAGAAGAATACATTTTAAAACCTGAACCTCCACGAATAATGTGTCCCACTGGCTTAGCTAGTCAAGACAACTAGTATAAAAAATTTTTATTTGCGATTGAAACTCATGTAAATCAATGTGACCTTTTTGAACCAGTGCAGTAATCGATTTTTTGAAATCAAAGGGAACAAAAGTTTTTCTTTACGTGCTATGATTTTGTTTTTGAGCTCCTTAATGTGAAAGCTGTTTCTACCATTGAAATTTTCTGTGATTCAATTTTTAAAATATAATTGTGAAAAAGATATGCGTGGCAATGCGCAAATTGAAGCCAAAGTTCAGCATAAGGGTTATTAAAAAAGTCTTTTAAAGAATCTTTTGAAGAAAGAGGCTTAAAGAGTTTCAAAATTCTTTCTATTGCTGACTTCAGAGTAAGCCATGTCGTTTTGCTAAAGTCCATTAGTTTACAATATTCCATATTTACACTTTGACAAAGCTCTTTAAATTCTGCCACGCGGACTGTACAAATGTAAAAAAATTAATATATTTTTACGACAACTATTTCAATGTCGGTTGGAAGGCATTCCTCACAAGATTGGACACAATTATTTATTATATGGGCAGCAACCTTTATAACAATTAGTGTCTTACCAATAGACTGTTGAACTTTTGTGAAATGATTATTTTTACCCCTCCTGGCTGCACCGCCAAAATTATAGTTTGTGTTATCTGCACACAATGCTAGCAATATGCTTTTCAAGTCAAATTTGTTCAATAAATTCAAAATATATTTTCTTAAAATATCAGACGTTTCTCCACTCAGTTCATCAACTTCTAGAATTTTTACTTGCACTCCTTTTTGAATGTGAAATATCGGGCACACTTTAGTACATCCGTGGTTTGAGCAGTCAGAAAATATTGAAACAAAATGTACAGTTTCAAACCCTCTTCCAATTCTTTTATGGCGTTGGGTGCACATTGCAAACAATAGATTCGCACTTTGTTCGGGCACATGAATATTTTTCATCAACAGTTTTTTATAAGTTTAGATGTGCAATCGTTTGAGCGAAAAAAGTGACTGTGTTGAACCGTGTGGTACGCCCATGTTCCTTTGTTAATGCATGTTTGCGATCATAATCAAACGTTTTAAATGAGTAGAATGATGCAGAAAGATCCATGCGTTTTTTATGCTTCACACTTTTCAAATGCTGCTGAATATCTAATCTGCCGCTATTTACTATGGAAAAAAATGACAAACACTTGACACATTTTACGAAACTAGAGTCTGCTGTTTCTATTGTGCATTGGAACTCTTTTGCAGCGCTACATTGAACAAACCTTTTCTTCTGGGCGCCATGAATCTAATAAAGTAACACACAAAATAATAATTCTCAGTATAATTTCAATTTTATTGCAACAAATTTACCAGCTTTGCTACGCAAACAACATGAATGTTAAAATCACATTTATTCACGTTGATATAGAGCTGTCCTTTTCTTACCTTTAGATTCCGTAAATATATTAAACACATCTGATTGCGCATTTTGTAAAGCGTTGCCACTTTAAATTTTTACAATATCAATAGATATATTTTCTTTTTTGCAATTTATCATCACGAAATCAAGTTTAAATGAACTGTTAATAAAATTTTCATTATACAGGACAAAACAGAACATTAAAAAAAAACAGTACATTTTGAAAAAAATAATTTACACACTACAGAGCATTGAAATACAGTACTGTTCTGTAAAATACAGTACGTATGGTCACCGTAACTATAGGTCGGAAATATGAATATATTTTGATGAAATTTAGTATATAAGCTTCTATAGTCCATAGGATGAACCCTATTGAAATTTCTGAAAATCGATTGATGTTCAAACCTAGTCCCCACTTATATTACCACAGTATCAAAATTATCATATAGATGGCGGTCAAATTGGGTTTGTGTATGTCATTTATCAGTAGTCCAAAAATAAACCCTATAGAAAAAATTCTTATTCACAGCCCCCATCTGTCAAAACTAAATCTGTCAAAAACAAAAATATTGCACAGATTTTTCCTAAATTTGGTTTGTATATGTTTGTGTAAAAAATAAGTGTCATTACCAAATATGGTCAGGATCGGTCCATTTTTCGACCTAGTCCCCACATAAATATAGTATTCGATATGAACTTTTTCATATCTGAAGGCAAAAAAAAAAATAATAACAATGCCACTCAAATATGGTTTATGTTTATTTTCTATATCTAATAAGTTGGACGTAAGAGATAGGGTCTCTAAACGCATGGTATAGCGTATCTTACTTGTAAGAATATAATAAACATTTAAAAATAGTATACAAGTCCAGTTTCCAGAGCAACAACGTCAGATCGACGTGTAGATACCGGCAATAGGTTGAAAAAAATTTCTTTGGGGAAAATGGCAACCTTTTTTTGGAACCATCAAAAGTAAATGACCTCAGCAAATTTTAAAACATGGAAAAAATTGGTCACCATTATGTAATTCAACACTTTCATTTGAAAAGTCTCAGTCCAACCAATATTAAAGTTGAGCTAGATTGAACGCTGGGGAGTCTGCTCCTTCGTTTAAGACTATAAAATATTGGGTGGCAGAGTTTAAAAAGGATGTACGAGCTGCCATCGGGAAGTGGAAGTGGAAGTGGTCGACCAATGGAGGTCGCCACGCTAGAAACGCTTAAGAAAGTCCACATAACGGTATTGGATGATTGTAGGCTGAAGATGCGTGAGCTATAGCGTGGCCCTTAATAAAAAAAAGTGTTCAAACTGTCGGTCCCCTAGAAATATGCGAATAGCAAAAAAACTGAGAAATACAAAGTTTTGGGCCAATCAAAAAACGTTTAGTCGTGGCGCAAAGCGATTGAAAATTTGAAGTGTGTTTATATGGGGAAAATATGACTTTTTTTCAGATTTTACGAGAATTTCGTTCTATAGTTTAATTTTTCCGACAAGCTGTTATACTATTCAGGATCAGTATTAAATTATCCCTTCAAAAGCCTATAAAACTTCAAAATGGAATAAAACCTCGCCAAGAAATAGCAAATGCCCCAGACCACCTTTGTGCCAAAAAAAACTAGGTCATGAAATTTGATGGCATTTTTTTCAACTTTGAGAAATTGATTAAAGCCATCATTCTTTTTTGGTCTCTATACTTATAAGTACTCAGATATGAAGTATTGCTTTATTACCACGTTGTTAACTTATTGCCCATTGAGACCGAAAATTGGAAATTTTTTTGATAAAATTTTTAAAACTCCTTTTTCAAGTTTGAAAAAACTTTCTTAAACAAAATTTAAAAAAATGAATCTATCACTTTAAGGTTTTATTAAATACGTATTGCAGATTAACTGTATGAATTTTTAAGTAAATCCCTCTGCCAGAATTTTTTTTACAAGGATTTTATTTTTGCGGATTTCGAGAAAAATTGGATTTTTGTGAAATATTCTGTAAATGTACTCTTTCTAAATACTTTGTATCAAAAATTCATCACTTTTCTACTTTTAAATGTTATATTTTATCTTAATAGCCTAGGGTTTCGGAAAAAAATAATATGACTCCATTAAACCTTTTGGAATTGGGGTCACATATGACCCCAAACTAATAAAAGACAATTTATGCAAAAAATTCAAATATTTTGTAAGTGTTGTCCAATTTTTAGATGCAACGCTTAAAATGTAATAACCCAATGTGTAGAAGATTCGTTCCAAAAATTTGGGATAAATCCGAGAACGTTAACCCAATATTTGCCAAGGCCAGCTTGGGATTTTAAGATATTTTAAAATAAAAATGACCTAAAACGACTTTTTCTAATAAACTCGTTGATACCACTATTTAGAATTTAGGAAAAATAATTCGGTTAATTTTTATTTATTTAACCCTTCAGTGCTCCTGAGATCAAAATTATCCATTGTGATATATCTCTGGTGCAATTATCTGCTTATTGCTCGCGAATATAAATTAAAACAACTTAGGTCATATGTCTAAAAAATAGGACGTTTTTTGAAATTCACTTTGATTTAATTTTGTAATTTATTCCATTAAGAGTAGTATTAATTTAATATTACCTTTTATATATATTATTATATTTGAAATTTGCTTTTATTTAATAAACTATTTAAAACTGGGAAATAAAATGGTAGAAGTTTCAAAACATGTAGGTGACATTGAAGAAAAATAAATAAAGCGACCGATTATAAAAAATTAAAAAATGTCAACCATTGTAAGTAATGGCATTTTCACCGATTGACCTGAAAATTTTTTTTTGCGTTTTTTTTTTTGATCAATATCCACCAAATTGGTGGGTGAGACAGCAAGAAATTCAACTATTACTTTACTACATAAAGTAATTTTATAACAAAATTGGTTATAATTTATATTCGCGCACAATAAGCAGATAATTGCACCAGAGATATATCACAATGGATAATTTTGATCTCAGGAGCACTGAAGGGTTAATTAAATAAAAATTAACCGAATTATTTTTCTTAAATTCTAAATAGTGGTATCAACGAGTTTAATAGAAAAACTCGTTTTCGGTAATTTTTATTTAAAAATATCTTAAAATCCAAAGCTGGCCTTGGCAAATAATGGATTAACGTTCTTGGATTTATCCCAAATTTTTGGAGCGAAAATTCTACACATTGGGTTATTATATTTTAAGTGTCGCATCTAAAAATTGGACAGCACTTACAAAATATTTGAATTTTTTGAATAAATTGTCTTTTATTAGCTTGGGGTCATATGTGACCCCAATTCCAAAAGGGTTAATGGAGTCATATTATTTGTTTCCGAAACCCTAGGCTATTAAAATAAAATATAACATTTAAAAGTAGAAATGTGATGAATTTTTGATACAAAGTATTTAGAAAGAGTACATTTACAGAATATTTCACAAAAATCCAATTTTTCTCGAAATCCGCAAAAATAAAATCCTTGTAAAAAAAATTCTGGCAGAGGGATCTACTTAAAAATTCGCACAGTTAATCTGCAATATGTATTTAATAAAACCTTAAAGTGATAGATTCAGTTTTTTTAAATTTTGTTTAAGAAAATTTTTTCAAACTTGAAAAAGGAGTTTTAAAAATTTTATCAAAAAAATTTCCAATTTTCCGTCTCAATGGGCAATAGGTTAACAACGTGGTAATAAAACAATACTTCATATCTGAGTACTTATAAGTATAGAGACCAAAAAAGAATGATGGCTTTAATCAATTACTCAAAGTTGAAAAAAATGCCATCAAATTTCATGACCAAGTTTTTTTTTGGTCTGGGGCATTTGCTATTTTTTGGCGAGGTTTTATTCGATTTTGAAGTTTTATAGCCCTTTGAAGGGAAAATTTAATACTGATCCTGAATTGTATAACAGCTTTCGGAAAAATTAAACTATAGAACGAAATTTTCGTAAAATCTGAAAAAAAAAAGTCATATTTTCCCCATATAAACACACTTGAAATTTTCAATCGCTTTGCGCCAGACTAAACGTTTTTTGATTGGCCCAAAACTTTGTATTTCTCAGTTTTTTTGCTATTCGCATATTTCTAGGTGGTGAGACCGACAGTTTGAACACTTTTTTTTCCCTCCATACAGCGAAGGGCCACCCTATTGAGCTAGCTAAAATGACAATTAAAAAAAGTGTTATACATGGCATATTGACCGAAAATTTGGAGATGACAAAGCTGTCCGCAAGATGGGTGCCGCGTTTGCTTACAACAGAACAAAAGGAGAGTCTTGAAGATGTCTCAGTAGTGTTTGGCGCTTTTTCAAATATACAGCGATTTCCGTCCTACAGGTCGCAAATATGAATATATTTTGACGAAAATTGGTATGTAAGCTTTTCTTAACCACGGAACGAACTCAGTTGACATTGCTGAAACTTAGTGCAAGTTCAGACCTAGTCCCACAAACATGAGATCGACTTAAATTTTCATAAGATCCAAATTATCATATAGCTTCGGTCAATTTTGGTATAAATGTGTTTATTAAATCCAATAATTAGTTGTAGGACAATTCTTAGTCATAGCCCCCATATAAAGGTTCTTCCCGATGTTCACTTAAATCAACCACAAATTAAAAAAGATTTTTCTCAATATATAGATGTTTGCAAAAAATAAGTGACTACCAATAATGGTCAGGATCGGTCCATTTTTCGTATGTTTTTTTTGTTAGTTTTTCAACTATAACTCAAGCACCAGTGATGATTTCTCATTTCTTTCTTCAGCAAAACAAGTTGGACTAATTTTTTCGAATGAAATCTTCAAAAAATGTTAATTTTCCCCCCTCTTTTTTTTATAAATTTTTGAATAACGTAAAATATTCAGTGTAAGAGAGATGTATACTTATGAGTGATGTTTTTACATCCGAATTTTTTATTTTATTTTTTACATGGATATATTAATAAAAATTATTTAATTAAGGTGACTCTTCCCGAAACAGTTGAATAACCTGTCATGGAGAATATGGATCAATTTTTTTAAACAAATGTGCTAATGTTGTTACTTTAATAATTTCAAACTCAATCATTAAAATGATAGAAATCGAAAACAAGATTTTTTATTTTTATAAAAAATAATAGCGCCGTTAACGGCAAATGTAAGTTTAGCAAGAACAAATTGCTTTTCTTGTTTTTTCAAGACAAAAACAAACATGTATATTGTAGTATGCAATCTGTACTCATATACAAACATATTTGTTTCATAGTTGTTTTATATTTTAGTTTGTTATATTGGAAGAGGCGTAAATAGTATAACTTTTGCTTGAATTCTCATTTCGTTGTTTTCAGCAAATATAAATGAATTTAATCTTTACCAAACAAACTATCTACTGCTTTTGGTTACTGATGAGGGTTGGTGACTCTTCCCGATACAGCTGTATGACCTGTCATGCAGAATGTAGATCAATTTTTTTAAAGAAATGTGCCAATGTTTTTTACTTTATTTAAAGTAAAAACATTTTATCTTGAGCCTAAATAATTTCAAATTCAATCATTAAAATGATAAAGATCGAAAATAAGATTTTTTATTTTTATAAAAAATAATGAAATTAAGCCTTAGCTACAATTTTGATGGAGAATGAAATGAGAAATCATCAATGATTCTTAAGTTATAGCTGAAAATCTAAGCAAAGAAACATCAAGACAAGGAAACAATATAAAAGGTCATTAAACAAAAATTTGGCCTGAGAACGCCAAATCCTCTGAAGTTTTTACTATACTGGCCTATTACTTTCACCCTGACTTGAAAGTTCTCAACCCCCAGACAATACTTATGAAAATATTCCACAGTGTTTTTGATTGAATCATAATTTGCTTTTAAATTTGGGAACATTTCATTTATTTTTCATGAAATAACATTTCAAGGGTTAAACTTTTAGAACTATGTTAATAGTTTAATTCTTAAAGTTAATAATTTTTCGTTTCTGGCACCAGCCTCAAGGTTTATTAAGTTAAATAGTATTGCAGTAGAATCGTCTCTCCGATTGGAAATATTGCGAAAATAGAATAATAATTTTAACTAGCAGATTCCAGCACTCGACATTCGACTGCAATTTCTAGGTAACTTTATTTTTCAACTTAGCCAATTCACAAACCAACACTATTTTGGTTTATTATTGCGAATGAAGAAAACAAAATCATTAACAAACACATTAACAAATTTAATAAACACACACATAGCATACGTTTAATTTTATGTATGTGTTATTAGCAACTTTAAATGCAATTTACTCAAAACATAGGAAAAAATTAAAAAATCTATAAATCTTGCAGACCGCTAAAAAGAAATACCTTTCAAATACTATACGCTTGGTCGAAATCGGGATAAAACGGTAGCACAAAACATCAGTCACAAGAAATAGCCTAGCCTATTAATATTATAGATAATTTTTTAAATTGTACCAAATAAGTCACAGTATTACCATCTTCCCAAAATCTTTCAGAAAGGGGAAAGCTTGCCGTATGATGGGGTCGCGTTTTCTGACAAGTTACCATAATTACTCTGAGCTGTCAATTTTAATTGCTTGGTTCAGATAAATCTTAATAAAATGGCATTTTCGAGACGATTCATATGAAGAGAAAACATGACGCCTTTCCAAATACCGAACAACAGTCAAAGTGGCAGACTTTTCCGAACCAATCAACGACATAGAAAGCGAAGGTTTTGTCGTCCGTGGCCATAGTGAGATTTCCACGAATAAACTTACAATTGTATTACCGGATGTCTTCAACAACATATTATGGGTAACAAAAGTCATTTTTAATCAATTGAATGCACGGGAACACACTTTTGTTATTTCCATGGTTTTCTGGATTAACCGCGTATGTCAATTTTTTCAGTTTTGAGTTAACGATGCCAAATATATTAATTTTTAACGCTCTTTACATGTGTTCAATTTTTATTTTTAAATATTGACCATTTCTGAGTTTTTCTTTAAATAACGACGTAACTTAAATGTTTATTAAATTAAATTTGCAGCACTAACGACGTATGTCAACCTACGTTTGATCGCTGACAAATTATTTTCTCAGAAAGCGACACATAGCTACATACGCTGTTATTAATGAAAAAAATGGAAAATAATTTTGGAGTAGTTTTCAGTTTATAACCACCTTGTAAAAACTTGTGTGTTTATTTCTGTTATTTTTTGTCACTATTATTCTTGATACGTTGTTATATTCTCATCCTAAGTCCCGTTAACTTATTGTTGACGAACAAAAAATCATTCTTCAAGCAACAACAACTTATGGTAGTTTTATTTTTCAAAGAAAAGGACATTTGTCAACATAAGTTGTTTTATCTGCACACACTTTAAGTGTAATTTACATATTGTTTTTTCGTCCTTCTCTAGGATCTATTCCTCTGAAAATTTTTGACTCAAAATTTTATATAAAGAATTTATTGCTCAGATCTACAGGAATGTTATATAAAAAGCTCTAAAATCTTTATATCGAGCCCATAATTTCAAATAACGTTATAACGTTTTTTGGCTCCCCTGAACATTTTGATTTTATTACATACGCGGTTATTCTACAAAACCACAGAAATGGACTGGAGTATGAATTGCGGTAGGTCTTCGTCAGATTAAGCCCCTTTAACTACTTGCTGTTTCTAAGCCTGATGAAATGGCTTTGCAGAAAGAGCACTAAATCCAACGATTACGTTGTTGCTGATACAAACGCCTATTTTGAAGAGTTTGAGAAATCGTATTATCGTATCGGGATCAAAACATTAAAGAAACAATGAGTATTGAAATAAAAGGAGGCTATGTTAAACATCAAATTAATTAGTCCAAAATATTGTATTTTTATATTATTTTAAAAGGTCTTTTCATTTTGGCCTCGCATAGTGGATAAAGTATCAATGTGAAGTTGCGTTATTTGCCTTATGTTTCTCGAAGGCTGTCAATACCACAAACATCATCTATAAACCTGAATATATACCTTTATTGTACATGCAATATTTGAGTTTTTTATCAAAACTGAGAAAACACTTGATATGATAACTTCGCTTCTTACAATAACAATAATATCTTTTAGCATTAATATTTATTATTGATATTTATTTATTATTATAAACTTTTTGAACCTAGTCAGTGGATTGTTCATGAGCAATATGAAAATTAATTTCATATTTACAAAACTGATAATGGTGGGCTTGGCAACTAACTGTATGGTTTATGAAGTTAATTTCAATTTAATCTACATATGTTTGTATACTAAAATTACGCTACTCGTTTAAAAACAACATTAAGCTAAAATGACCTTTGATCATTCTAAAGATATTGTGGTTGATGATTTCTATTTTAATTCCACTTGACAAATAATGAAAACAATATAAAAGCGGACTTTTGATAACGAACGTTCTGGTTGGTATAAGCGACTACAATCAGTATAGGCCTTCGATGTAATAAAATGTTTTATTATTTTCAATATTTCATGAAAGAATTGTGGAGAAAACTATCAATTGCTCGTCAAGAAACGGTTCGAGCACATATTTTTAGTTTCCGATTGTTAATGGCTTCGTCAGGTGGTTTTTTTTTACTTTTTTTTAATTCTCTTGCTATTAAATTATTGTGCTTTTGACCTCACCTCTTTCATGATATTTTTTGATATCCAACTTTATGAAAACCACGCTTTAGCTATAAGATCTGTTGCAAATAAAATAAGACCAACTGACTACCTTATCCTACTTGGCGACTTTAATATACCGACAACATCTTGGATAAACTTAGATTAATTATACTGATTTCTTAGTTCCAATTACCCAAACTGATTGGAGTCATGATTTCCTTAAATCTCTTGCTGATATGTGTGTTTTCCAAATAAATGACATTCCTAACTGCAATGATGGAATGCTGGATCTCGTGTTCGTAAATAACCCTACACTATTCAGTGTAATTAGAACAAGTCCGTTAAGTTTTCCTGAGGATTGTCATCATCCAACACTTTTAATATCCACACCACTTCCACAGAGACCTAATATTTCTACTTTTTCTGAATCATTGTGCTTTAAACGAACTAACTACCAAATGTTAAATCAATTACTATCTGACTATAACTGGCTTGAAATCATTTCATTTTCAAACGATAGAAGTAATTTTGATCAGGTAATCGAAACTTTTTATAAGATAATTTCAACAAATATAACGAAAACTGTTCCTTTAATAAAAATAGCTAAGGTAAATGCTCCTCCATGAAATACAATCACACTAGCATGGTTGAAAAATCGGAAAAACAGGCTCTATAGGAAATTTAAGAAAAGTAATAACCAAAGTCTATGTATTATAGCTAGAAGTCATTATAACCTAGAAAATAAAAAATGTTACGATAGTTATCTTAGTAAAATGAATTCAAATATAAAAAAAATCCAAAAATGTTTTACAACTTTGTAAATTCTAAACGCAAAATTTCATCATACCCAACCACTATGAAAATGAATGGTACTGTCCTTTCAAACGATGTTGATATTGCAAATGTTTTTGCTGAATTCTTTGCGTCCACATTTTCCACAATGACGTTAAACAACACACGATATCCCTATGATATTCCAAGGCTGACATCAATTAATATTTCATCCTTAGACGTGTTGACTGTTCTTAAGAATCTAAGAAGTATAAAAAGTTCACTTAATCCGGGTCCAGATTGTATTCCCAGCTGTATCTTAAGAAATTGTGCTGAAATATTGGCTACCCCGTTAACTCTTATATATAATAACTCTCTTAAATTCGGCTTCTTTCCAAAGTGTTGGAAAAATTCATTTATTATTCCGCACTACAAATCTGGTAGCCGCAGTGATGCTACTAATTATAGAGCAATTGCAAAGCTTAATGCTATACCTAAACTTTTTGAGAAAATTATAACTGATATATTATCACACGAAATGTCATCAATTCTATCACCAGCTCAACATGGCTTTTGCAAAGGAAGGTCTACGACTACTAATCTAATGGAATTTACTTCCTATATAAACTCTGGATTCTGCAAAAATAAACAAACTGATGTTATATACACGGACTTTAGCAAAGCTTTTGATAAGGTTAGCCATGATCTACTGCTAGCGAAACTTGATTTTATTGGATTCTACGGGAACTTCTTAAAATAGATTCGGTCATACTTAAAACATCGTAAGCAATGTGTAATTTTCAATAACTCTAAATCGAAATATATAGATGTTACTTCCGGTGTCCCTCAAGGGAGTCACCTTGGACCTCTCCTATTTTTACTGTTTATTAATGATCTACCAAAGTCTATTCAATATAGCAATATTCTTATGTATGCCGACGATGTAAAAATCTACTTCACCATCATAAACAATGAAGACAGTATACGTCTCCTGTCTGACTTAAATAGCTTCTACAAATTGTGCAATGTCAACTTAATGGAATTAAATCTAAAAAAATGTCAGTCTATGACCTTCTTTAGATATTCGCCATCTTCGAACGACTATGTCATCCATGACACAAAACTAAACTTAGTTGAATCGTTCATAGATTTGGGAGTTCATTTTGATAAAAGACTAAGTTTTAATTCTCACGTAACAATGACTGTTAATAAGGTGTTTTATCTTTTATAAAGCGTTGGGCAAAGGAATTTAATGATCCTTATATAACAAAAAATCTATTCACGTCTTTGGTCAGGCCGATACTTGAATACGCATCAGTAATCTGGGATCCACAGTACAATGTTTTCATCAAAAAACTTGAATCAGTTCAGAAACAATTCTTACTATTTTGTCTTCGATATCTTGAGTGGAATGCGGAATTGAGTCTTCCACCGTATCGCAGTCGTTTGGCTCTAATAAAGCTTCCAACTTTGAAAAGTAGAAGGATCATTTCTAATATAACCTTCTTCCTCAACCTGGTTCATGGTAAAATTGATTCTGAATGCCTTCTTGGAAAAATTTGTATAAATGTCCCTAACAGACAACTTCGATCGTATGAGCCGGTTTACCTGAATTTCCACAGATCAAATTTCATTAATTTCGATCCATTCCGAAGAATTTGCACCGAAGTGAACCGATACTATGCTTTAATTGATTTATCCGATGATGTTGATGTTATTAAAAGAAGATTAACGACATATTTGAACTCTAATGATTATGTTTATAACTGTATTTAAAGTCGGTATTATATTTATAAAATAATTTTGTAAATATTGCTCAGCTGTTGCTTTATTGTAGCTGAATTAAATAAATAAATAAATAAATGGATTTATTCATATAATATTTCTCACAAATTTTCTTTTGCTCAGACCAGCAGAAAAATCATTACTATTCTGGTTTTTAACTGTTCACAAAACATTATTCCTGCCATCATTTTATAACAACTAATTATAAGATTTAAACAGTGGAAAATACAATTGTACTTAAGACATCAGAAATTATAAATATTTAAATGACGGTTAAGATTTCATACATTTTCTTTCATATCATCTTCTAATTTAAAGGTTTCCATTGTTTTGTCATAACTAAAAAAATACTTTTCTTGTCGTTTATTATTTTTTTTTGTTTATTGTAGTTTTTCTTAACAAATTTTGTATTTTTCGATATTTTTGATTCGAAAAAAAACCTAATTTTAGGGCTTAGCGCGAAATTATAAAAAAAAAAAAAAAAAAAAAAAATGGGTAATTTAGATTTTTGTAAAAGTTTCCAATGTATTGTCACTCTAAATGCAGTAAATTAGTGAATGTATAGTTTTTAAAAATTAATTAACTTATGTCAGTTAAAATGTTATTGTTGTTAAGACAAGTTACAAAAGAAAAACATAGGTAATTTAGCATATATTTTACATCTGTTACATCTGCGATTTTGTCTGACAAAATTTTCAATCATTTCAAATTTGATGTTATACGAATTAAAGCGATCATTTTCGTTCTCAGATAATATGGTGTAAGCGATCCACTGGCAAATAAATATGTCAAATGGGTATAATATGATCAAATAGAATACAATCAGCTAAAAACTATTTGATTTTATAAAATAGAAATAAATATATATCCGATCAGGATGAAATTCGCACCAAGGTTAGTCCTATTGGATAGTAGTTTAGACACAATTTTTCAACAAGATCGGTCCAGAACTCTCTAATATCATCTATAAATCTGGTTTTTAGCTCTTCACAAAACCTAATTCTTGCCATTATTTTATAGCAATTAATTATAAGATTAAAACATTGAAAATACTATTGCATTAAAAAACAGTTGAAAGAAAACGCCATCATTAAAAAATACTTTTTTTCGTTTATCAATTTTTTTTAATTGTGTTTTTTGTAACGAATTTGATATCTTTGGATATAAAGGGTTTTTCAACAGGGACGCTACAAAAGTAGAAAGACAGGGACAGCAAACGACGCCATATTTCTTGTCGCTCTTTTGACACTTCTCTTCAGTAAGGTTTGCCATTTCATAATGGAAAGATATACGAGCCACCAACGAGTCGAAATTATTAAAATTTACTACCGAAATTCGGAGTCAGTGGCCTCAACGTTAAGAGCGCTACGTCCAATTTATGGTCGTCATAATCGTCCTAGCAGATCAACAATTGAGCGTCTAGTGGAAAAATTTGAATCCACAGGCACAGTACAAAATGTTCCCGTGCCAGTGAGACAAAGAAGTGCCCGTAGTGTCGAGAATATTGCTGCCGCTGAGGCTTCAGTTGAAGAAAGCCCAAATGTGTCTCTCACACGTCGTTCTCAAGCGTTAGGCATCTCTGTGACGTCGTTGTGGCGAATTTTGCGAAAAGATCTTGGCCTACATCCTTACGAGATCAAATTGACGCAAGAACTGAAGCCGCTTGACCACCAGAAGCGTCGTATGTTCGTGAATTGGGCTGAGCAACAACTTGAAAATGATTCGGATTTTCATCGAAAAATCATCTTCAGCGATGAGGCTCATTTCTGGCTGAATGGCTTCGTCAATAAACATAATATGCGTTATTGGTCAGACAGCAATCCACACGTACTCCATGAGTCATCATTGCATCCCGAAAAAATTACCGTTTGGTGCGGTTTATGGGCCGGCGGCGTCATTGGGCCGTACTGTGAATGGGAATCGCTACCGTTCAATGATAACCGAATATTTTGGCCCCAATTGGATGATATGGACTTGGAGGACATGTGGTTCCACAGGACGGCGCCACAAGCCACACAGCGAAAGTCACAATCAATTTATTGGAAACCAAGTTTGGAGAGAACGTGTTTTCTCACGAAATGGTCCAGTCGATTGGCCGCCTCGGACGTGCGATTTGACGCCGTTGGACTATTTCCTGTGGGGCTACGTCAAGTCTATGGTCTATGTTAACAAGCCAGCGACGATTGATGAACTTCGTACGAATATAGAACGTGAAATTGCAGCAGTATCGGCCGATTTATGCTTGAAAACCGTCGAAAATTGGGTTCAGCGTCTGCAAAAAGAGCGCCATGCAAAAGAGATCGATTTCCATACATAATGGCATCGAACGTACTTTCACAGAAATAAAGAATTTCATTGATATCCAAAACCGTTTTTGTTTTCTTTAAAAAAACTTTTGTAGCGCTCATATTGAAAAACCCTTTAGAACACATCATAGTGTTTTTGCATAAAGAAATATATAATTTTAGGAAATTAATAAAAATTAAAATTGGCAAATTTAGAATTTTGTAAAAGTTTCCAATGTATTGTCATATTAATTATTGAAATATTAATTTAGATACAATTGTTTACCTCTGAGATTAATTTAAAATACCTCAGTTCTAAAACAATTATATAAATTTTGGTCAAATTATCTATAACTAATAGGGTGGGTCAAATTGTAGGGGGGCCGAAAAAATATCCATCGCGATTCTGGTACTATGGGCCATAACAAGTATATTTGCCCACGGAACCATACCTCTAAAATCATTTTCGAGCCTGCCCAAAATTTCGATGAAGATATTCGATTTTCATGATATTTCCCATAATACTCATTTACATGTAAAAAAAATTATAGAAAATGTGTATACCGGGGTTTTTGGTCGGAAAATCCATTTTTCACATTTATTTTTATTTTTAACAGCCGCCAGGGCTGGAAAATTGACGAAATTATTGAACCTATCGACGAATCTATGACTTCCCCATATTTAAAATAGCCCAAAATATTCAGCGCTGAAAACTATGTTTGGTATCCATATACGACCTATATCGGTTTCATTTAATTTAAGTCAAGAAATTCGTTTTTTATATTTGTTCATTCAAATAGGTACAAAATTCTGAAATCCAATTTTATGGATATCATCCACGGGCTATACCATATAATTAACTTTATATGAGCCTGACAACTTTTTCTGAAACTTGTGGTTTAGTGTATCGAATCGACGCACAGTGGACCATATTTTGAGAAGGCGGCCAAAAATCATTTTTTTTTTGTTACCGATTTTAAAGTTATGTTATTCATTTGAAAGTAAATACTAGTAAACCTCGGGAGCCAAAAAATTGCGACTCTATCTCAACTATATCACAGCGAACAAGGTCTTCGATAATGGGCTTTCTCAGTATTTTGCTAAAATTAAAAATTTCTTTGTAAATTTTTATTTTTGAATGACTGTAACTTTTTTGATTTAAAAGAAAATAAATTTTGTATAATTTTGTGGCTTCCATACTATTAATGTTAAAAATGTAAAATCACTGAGCCGTTCCAAAATTAAAAAAAAAAATTTTAAAAAAGGTCCAAATTTTCCGAAAATCTCCTACTTAATAGAGCATAACTCCTGCCACTCAAAAGCAGTCAGAAAAAATCTTGCACTCTTCTATAGTCCGAACCCTCCCCTATACTCCTATGCCCCACTATACACCCGCCAGTTTCCGCCCGTATGCACCAGAACAATTTTTCTGACCCAAGGTTAGATATTTTCTGCAAAATTTATGAATACAAAAGTTGTCCACTATGTGGTTAGGATATATTAAGTTTGAGGTGATGTTTGTAAACATCCAAAAATATTGGACTTTTACCCATCTTTTATTATACGGATCGACTCAAAAACACTTTCTGAGTCGATTAAACGATGTCCGTCCGTCCGTCTGAGTGTTATGAATACAAAAGTTGGTCGTACCGTGTCGGTAGAGTTGTCAGGAGTTGTTATATACTTATAAAAAAGGGTTGAGATATAATGCGCTTAATTGTTACAGGTACATTTACATAGGTATCTTTCAAAAACATGAATAGCCTGAATTAGAGTTATATAGTTTAAATACCTGGCAAAACGGGAAACAATTTAAATAACAGGTAAATGGTAAAAAAAAACTATTGCGACATAGCCCTTTAAGATATGAGCAGGTATGCTTTACCTTTTAAAAGGGGTTAGGGTGTGGGTTTTTTATGCTTCTAAAAGTGGTAATAAAAGATAAAAATTTTTATTTTACATAATTGCAAGAAAGAGTATTTATGTTTCCACAATTATTATTCATTACAACTTGTGCAATGGCTAAGTACTGTTACAGAGATCTGGCAGATATTTATTTTCAACGAAATGATGTAGACGATGTAATTTTGCACATAGTGAGCAACGACTTCTTTAAGAATTGTAACCTAGAAGACATTGAAATGCACAAAGGAAAAACTACTAATTTTGCATCGAATTTGAAAAGACGGTACATTGAATGCTTTCATAGCAGGGCAAAGATGTACAAACGTTACCAAGACTGGTTAATAAAGGAACTTATTTTTGAGAGTGCATCTACAACTGCCAACGAAAGTGGAAAAAAGGGTCGACCAGCAAAACCAATTGACGGATGTAGTGAAAGATCTCGAAGGCGCAAGCTGGAGAATATGAATGAAGAAATTTCTCAAAGAATTAGGAAGGATTCATTTTTGCACCAAATTCAACCAACCCAAAATATAAAAAATAAAATTTAAATATTTGAAAAAATTTTAAAAATAGTAGAAGCGAGCCCAAGGCGCACTAAGAGGATTTTGAAAAGCATTCCTACACCAATTGAAGATATGAAATTTACGCCGGAAGAATCGTTCGCCCTATTTTTGGATTTGAAATTGACCAAAAATCAATATAAGGAATTGCGGAAGCGAACCAATGAAAAGAATTGTGGGATTTTTCCAGAGTATCGAGATTTAGTTTCTGCCAAAAAAGAATGCTTACCTTCTCAATCTGTTATCAGTGTCACTTCAACATCAGCAGAAATAAAATTGCAAGATCTCCTTGAACATACTGCAGAACGATTGCAAAATACGCTTGATACTGATCATTTAAAAAAATTGGTAATGGCAGCATTACTTTAATTTCTAAATGGGGATGTGATGGATCCTCTGGTCAGAAACAATACAAGCAATTTAACGCTGAAAATTCATCAGATGCTAATTTATTTATAGTATCTTTCGTTCCATTGCGCTTAACAAAAAGGTATAGCGTCTTAGAGCCGTCAACTAGTAGAGCAACAGAAATTGATATATGGAAAAATGAAATTCCTTCCTCAACAAAGTATTGCAGACCAATAAAATTTGCATTCAAAAAGGAAACCAAAGATGTCATAACTGAAGAAGTTCAAAAAATAAAAGATCAAATTAAGGAACTTCAACCAGTAATATTTAAATTTGATGGCCAAGACATTGAAGTACATTTTAAAATGTGTCTCACAATAATTGATGGAAAAGTTGCACAAGCTTTAACTGGAACAAAGTCAACGTCAAGCTGCATTATATGCCAAAAAACATGAAGTCAATTAAGCCAACCCCCAACAGAAGACGATAGTTTTAAGGAAGCCTACGAATTTGGAATGTCCCCTCTTCATGCTAGAATACGTTTCATGGAGCATATTCTTAAATTGAGTTATGATTTGGAATTTGGTCCGTTAGGCGAAACAGTGAGAAAAAACAAAGAAAATGAAGAAAAAAGAAAGCAAATTCAACAAAAATATCTACAGCTAGGCCTCGTAATCGGCCAACCAAAACAAGGGGAAGGATACACAAATGATGGAAATACTGCAAGGAGATTTTTTTCCGATCCGGAAACTGCAGCATCTATCACAGGTGTAGGTTATGAATTAATAAGACGATTCAAAATCATATTACAAGTTCTAGCATGCAGCAGAAAGATAAATGCAAAAAAATTTGGAGAGTACGCCAATAAAACAGCTATACTTTATAATGAAAAATACTCTTGGAGATATATGCCATCCACAGTTCATAAAATTTTGTACCATGGGGAACAAATAATTCAAAACAATATGCTACCAAAAGGAGATCTATCTGAAGAAGCGCAAGAAAAAAGGAACAAAGACTACAGATTCTTTCGCGAGCACAACACAAGGAAAATGTCCAGATGTTGTACTAATGAAGACCTTATCACTATTTTGTTGTGCACTTCAGGTTCATTTATGTCCAACATTCGTCAAAAATGGAAAACTACCTCTATTGAATTAGACGAAGAAGCTAAACAACTTCTAGAAGATGAAAATCAAGGCTATTTAGAAGAAATTTTTACTAAAATTGGTTGATTTAAAGTACTTTTTCATTACACTAACAATAAGTTACACTTTTTTTTATATAGTTAAAAAATTTTCTTGATTTAAAAATTTATATATTTTGTAAATTTACAATAAAAATTGTTATATTTCATAAATTTACCATAAAAATTGATATAGAAATATTTAAAAAGGCAATAAAAAAAAAAAAATTTAACTAAAGCAAAAACATACACGAGTTTTTCATTGAAACTTCTCTATCTTGAAAAAATATAAGGTAACTTTTACGTTCGCTGCTTAATAAATTATATTTTAACTCGGGATCTTTCAAAAAAACAACCTTTGGCCCTTGTGCACATTACGACTAAAAAGTTTACGGGGGCCAAAGTTTGGCATTTTCTGAAAAAATTAACTTAAAAAATTGTTAAAAAGTATTAGTTGTAAAATTAACTGAAAAAATAAGACATTATATTAAAAAAACCTTTTTTTACATTTTAACACTTCACTTTTGTACTAAAATTCAACTACAAATGAAAATGTATTTTAAACCCTCCGTAACTGTTTTTAGGAGAATTACGTTTTATATCAAAACTTAAAGGCTAAAGTCTCACCTACCAAACAAAAAAAAACGTTTCATTTTATATCAAAACGGTGCTAAAATCCATCTACATCTAGATCCTTTACATATTTTTTTATTGACTCTTAAAGCGGAATATTAATTCTTATGACCTAAAAAATTTTTGAGAATTTTTTTGATTTTTTGAAGGTTGTGGAAGTCGATTTTATTCAAAAAATTATGTTATGAAACACATTAACTTTCTCTCTGGTGCTTTATTCTCACAAAACCAGATAAATCACTCTTGTAGAGTGCCAGCTTACTAAAAAAAAATTATCCGCAGTTAAAGTGTATTAAGTATCAGTATTTCCTAAGTTCCGACCTAAAAAACTCGAGATATAGGAAATGTATGGGCTTCAAATTAACACCCGAGAAGTGTTGATTTCATTTTAAATCGATTTTACTCTCCTAGCTAAATTTCTAAAGTAAAATTTTATTTAAGGAATGATAACAGTTGTCTTGTTTAACTCTTTAGGGGCTTGAAACGGATCTTTTAATCATGTGTAATAAAGTATTGTTAGAAATTTAAAAGACAGGTTAAATCGCCAGAATAAAACTCAGAGAGACAGAAAATATCATAAAAATTGAGGAATGAAATTTTTTTACTTAATCCATATTCTGCTTGAACAAAACCTTTGACACTAAACGAAATTGTTATTCTTTTAACAATATCAACAAACGTCAAGCAAACAAACAATTATTGCAAAAGATTTGTTAAAATTAGAGCATATTTTGGTATTCTTCCATTAAGCTTTATCAAATTGATAACAAAAACACACAGAAATTATAATTTTAGTTGTTTTAACTGTATCCGATTAAAATTGTACGAACTTTAGACTAGCAATAGTTGTTAGGTATTTTAAATTCTGGGAATATCCTAACAAAATTATTAATTTATTTGTCACTTTTATTTGAATTATGAAGCCGATTTTTATTTCAGCATGGATTATTTTGTTCATTTTTTTCTCACTGGTGTATTTTTCTAGATTTATTTGCTACATCTCTCTTTGCGTTATTGAAAGAAATCATTGTTTGCTTGCATTAATTAAGTCACGTAGTCCATTTACAAAGATAAGAGATTCAAAAACTATAAACAGAACTTTGGAAAATTTCTTATGCATTTTAAACTTTTTATAGTAACTATGTAGGGTGTTCAATAACGGTATACCGGTCGATTGTTTAATATCAATAGCGGACAATCAATACCGATATACTGTGAGCGTCAAAATAAAGTAAACACCTTAGTTCCTCATATTAAAAGTTTTATTAAAATTAAGTAATTAACACAAAATCTAAAATAAATGTGGGTGTTCAAGAATTATTTTATTATAGCTGAACTCAATAAAAAAAATTACGGAGAAGCATTACAAAACCGAAATAAATGCACTTTATTTAGAAAATGACCAAATTTTACGCGTCCAAAAAAAGTAAGCAGCAAAGAAAAGCCAACAGAACTTCAATACAAAAAGTAAACTTTTAAAATTTTTTAATATTTGGTTTATTTTCATTTAGCCTTAAGCCCCTTATGTAGTCTTCTTGGCAACGACTCGACAATTTTTTTTGTTATATCAGGGGAGATTATCCTCCATTCTTTCTTTTGAGGCATCTTTAAGTTTCCCTTGCTTGAAAAAGCCCTTCGACCTATTTTTCTGTCAAGATTTTCCCACATGTGCTCGATTGGGTTAAGGTCCGGGGACTGCGACGGTTAATCAGGTGTCTTAGGAGTCTGGTACAGTAGCCACTCTTTCACAATTTTAGGTGTAGGCTTTAGATCGTTGTCCTGTTGGGAGATCCTATTTCCAGCCTCGACGCTAGGGCCAACATTGTCCTTCAAAATGGCTAAGTTATCTATTTGGGTCATAGTGGAGTAAATAAAAACGTAACTACCAACACATGTTCCCGCCATATAGCCCCAAAACATAACTGAACCCCACTGTATATAACAGTTTTGGTAACACACTTTTCTTTGCATGTTTCATTCTTAGCACGCCATATTTTTGGAGGCTTTTTCGCGCCGAAAATTTCGAATTTCCTCTTATCTGTATATAATATGCTTTCCCACAAAGATAGAACCTAATTTTTCTACTTTTTATCGAAATTCATTAGCTTGCTCTGATCCGCCTTGGATATGTATGGTTTTTTGCATGGTATCCTTCCATGTAGATAATTTTTGTGAAGCGATCTTCTTACTGTACTCGAACTTACTGGTTTGCCTGATGTCTGCGTTGTGTGTTCTGATAATTTAACTGCATTTTAGGCTGAATATGCCTTCACTTCTCTTACTACAGCTCTAACTTCAGTACCACCAAGCTGCTTTGGGCGTCCAGATCTCGTTAAATCTTCAACCTGATGGTGTTTGGAGAATTCATCAACTACTTTTTTTTATTGTGCAGTGGTTCCTACCCACAATTTCGCCAATTTCACGCAAAGATTTACATTTTTCTTTTTGATCTAAAATATTTTCGGAGTATAAACCGATAGTTGCGTTCCCATAGTGAGAATATTTGCTTTTACATCTTTTTAGCTATTATTAATTAGTACAAATCAACTTCAAATGATTTTTAGTAAAGTAGAACACGTGTTCAGTACACATTTGTCGCAAAAAGTTTAGGTTCTTCCCCGAAATATAAAAAAGCGTAAATAAGTGTTACCACTGTTTACTTTTTTTTTGACACGTAAAATCTGATGCATTTTCACTTTCGAGAGATTTGTGCAATATTCCCAATTGATTTAATTTTATGTTTTATGGTAGTCAATCTCTAAACGGTATAGTACTAAACTCTGCAATATTACTTTTTATCGTAAGTCAATAATAATTTTGTTATAAGACAATTTAAAGATTAAAAATTGCTGTTTACTTTATTTTGACGCTCACAGTACGTAAGTCTGTCAGTTTAAAAAACACTGGCAATTTATAATCGAAAATTAATCATACTGGTTACATTCTAAATTAGTTTCCTATTCGTATTTATTTATGTATTCGTATATCATGTGTGTATGTATTAAAACAAGTAAGAAAATTATTATCGGTCTAGACGACTGTATTATACCCTATACCATGCATTTAGAGAGAGAGAGAGAGAGAGAGAGAGTGATATTGTTATTGCACGTGGATCTGTCATGAGAATATTTAGTAAAGTCACTTTTCCTAAAAATCTATGCAATATTTTGGTTCTAGTATAGTTATAACTGAAGATCGGAAATAATCTTTATATGTGGACTATGCCTAAATATGGTCCTACCAGGATTAGTGATTAGTGTGTATAATACCCATACATACACCAAATTTTATCGATATATATATGATAATCTGGACCATTTTACAATTTTAGTTGGTCTGATTATTTGTATGGGGGCTAGGTCTGAACATGCACCGATTTTTACCAATTGCAATAGCGTTCGTCCTATGGCCGGTAAAAGCTTATATATTTAAAAAAAAATCATTAAAATGTGTTCATATTTGCCTGTATTTTGATTACAAGGTTTTTATGGCTGATAACACGGACGAATTTAAAGATTTTAAGTGAACACTTCGGGGCAACAATATTTTTATACTCTGTGGTGGAGTATTGCGGAAAATGGGTTTATATCAGAGTTCAGAAAAAAACACATACTGAATAAAAAACTCGTACATATGTATATGTAAACAAACAGAACTCAGTCCAACAGAGACATATTTTTATTTTCATATCAATTATGTGTGTGTTTCTAAATTTTGTACGGTGCCGAACACAATCATGACTATGTTTCGTTTTAATATTTCGTTATCTACACGAACATTTTTCTATCACGTTTTTTTGTGTTTCGAACACACATAAACCCTCACAGGTTCGAGTGTAGCTTTATTTTAAGTTCATGTTCTTGCACGTGTACTGATAAAAAAAACGAAACATGTTCTTGAACGCGTACATCTAAAAATTTAAACATTACCCACTCGCGATCGGAAAAAAAACGAAATTAAGTCATAAACAACATATAAAATTTCTTTGTTTTCTATTTTTTTATTTGTACTTATTTTTATTTTTATCATTATCTTTCTATTTTTATTTTTTTATAACTGCTAATGAATTATTTGAAATTTTTTTAATAGATTTGGTTGAAACAATTGTTGTCGTTATTATAGGGGTGTTTCAAATTTTTCCGATCGCGAGTGGACAATGCTTTAATTTTTACATGTACGCGTTCAAGAACATGTTCTGTTTTTTAAATAAAAACTAAATTTGAAGTTTTCCAAAATTTTCAAAAATCTATCTACATTGCCAGAACATACGCATTTAAGTTTGTTGAAAAGTAACTCAGTTGAAGTTTCATTTACCTTAACTACAAATAGAATAAATAAATACATATATATGTATTTTACCATATTTTACCGTTTCTATACCGGATTCCACAAAATATTATATGAAAATACCGGTTTCATATTTTAGTCCGTTAATGAATGACTTATTACTTTGTACTTTAAAGGAACTAGTGTTCAAGTTTATACCGTTCCATTAAATTATCTGCAGATTAAATTTACTTATTTTTACTATTTATACAATTTTCTGTAAAAGGCACAAATTTGGGATATTCTATTTATAAGCAAATAAGGGGTTGGCGCACCTTTAGAATTCATTCAAATATGGTACAACTGTTTAACCTTTCACAAACAAGAAATTTAAAAAAAAAATTGTGACAATGGCTTTTTTTTATAAGTCCGGAAATATGGCGGTGCCGAAAGTGCATTAAAAACTCTCAAAGGTTGATTAACATTACAACGACTATTTTCAAAAGAACTCGTACTTTCCTACAAGTTCAGCTGAGGTGTCATTTCAAATTTATTAAAATCGCCTTTAGTATTAAATATGGCAGATGTCAAAGGTCAAAATCATATTATCTTTTGTTTGTTAGAGTATGTATATCCCAAAGAGCGATATTTTTAAAATAAAAAAAAATTATTGTTACTGATAATCTTTTCTTCTCTGGTGCTAAATTAAGAAATGTTTTTATTGATTTATGTGCTAAAAATAAAAAGAAAATTATATTCGGTCCAGACCGACTATACGATACCGTATACCATGCATTTAGAGATTCTATCTCTTAGGTCCCACTAATTAGATATAAAGGGTCCGCCATCTAACGTTTTTTTTTTCAACTAGTGCTTATTTCGTGAATGGTAACACTTGGCTCATGTCTGATTTGACAGATAATTAGTTTTATCCTTCCGCTGAACGAATATGGTTGTGTATACGCTTGAACAACGCTGGGAAATATTGCGAATTACTTTGAAAAACATGGTAATGTTGCAGAATGTGTGCGAAAATTGTGTACGGATTTTGGAAGAAGAGAAGCACCATCAGCTCCGTATGTTCGTTATCTTGTGAAAAAAGTGAAAGAAACTGGCATCCTCATCGATAAACCAAAGCGTGAAAAGCCAAAATCAGTGCGTACACCGGAGAATATTGCTGCTGTGGCAGAAAGTGTGCGTGAAGCGCCATCAACATCAATTCACCGTCGTTCTCAAGAATTGAACATTTCGGAGGCATCATTGAGTCGAATTTTGCATAAAGACCTTGGTATGATGCCATACAAAGTCCAATTGGTTCAGGAATTGAAGCCAACTGACCATCCAATGCGTTTTGGCTTCGTAAAGTGGGCCTGCGATCGACTTACAGAAGATGCCGATTTTGCCAAAAAAAATCATCTTTTCAAATGAAGCTCATTTTGATCTTGGCGGGTATGTAAACAAGCAAAATTGTCGCATTTGGGGCACAGAAAACCAGCACGCATATATTTAAAAGCCGGTACACGCAAAACGAGTCACTGTTTGGTGCGGATTTTGGTCCAGAGGCATAATTGGGCCATTTTTCTTCGAAAATGAGCAAGGAGTGGCCGTTACAGTCAATGGCGATCCTTATCGGGCCATGTGAACGAATTTTTGTTCACAAAAATTGAAGAGGAGGATATTGGCAACATTTGGTTTCACAGCCCTAGCTACACTCGATGTTTTGCGCCCTGTTTTTGAAGATCGCATTATCAGCCGCAGATCTGATGTCGTTTAGCCACCTCGGAGCTGCGATTTGACACCGTTGGACTATTATTTGTGGGGTGCCCTCAAAGATAAGTGTTACGCCAACAAGCCAGAAACAATTGGCGCTTTAAAGGACAATATTCGTGAAGCCATTGGTGAAATACAGCTGCACACAATCGATAATGTGCTTAAAAATTGGACCGATCGTGTAGGCTACTGCATGGCCAGCCGAGGCAGCCATTTGAATGAAATTATTTTCCATTATTAACCGGAAGGTTTGTACTTTTAAATAAAAAAAGAAAATTGAGATAATATTCAGTAGTTTTTTTATAGCATTTTAAAAAAAAAAAAAGTTATTTGGCGGACCCTTTATATATTTTTTCATTTAATACATGTATGTACATATATGCCTGGAGGTTGCTGGCAGCCCCAGCACCAGGATCGGATGCGGAAGCCTAATAAGCTATCACATCTTAAATAACACTTATTAATGAAACCTCAACTATATTAAACCAAAAACGATCTGATTTACTGATGACAACCTTTAGCATGAAAAAACGGACACGATTTGGAACCTGGAATGTTAGGACGCTGTCTGAACCATCGCGTTTAGAACAACTGTGTAATGAATTTGAAAACTACAAACTTCTTTTTTTGGGCCTAAGTGAGGTACGCTGGTGAAATAACAACCGCCGACGGACACCATATCCTTTATTCAGGAAAGCCAGCCAATGAGCCAAAATCCTCAGGAGTTGGCATTCTACTTTCGAGAGAAGCGCATAATGCAATCATAGGCTGGAAGCCTTACTCGGACAGAGTAATTTCTGTAAGGTTAAGAACCCGTGCACGTAATGTAACTTGCATACAGTGTTATGCACCTACAGAAGTTTCAGATTATTCCGCCAAAGAAGATTTTTACAGCCTTCTCGATCGTGCAATATCATCATCAAACACCGGTGATATATTGATTGTTATGGGAGACTTTAACGCACAAATAAGTCCCGACAACTCTGGCTTCGAAAATATCATGGGCACGCATGCGCTAGGAAGAAGAACCGAAAATGGAGAAATTTTTGTAAATATGTGTGCTGCAAACAACCTAGTAATAGGTGGATCTCTGTTCCCACATAAAAACGTACACAAGACCACATGGGTATCATCGGACCATATAACAGAAAACCAAATCGACCACATTACTATCAGCCGAAAATGGCGCGGGTCTTTGTTAGATGTCCGTTGCAAAAGAGGGGCGGATGTTGCAAGCGACCACCACCTGCTTGTTGGAAGTATGCGTATAAAACTGGCGGCAATCAATAAGGCAAATCCATCGCTTCAGAAAAAGTTCAACATACTTAAACTAAGAGATCCCTCAGTGGCTGCAAATTACACTCATGAACTGCAACAAGCCGTTAGAACAACGTCATTTGAACAGCGAAAAGATTGGAATACTATCAAGAAGGTAATAACTGAAGCTGCTAAGAAACACATAGGCTTCAAGGAACAAAGACGCAAACATTGGTTATCTGACGACACTTGGTCCTTGATTATGGAAAGAAAACTAATTAAAGCAGCCATTAACACCGCCAAAACCAGAAACGAGAAAGGAAATTTACGATCACAACACACTGCTATAGACCGTCTTGTTAAGCGAAATGCCCGCAATGACAAACGTGCTTGGACGAACGGAATAGCGTTAGAAGCTCAATCTGCAGCGGATACAAATCGGTCTGGAGATCTTTATAAGCTCATCAAAAAACTTACTAATAAAGCCACTGTAACAGGAAAGCCTATACAAAACAATGACGGCATACTTATAACATCGAAAGACGAACAGCTAGATCTTTGGGCCGACCACTACTCCTCAATCCTTACTCCGGGACCTAATGGAGATGAGACCATATGCAATTGCGATAACCATAATTATACTGCAAACATTCCCTTCACAACTCCATCTATTTCTGAGCTGATTTCAGCTATAAAGTTGCTTAAAAATAATAAAAGCCCTGGGCCCGACAACATCTCCCCAGAACTTCTCAAAACAGATCCCTCTTCTTGTGCACAGCTTATTTTGCCCTTAGTAGATGACATATGGCATAATGAAAGAGTTCCTGATGAACTTAAGGAAGGCATGATCATCAACATTCCGAAAAAGGGTAATCTAACTTGCCGTAATAACTGGCGGGGCATAACGTTGCTGAGTATGGTCAACAAAATAATAACCCACATAATTACGTCAAGAATCTCAGACGTACTGACACCTCAACTCAGATGTCAACAAGCTGGCTTTCGTCCAAACAAATCGTGTGTTGACCATGTAAACACTCTCAGAATTATAGTGGAACAGTCGGTCGAATGGCGTTCCCCACTATATCTGGTATTTATTGATTTTGAGAAAGCTTTCGATACTCTAAACCACAACGTTATTTGGAAAGCCTTACAGTGCAAGGGTGTCCCTCCCAAACTAATTGACCTTATAAAGAGCCTATACGCTGATGCCAGTTGCCGCATTGTGCATGAAGGCAAGTTAAGCAGGAGGGTTAAAGTTGGAACGGGAGTTCGCCAAGGTTGCGTAATGTCTCCACTCTTATTCAACATCGTATTGGATATTGTCATGAAACAATGTATGGTAGACAATAGAGGTATCTCTTGGGGACTTAATGGAAGATTAGAGGACTTAGAATATGCTGATGACATTTGCCTTCTCTCTCATCGATTCTCTGATATGCAATCAAAGTTACAACTTCTGTCAGACATGGCCTCAAATGCAGGCCTTAAAATAAACATTAGGAAGACCAAGGTGATGAGAATAAACGCTGAAAACAACAGCAGATTTACAATTGGTAATGATATACTAGAGGATGTAGAATCTTTCTGTTATCTTGGCTCTATATTAACAACAACTGGCGGCTCGGGCGCAGATATCTCTCACCGTATTAAAAAAGCATCCCAAACTTTCGGCCAACTCAATTATGTATGGAAATCATCCAAACTCACTCGTGGTGTCAAAATCAAACTATTTAACTCGAATGTTCGTTCTACTTTGTTGTACGGCTGCGAAATATGGAATGCGGCCCCCCAGACATTCAGGCAATGCAAGTATTTATAAACCGATGTCTGAGAAAAATACTTCGGGTGTATTGGCCGCAAAGGATAACCAATGAGAGGCTCTGGTTCGAAACGCAGCAATCTCCTATAACCATTGAAGTACGTAGACGAAAGTGGAACTGGATAGGTCATACAATAAGAAAAGCCCATCCAGACATTGCTAAAAGTGCCATAGAGTGGAATCCACAAGGTAGTCGTAGAAGAGGACGTCCAGCCCATACATGGAGGCGACAAGTCATAGCTGAAGCAACAACTCTGAACACCAGTTGGAGCGAAGTGAAAAATATTGCGATGGACAGATCAAAATGGAGAGATTTTGTTGGGGCCCTATGCTCCTTATAGGAGTTTCGGGAACATATATATGTACATTCATATACATATATAAATATTACACACAAAAAATACAACACCAAAAGTTATTGTTGTGTGTTTCTTTCAATAAATTAATACATAACAATTTTTTTTTTGGTAAATTTACATTGTTTTTTTTATTAACAACTAGGTAGTTTAGCATTATTTGCTTTAGATGTGGCAAATTTTTACTCCCTTTATATTAAATCGTAGTGTCTGCTTGTCGACAAAATTTTGATTCGCATTTTAACCCTTTTCCCGTAACCCAATCGATCTGAAACTTTAAAGGCAGACTCTTGGCGACGACAAAAATGATCTATAGTGATGCCAAAAAAAAATGGAAACTGTAAAATTTTTCTACCAGAGTTGATAAAAAATTTACAAAGGGTTAGTTTTTATAATATTATTACTACAACGACCACAAAAACAAGAAGTCCAGCTATGACAAAAATACATTTAGAATAACAACAAGAACAATACAGAAACATAATTATATATCTCAACTTCTTTTTCCATTTTCAGTGATTTCTCGGAACCTATTAAACCGATTTTCATGATTTTTCAAACAAAAACCTTCTCATGATGTTAGCGAACCATTCTCACTAAAAACGAGCGCCCCAGCTATCCTATAGAGGGCGTGATCGTGACAAGAACAACATAGACAAATCATATTTTTTCAAGACTTTGTTTACTTCTCCATTCAATTCTCGGGACCTAATCAACCGATTTAAACGATTTTAAATAGCAAACTTCTCAGGATATTAATGAATCATTTTTTATGCAAACGAATAACCTAGCTGACCGATTGAAGTCATCATCGTGATTTCCACAGACGAACAGACAGACAGGCGGACAGACAGACAGACGGACATCGCTATATCAACTCCGCTTGTTATAAGGATCATAAATATACATATTTTATGGTGTCCAGAATTTTTTTTCTAATTATTACAAAAGGAATCACAAACTTATATATACCCTCTGCACGCTGGGGTGGAGGGTAAAGCCCTACAGGAATAATAGTCCAAAATGCTACCATAAATGATCCAAAACTTGGTTTTTTCGATTCCTTGGAGACTAGAAGGAATAATTAAGAGTAAGTAGTCACATACTAAATATTGAAATAATAAAAGTTAGGTGGTCGAATTAATTTTTGTAAGAAATATTAATAAAAAGTACGTATGTATGTATATCTGAAGAGAAAATAAAGGTTTTTTCTAGTTTTCGAAATATGAAATTTTTTAAATTATGTTTGTATATAATATTAAAGTAGATATTATAATAAATAATAAAACAAATTGAAAAATATATTAAAATTTCATATATGAGATAAGACTAAGCACTCACTTTATGAGTCAACTGTATGTATATTTCTTATATTTACAGTTAATTTTTTTAGTGGAACCCAGACATAAGTACCACAAATGTTACGTGACTAGAACTTTATACTGAAGAAAATTATTGTTTTTTATATTTTATTATAGGCTTTAAAAAAAATATTACAATTTATAAATCCCACTGATAACAGTTTTTAAGTTTTCATAATTTACAACAATACGAACATGAGCTCAAAGTACAAACTGTAATTGGCATTTTAATCAAATTTAATTATTGACTTTGCAGACGAGAGTGTGTAAGCGATAACGAATGATTATGGACTTAATACATACATACATATGTATGTATGTACATATGTACATATATGCTATGTAAGGAATGAAAAAGTCTTAAAAAACTGTAACATGTGATTTATTGTTGTTCAATTACAAATCACAAAAGATTTTCAATATACCGAAAATGCTCGGAGTCACCTTAATTCAGCCATACCCTACAAAAGTAGTTCATGGTAGAATTATTTTAAATAAAATGCTCGCATGTTGCTTTAACTACATGTAAAGTGTAGTGATTTAAATTTAACACACATGGGAAGTTCTTTTACTATTTGCAAGTCCAATAACGTCAACAAGTAAGTCTTGGGCGGACAATTTTTGGTCCTATACCCAATTTAATAAACTTAGTATCGGAGGTGATTACCATATGAGGACCTGGTCCAATAATATGTGTTCCTAAGTCATTAGGTAGACTTAACTAAATATTGGGAGTCTGCTTTATAAGACGACTATGATGATGATTTCTGAATATTATACACACACAAGCACAAAAGTTGATCACGATATACACAATAAACTGGTTCTTAGGGCAATACATAGTGGGTGCCAATACATTGGAAACTTTTACAAAAATTCTGAAATTGCCAATTTCCTAAAACTATATGTATTTATTTTTTTTGCTAAATCGCTCCTTGGTGTGTTCTCTATCAAAAAATAAAAAAATTTTTATGGACAATTTTAAAAAAATAGATAAACGGAAAATATTTTTTTAGTGATGACAAAACAATGCAAACTTTTAAACCTCTGTATCAGAGTTGATTAAAACAATAAAAATAGAAGATGGTATGAAGGAAAATTAATTTGAAACTAAAAATATGTGCTCTAACTGCTTCCCGACGAGCAATTGAGGCTGATCTTGGTTATTATTGTCCTGTGAAGAAACAAATTTTAATAAAGAACACATGAACTGGTCAAGACGGAATTGGAATAATATTCTCTTTTTAGATGCGTTCAACTTTAAATTAAGAGGCCATGATGAAAGAACGTTTGTACTACGACCAAAAAGAAAAAGACTAGTTAACGCTGGCAATATTATGGTATGGGGTTGCTTTTCGGGTTAGCTAGTGGATTCATGTTGTAAAAGATATTCTAACTGGAATTGGATATAGACAAAT
Source organism: Cordilura impudica (assembly GCA_963682025.1). Taxonomy (NCBI): domain Eukaryota; kingdom Metazoa; phylum Arthropoda; class Insecta; order Diptera; family Scathophagidae; genus Cordilura; species Cordilura impudica. The sequence continues at coordinate 130,720,699 of OY821520.1, read as the reverse complement.
TCTAAAGGACATAATACGCAGAGAAAAATATTCCACTACACTATGGTCAATTTTGGCCAAAAATTAAAAAAATAAAAAAATTGTTTTTGATAAAATTGTTATGCCAAATTAAAGTCTACACTTTAGATCATATGATTTAATTGTTCTTCTTCTTATTAAAAATTTACTTTGTTACAATTAATCATTCAAAAATTAACTTATTTTTTAACTCATATTTACTTCTGAAAAATTCTATTATATACTTTTTATTCAAAGAGGGCTATGCTTTTTACTTAAATTTTTTTTTATAGAATTGGTACACAATTTTAAAATTGTGTTTATAGTTTATCATATTGTGTAAGTTTGAGATAAAAAAAAGTACAGTTTTTGTATATTTATTGAGTGGTGATTAATTGCGTCCTTCCATAACTAGATAAATCTCATACATACCAAAGTTTTGATAGTCCTGGAAATTTTTTTAGAGGTTGATACTTTATATTTCTAAATACTCCTAAATATCAAAAGTAAGTATCCAAAAATTCAGAGTCCAAGATTTTCCAACCTATTAACAAGAGCAATTTTAGTGACTATGTTATTCACAAACGGGGAGCTTTTTAATTTTCACCCAACTAAAAAAATGGATGAATTAACATCAATAATGGTAAAATTTATAGAGGAACATTCAAGCAAAATTTTTAAAGTGGATGTATTAAAAGGAAAATTGCTTGGTTTTATAGCAACTGGTAAAAAAAAGTGGACTTTATGTAAAAAGTATAAGCCAGTTTTTGAAGCACGTGAATCACAATGTTTAAAATCAAGTTTTAATTACTTGGAGCATGAAGATTGTGTAAGTAAATAAGTCTAATAATTGTGAAGAACTTTTGTTAATAATGGTTTTTTAAGGATGCTGGAACTTGTAATCAATCCAATAGAGGAAGGCCAACAATCTCGTTTAATGAATGTTCAGACAGAAGCAAACGAAGAAAAATTACTGAAATATGCAATCTATATGAGTCATCTCTAGTTCACAAGGCTTCGCAGAAACTAAGTAAAATAAAGTGTAATGCAGTAGATACAAACATTCTATTAAATAATGGGGCTTTAGCTATGTTTATGGATTTGCAACTGACGAAAGCAAAATATAATAATTTAAGATCATACAATGAATTGTTGTTTGGAGCTAAATATTATCCATCTTATCCTGAAATCCTAAACAGAAAAAAAGACTGCTATCCAGAAGATATAAGCAATAATGAAAAGGGGGCTACTATAAAACTTCAAGCGCTATTGGATCATACTTCCAAAAGAATTTTTTTATCAATTGAGGCTGATTTGAAAGATATAAGTGAAACAAAATTTGAGTTAATTGGAAAATGGGGCATGGATGGATCAACTGGTCAACAGATTTTTAATCAAAAGTGGGAAAATGAAGAAGAGTAAACAAATGTTGATGAAAAGGCTATATTTATGATAGCATTTGTTCCCCTTCAGTTAATTTCAGTAACAAGTAGCAAAATTATTTGGAAAAACGAGAAACCTGGTTCTATTCGGTTTTGCAGGCATATACAGTTTGAGTTCATTGAAGAAAATAAGGAAGTTGTGGAAAAAGAATATAAAAACATTACGGAACAAATAAAACAATTATTGCCTACCGAAACTGAATTTGAAGATTCTCGCAAACTTGTTATCCAATATTCTCTCTTATGTATTACGGTTGATGGAAAAGTTATAAATATCCTTACACAACAGCCGTCAACCAGGTCTTGCAATATATGTAATGTAAATCCAAATAATATGAATAACCTATCATATGTTAAATCATTGCAACCTATAGTAAACAACTACAAATTTGGATTGAGCACTTTACATTGTTGGATACGCTTTATGGAATGTCTTCTCTATATTGCTGATAATATGGATTTTAAAATGTCATTTGCGTCAAAAGAAAATAAGATTTTAAGAGCAACCAGAAAAAGACAAATTCAAACTGAAATTAAAAAAGAACTGGGAATAAATATAGATGCGGTAAGACCTGATTCAGCTAATTCCAACAATTGAAATTCAGCACGAACATTTTTTAAAAATTTTAGTATATTTGCAAAAATATTAAACATGGACGTATATTTAGTAAAAAGGTTTGCATGTATATTACAAGTGCTGGCTTCGGGACACGAAATTAATAAAACAAAATTAACTTTATGTGAGCCTTTATACAAAGTATTAATACATGGTGCAGATATTGTGGAACATATTGGAATCCCAATAGGATCATTAACAGAAGAAGCTCAAGAGGCTTCAAACAAAATTTTCAAATCGGCCAGACTCAATCACAGCAGAACATTATCAAGAAAATTGAACAACGAAGACGTCATTCATTATTTACTTATATCGTCAGATCCATTAATTAGTAATATTAGAATAAGAATGAAAAAAAGAACAAGAGATGTTCGAAGAAGCCTTAGATCTTATTTGCTAAGATTAGACTAACAATTTAAAATATCTCTGTATCTACATAGTTATATACTGTAGTATAAAATAAATAAAATTATAAAAAAAAAACTTTTAATATGAGAGTTAATTTTAGAAATAGGGAATATAGTGGAAAACGGCTATAAAGATCTTGAAAGGATTCGAAAACTCGGACCTTTATAAACGTAGTAATTTTTATAACAATTTTAAAGGGAACAACTTAAATGGTCGTTATTTCCGTGAGTAGTGTATCTATTTTCAGAAATAAGACGATCTTGATAAAATTTATATAGTCTTATCTCGGCGTTCTGAAGCAGTACTTAAAAATAAAGGATATCCAACAAAATCTTGAAATCAAAAAAAAAAGTTTTCAATTATTGTATAGTAAAGTTTTCCATTGTTTTGTCAACATCGTGAAAATTAACACTTTTCTGAAATTAAGCTATTGTTTGTTAATATATTTTCTTTTTAAACTCTTTCTTTTAACTCATACTCTCTGTCTGTTTGTCTGTCTGTCTGCCATGGGTGGACCCCATTCCCCCTTATTCAATTGATCTGAAACTTGGCCCATAGTCTTGTCGTGACTACAGATTAATTTTGGGGTAGTCACGCACAGTCACGCGTGGTCACGCACAGTCACGGAGTGATCTAAATGTCACTTCCCTCAACCGATCGAACTCAAACTTGGTCCATACACTTGCTGTGAAAAAAAGATTAATTTGACTTAGTCACGCGTGGTCACGCACAGTGTCGGAGTGATCTAAATGTCATTTCCCCTCATCCGATCCATCTCAAACTTGGTCCATACACTTACTGTGAAAAAAGATTAACTTTGACTTAGTCACGCACAGTCACGCATGGTCACGCACAGTCACAGAGTGATCTAAATGTCATTTACCCTCATCCGACCGATCTGAAACTTGGTCGATATACTTGCTGTAAAAATCAACTTCGACATAGTCACTCGCAGTCACACATAGTCACGCACAGTCACGAAGTGATTTAAAACCCATTTTCCCTTATCCGATCGATCTAAAACTTGGTCGATAGTCTTGCTGTGAAAAAAGATTAACTTTGACATAGTCACGCACAGTCACGGAGAGATTAAAACCCCACTCCCCTCATCCGATGGATCTGAAACTTTGTCCATAGACTTGTTGTGGCCAAAGATTAATTTTAAGATAGTCACACACAGTCACGCACAGTCACGGAGATATTCAAAACTCATATGCATAAGGAAAGAAAGAGTTTTAATAAAAACTTTATGGGTTAGATTATTTTCAAATTTTTAAATAAATAAAAGTTTTTAATTTTATGATCCATTTTTTTAGTATTGACCGTTCAACCCGCCAAAAACATATTTTGTTTGAAAGTTGCTAGTGTATTGTCACTCACTGTATATCCAATAAAATTAGTAGATAATAGTGTCCGATTTTGGCTTTTGGAGTAACTGCAGAAACCAAATTTGATAATATTATGAATTTGTTGAATTTTTTGAGAACTAGGTTAAAAACTAGGACCTTTATACAAATTTGAAATATCGGGAGGCTGTTTTAGTTATATGGTGACTTACACACTAATTGAGAACATTTTTTGGTTACCTCCATTGAATACCCATGGATTTTCATACAACAGCTTTGTAGTGAGCTCTTCTAATCAGTTTACCCAGCTTATCTGCGCGCATCTGTTTTCAGAAAATACAGACGGATTTTTATTTTTTATTCAATCTCCTTCAAGTAAATGTTAGGAGAAAGAACAATTGTAAAAAAGACTTTCATAGTTTCTTTCAATAACATCTTGTTTATCTGGTTTAAGATGCTTAATATATAAAAAAATATATTTTTCTAATTTTTTACCGGTGATTGTGAGTGATTGTGAGTTCTCTTGCGTGCACAAAAGAGAATTAAAAAGAAAAGAAAGTAGATTTTGTTAAAAAGAATTTTTGTATTGATGGTTTAACAATGACTACAATCGTTTTACTACGCAGGTCAAATTTTATTTTTGGTCGAAAAGACCATTTTTTCAATTTTCTTCTCATTTCTTAAGTACTTAGTACTAATTTGATTTAAGAACAATGTTTGGAAAATTGTTGGTCTTTTTTATTGCTGATATCTTTAGTTACCAACTTGGATGTTCCTAACTGGAAACATAGTTTAAATAGTGAAACTACTTTAATAATAACCTAACCCATAAAAACAAAGTTTTTATTACAACTCTTTCTTTCCTTATGTATATGAGTTTTGAATCTCTCCGCGACTGTACGTGACTTTGCATGACTATTTTAAAAATTAAGCTTTGGTCACAACAAGTCTATGGACAAAGTTTCAGATCGATCGGATGAGAGGAAGTGAGGTTTTAATCTCTCCGTGACTGTGCGTGACTATGCGTGACTGTGCGCGACTATGTCAAAGTTAATCTTTTTTCACAGCAAGTCTATTGACCAAGTTTCAGATCGATCGGATGAGGGGAATTGACATTTAGATCACTCCGTGACTGTGCATGACTATGTCTAAGTTAATCTTTCTTTACAGCAAGTATATCGACCAAGTTTCAGATTGATTGGAGGAGGGGAAATCCATTTTAAATCTCTCCGTGACTGTGCGTGACCATGCGTGACTGTGCGTGATTAAGTCAAAGTTAATCTTTTTTCACAGCAAGTGTATAGACCAAGTTTCAGATCGATCGGATGAGGGGAAATGATATTTAGATCACTCCGTGACTGTGCGTGACTATGCGTGACTGTACGTGACTACCCCAAAATTAATCTGTAGTCACAACAAGACTATGAGCCAAGTTTCAGATCAATTGGATAAGCGGGAATGGGGTTGAACCACGACAGACAGACAGAGAGTATGAGTTAAAAGAAAGAGTATAAAAAGTAACAATAAAAAATTTTTTTCTTCAAAATTCTATAAAAAATATTTTTACTTCGATTTTCGAGTTTAGCAGGCCACAATAAATAGCAAAATTGTCCCCCTTAAAGTGCATTTTAATATTTTCCCAGTGTATTTAGCGGATTTTTTTAGTTTACTGTAGCTCAACAAATTTGATTGTGATCTTAACTAATAGCCATATAAAAAATTTCATCAGATATGCTTTATAACATATCCAGCCAATAAATACCAGACAATATAATTCACATTTTGGTTTATTTTGTTTTCTGTGGCCATAAATGGTCTCACCAAGTGTGATTACGATCTGAACAGTTTGTAACCTCCGAATCTCATGGTGTATGTAGCTTATCAGTCTAGACCCATTATAACAATCAATTATGTCAAGCAATATTATCAGTTTTTATTTTTTGACTAACCTTAATAAAACCTCTTATTTTTCGATGTACTATTTACAAGTAAATGGACTTTGAACTCACTCATCATACGAGTACATATTTATGTACGACCATTTCAAACGAATTCTTATATTTTATAAGTAATTATCTAACATAATATAGTAATAAACTAACAAGGTATATTGATCGGTAGTATTTAACTCTAACAAAACGTTATTAAAGTTCCAGACACCAAATATGTACATATACGAGTATATAAGAGGACGTCAAAATTTTCCATTACATTATGTTGAACAAATAAGTATATGACAATAATGCACTACTCACGAAATATGTATCTCTTATTCCATTGCAAAGAGTTACTCTTATATCACTTGATATTTTTCTCTTACAATTCGTATGCGAAAGAGTAACTTATTGTAATTTTTTATATATTCATTTCTATCTCTCTTGATCTGAATCTCCCTCAACTTTTTTAATTTATTTGTTTATTACCATATACAATGTTTCGTCATTATATTTTCAGCCATTTGTGGACTTTGATCTTTTTACGTGTGTCTTGCAAACGTGTTTTTCTGGTACGATTTTGTTGTTGTTATGCCGGGTTCCAATTTAAGTACTCGTTCGTTGTTATTTCATCATTTAAAAGTTGTTTTTGTTCAAGACAAAAAAAAATTTAATTTTCTTATGTATTTATGAGTTTTTACGTTCAAATATTTCTTATTATGTTCGTGCATTTTTTAAGCAGTTTTTTCTTAGCTTCTCTCCATAAATACATATATGGCAGACAGTATATAATTAGATGTGTATAGATAGGGTACAGTGTCGTGCAAAAAATACGCAACATAACACACATAAATATTTTTTTGAATTTAAAAAATTTCTTAAAGAATATCGCACATTCAAACAGATACATATATAAGTTTAGGCAAAGTTTCTTATGCAAAAAAATGTAATCCCCATTATCCCTAGTGCAGTTAAAAATAGAGCCAGGGACCTACGTATGTAGTAAATTTGTATTTGTATTTGTATTTGTATTTGTATTTGTATTTGTATTTATTTGTTAAATTTATTAAATGCGATTTTCCATTACAACAAGACACAGTATCTTATAAATTACAGTAATGGAATCAGATAAGTTATTCACTATATATTTAATATCAGTAACTCTTAATCTAAATTTAAAATATTATAAATTACAATTAAATAACATTAAAAAAAAATCAAATAAACTCAATTAATATATTGGTATAGTAATTTTCTAAACCCTATTGCGTTGCTTGTATTTTGCATGACATTAGAAAGCTGATTCCAGAGACGAATAGTTAGAATAAAAAATTGACATTCAGAGGCATGGTATTTAAATTGAATTATTCGATTCCCTCTGGAAGATCTTGCGAACTTTAATCGTTCAAAAAGATATTTTGGAGCCTTTGTTATAATAATTTTATGTAGAAATATAATGTTCTTGAATTTAATATATGTAGTTGTCAAATGACATGTGTAAGATATGACACGAGTATTGGGATACATGATCAAATTTTCTTAATCCAAAGATATAGCGAATAATGTTGTTGAAAGTTACAGTAAGTTTTCTGTTATCCCTAGAGTTGCAACCTGTGAAAACCTCAGATGCATATAGTAATGTTGGCAAAAGATATGTTTTAGCAAGTAGCAATCTTATTTTCAGTAAAGTGCTGTGTTAACCATAAACTTCTTATCATACTATAAATTCTGCCACAGGATTGATTAATATGATCTGACCAAGTCAGAGTTCCATTAAACACAATTCCGAGATTTCGTACCGAGTCCACGATATTAATTTTAGAGCCTCCAAGGAAGACATTAATCTCATTCTCCAAATGCATCACTTTCTTCTTTATAATAATACACTTAGATTTATTTGGATTAAGTCGTAGACCATTTGCCGTTGCCCAATTTAGAATACGTTTGAGATCATAATTTAGTTCTTGAGTTTTGGAAATAATTTAATCCTTGGTACTACTTAAATATAGCTGAATGTCATCAGCGTACATCTGAACCTTAGAGAATTTAATTTGTTGTGGAAGATCATTGACATATATCGAATAAAGTAGTGGTCCAAGGATTGAACCCTGTGGTACCCCTCTTATAACTTGCAGTGAGTTTGAGATGGAGCTACTATTAGCAACAGATTGGGATCTGTTTGTGAGATATGAAAACATGAGTCTAACTGCTAATGTAGAAAAGTTAAAAAACCTCTTCAGTTTGAGGCATAAAATTGAGTGGTGCACCGTGTAAAATGCCTTTGAGTGATCCAATAAAACCAAAAAAGATATTTTTCCATCATCCATGTTACTTCTTAACTCCTCAACTACATCAGATAAAAGCTGTTATACAGCTATGTTGTGGCCTGAAACCAGATTGACGCTCTGTAAGTAAGTTGTTGTCGTTTAAATACCTAAAGATTTGTCTGTGTAAAAGGTGCTCGAAAACTTTTGAAAGATATGGAAGAATTGCAATCGGGCGGTATTCGTTACTCAGTTTTTACTTTTCCAGCACTTGTTGTGTTTTTAACAGAGTTCAGAAAAAAACACACACTGAATAAAAAACTCGTACATATATGTCAACAAACATAACCTAGGCCAACACACACATATTTTTATTTTCATATCAATTATGTTTGTTTTTAAATTTTCTTCGGTGCCCAACACAATCATGACTGTGTTCGTTTTAATATTTCGTTATTTACTCGAACATTTTTGTATTACGTATTTTTTGTTTCGATCACACATAAACCACACATATAAGAGTGTTGCTTTATTTGAAGTTCGAGTTCTGTTACGTGTACTGAAAAAAAAACAGAACATGTAAAATTAACAGGTTCGAGTTCAGTTATATTTTAAGTCGTGTTCTGGCTCGTGTACTAAGAAAAAACAGAACATGTACAATAAACAGGTTCGAGTTCAGTTATATTTTAAGTCGTGTTCTGGCTCGTGTACTAAGAAAAAACAGAACATGTACAATAAACAGGTTCGAGTTCAGTTATATTTTAAGTCGTGTTCTGGCTCGTGTACTAAGAAAAAATAGAACATGTACAATAAACAGGTTCGAGTTCAGTTATAATTTAAATTCATGTTCTGGCTCGTGTACTGCGAAAAATTGAAATATCAATTCGCGATCTGATACACCCCGATAAAAACGACAACAAATGTTTCAACCAAATTTATTAAAATTTTATTGACCCTTTTTTATGACTTACGTTGCAAATTGTTTACAATTGTAAAATATTTTAAAATTTTATTGGCCATTTTTTCGTGATTTACGTTGAAATTATTTACAATTGTTTTTATTGACTGGTTTTTATTTTAATAAAATATGGTAATAAAATACTTAAGACACAAAAACTACAACTGGAAGAAAAAACTACCTTGCTGTGTTTGATACTACCTTGCTGTGCTATATATGAATATTAAGTTAATATTTTGATATTTATTGTGAACAAGTTTTATGATAATTTAAATTAATAAAACTAAAAAATACTCGACTAAATACTAAACTAAAAGTTACACTTGTTGGTTGTTAGGTTTTTTGCATTACCCACCCCTATTTTCGCAACCAATTAGTGGCATAGACGAAAAACCCAATTTTGCGGCATAAAAAACACACTTGTTGGTTGTTAGGATCTTTTGCAAACATTTTTTTTTTGGTAACAAATAACTTTAGACACATCATTAGATCGTGATCTATAAGTGTACTGTGTTATTGTGTAAATTGCAAATATTTTGTGAAAATTAAAAAAATTGGAAATAAGTTTTGCTATAAAAAATACGCAACTTTTAATAGCGAAACGAAAAAATTTACATGTCTGATTGAAACCTGCAAGAAAGATTTAAGTGCAGTGTGCAGTTTTTGTGTCTTAAGTATTTTATTACCATCTTTTATTAAAATAAAAGCCAGTCAATAAAAACAATTGTAAATAATTTCAACGTAAATCACAAAAAAATGGCCAATAAAATTTTAAAATATTTGACAATTGTAAATAATTTGCAACGTAAGTCATAAAAAAGGGGCAATAAAATTTTAATAAATTTGGTTGAAACAATTGTCGTCGTTTTTATCGGGGTGTATCAGATCGCGAATTGATCTTTCAATTCTGCGCAGTACACGAGCCAGAACACGAACTTAAAATATAACTGAACTCGAACCTGTTTATTGTATATGTTCTATTTTTTCTTAGTACACGAGCCAGAACATGACTTAAAATATAACTGAACTCGAACTTGTTTTTTGTACATGTTCTATTTTTTCTTAGTACACGAGCCAGAACACGACTTAAAATATAACTGAACTCGAACCTGTTTATTGTACATGTTCTGTTTTTTTTTCAGTACACGTACCAGAACACGAACTTCAAATAAAGCAACACTCGAATCTGTGTGGTTTATGTGTGATCGAAACAAAAAGTACGTGATAGAAAAATGTTCGTGTAAATAACGAAATATTAAAACGAACACAGTCATGATGGTGTTGGGCACCGTAGAAAATTTAGAAACGCACATAATTGATATGAAAATAAAGATATGTGTTGGCTGCTTTTGAACAGAACATTGTGTGTTTCATGTGTGTATTTTCTGAACCTTGATAATATTAATAGTCTAGAAGATTTCTTGTGACTGATGTTTTGTTCTACCGTTTTATCCCGATTTTGACCAAACGTATATTATTTCGAAGGTATTTCCCTTCAGCCATTTTGCAGATTTACAGATTTTTAAATTTTGTCCTTTATTTTGAGTAAATTGCATTTAAAGTTGCTACCAATACATACATAAAATTATACAATGCTATGTGTTTTTTTATTAAATTTGTTAATGTGTTTGTAATAAAAATTAGTTTGTTTTTTGTGTTGATTTGTGAATTGGCTATAATTGTATATACCTTTATGGGCTTTATTTAATGAAAAAATAAAATTTCCTAGAATTTGCGCTCGAATTTAGAGGGCTGGAATCTGCTAGTTTTATCAATTCATCTAAAAAATATATCACATTTTACGAATCGCTGTGACAAATTTGGCAATTCTTCCAAATTTAATATTATACATAAGTGTAATGATTATTTTCTTCATGGTCAAATGGGTTAAATGGTTCAAATATATGAAAATTTTAATGCCAAAGCGCTTGATTAACGGCTAACTATTTGCATTCAAAAAAAAAAAATTTCTCTAATGAAATTACAATTTTCATAAATTTGAAAGTGGAGTTAGACTATTTGGTAAACGAGGCATCCATATATAATTATGTAGAATGCAACCAGGAACTAAATATTTGATTTGATAAAATTTTTAATTTTGAAAAATTTTTAATTTCATGAACATCCCAGCAGAACCTTTGTAATGATTAGTTATTACCGCTGCATTACATTGTAATGTTAACCTTATACCTTTTGAATACATGTAAGGACTTCCTGATAATGATTTATGTAAATACTTGCTGGTAATGACCACTGTTTGTATTAGTAAAAACTATAAATAATGAGTTAAATTTAATGAAACAAACTATTTCGCGGCGATAGTCATCATTGGAAAAAAACGCAACAAAAGCTGTTAAAATTTACATTACATTATTTACAACAGATTGTGCGGTATCAATGTCTTGTTTTTACAGAAATTTACTTAACTCCCTACATGTATCAAATTACTCAAAACCCTTCTTGTTATCTATAAAGTAACTAGTTATTTGTATCAGTACCTAGTAAGGTGCCAGTAAGGCCTTTCCTCCAATGACACCCCCATGTTAAAATAATGGGTTTCGTAATGGAAAGGTAACTACTGAACACTTTTGATTTCTTATTCTAAAACTCATTACATGTAATGGAAAGTTTTGCTGGGATGGATCGGCCTAAATTGTTATGTATTTGAACAGATCTTACTTAGAGCGGAAGTAAAATTCGAAAGAAAAAAATCAATGCATCACTTTACCCCAATGAACATTATGGGTGAAATATTTATAAAATTTCGATGGAAAAATTTTGATCCACCGCTGTACTTCCAGGTTTATTTATCAAAATATTAAACAAATTGTATAATAGCCAAATCGCTATTTGAAAAAATTACACTATTGTTATTTTATAAATTATTCCCGTAATATCTATATATATAACAAGTACGAACCGACGATACCCTATACCATGCGTCCCTATCTCTTCTGTCCAACTAATTAGATATAGAAAATAAGTATAAACCAAATTTGAGTGGCATTGTTATTAATTTTTTGCCTTCAGATATGAAAAAGTTCATATCGGATGCTATATCTACAATATTAATAGGCTAGGCGATTTCTTGTGACTGATGTTTTGTTCTACCGTTTTATCCCGATTTTGACCAAACGTATATTATTTGAAAGGAATTTCTTTTTAGCCGATTTGCAGATTTACAGATTTTTTAATTTTTTCCTTTATTTTGCGCAAATTGCATTTAAAGTTGCTAGTAACACGTACATAAAATTATACAATGCTATGTGTGTTTTTACTAAATTTGTTAGTGTGTGTGTGTGTAAGTAATAAAAATGTGTTTGTAATTAAAATGAGTTTGTTTTTTGTGTTGATTTGTGTATTGGCTATAATTGATTAGCATACTTTTAGGGTCTTTATTTAATGAAAAAATAGAATTTCCTAGAATTTGCGCTCGAATTTCGAGGGCTGGAATCTGCTAGTTTATATGGAAACTAGGTCGAAAAGTGAACTTATCCTGGCCATATTTGGTAAGGTCACTTATTTTTTGCAAAAACATATACAAACCAAACATGAGAAAAATCTGTACAATATTTTTGTTTTTTGATAGATTTAAATGAAGATCGGGAATTAGTTTCATATGGAGACTATGACTAATCTTCCACATGTTTATTTTTTTGGACTACCGATTAATGGGTGTAATAAACACAAACAAAATTTGACCAGGATCTATATGATAATTTGGGTCGTGTGGCAATTTAAGTCGATCTCATAGGGGTCATTGGTATGTGGACTAGGTCTGAACATGCACCGATTTTTGCCAAATTTGCCTATGGCTGATAAAAGCTCATATACCAAATTCCATCAAAATATATTCATATTTGCGGTCTGCAGTTTGATTACAAGGTTTACATGGATATAGAGACGGACGACAGACGGACAGGGGGAGAGACGGATGGACACTGCTAAATCGACTCAGAAAGTGATTCTGAGTGATTCCGAATCGATCGGTATAATAAAATATGTGTCTAGGTCAAATATTTTTGGTAATTACAAACATCAGCACAAAGTCATTATACACTGACCACATAGTGGTATAGCGTATAAAAATGGATGTATGTATGTAAGTTCCGTATGGACTCCAAAATGGCTAGACTGGTTTTAATGAAATTTTCAGGTAATCTTCAGAATAGCCTGGTGGGTGACAATTTATAGTCTGATTTTTGATTTTTGGTCTGGGCGGACGCGCGTGGCAAACTCAAATTTTAATATTATACCACTAAAGGCATATATATATATATATAGAAACGGTTGAACCGATTTTAATAAAATTTTCAGGGAATCTTCAGAATAGCCTGATGGATAACGCTGTGTATTAAAATTTAGATGCAATATAAAAACCAAATTTTTTCTTAGGGCTAGCAACATGGACCGGGCCCAGCTAATATTTCATATTATGCAACTTTTGTTAATAACAAAATTCAGATCTCTTTTCACAAAATACACTACGATCTCCAACTGCAAACGATGGTAGCGGCTAAAATATAATTTGCAATTTTTTTTTCTTAGTTTTCCGCAATCAGATGAAGATAAATGCACTAAATTGACCAATTTAGATAACCCAAATCTACGAGTATGATCCAAGAAATTTTAGTTAAAAATTTTAACTGATTGCAAACTTATTTAAGACTTTTAGTTAAAGAGTTTGCTGATATATTTTACCCATTACTGTATCAATGTGTACTTTGTATGTACACAACATACGTCAAGTGTTTAATGTAATGATGAATACTATAAATATTAATTTTTATGGTGAATTATTAATTTATTTCTTCAGAAGTTTAACTTTGGAGTTGTTTTTGTGACTGACGTGAACTGAAAAACAAATTTTTGACGCAAGTGTTATACACAATAAAGATTAAATTAAAAACGAAAGAACTAAATATATTCATAGAATATTTATATTTGAAAGTACTACTGACGGAGTCATTCAGATAGATATATCAGAAAATTAATTTTATTTTGTTTGATATTTTATTGATTTTATTTAAACTATTTCCACGACATCGTCAACAGTATGAAGATCTAACTTGTTTTTAATGAGATCATTTTCCAATATAAATCAGAAATTACTCTTAGAAACAGCATTATTTTTAGATAGATTAATTTAATATATTTAATAATTAGTGAATTATTAAAACATGATTTACAAATACACTCTAGCCTATTAAAACACATAAATATATATGTAGTAAGCAATTTACTCGTATCTAAAGAAAGTCATTTAGTTGATAACCTGCTGACATGTACTCGTACGTATGAAAACCGAACGAATGCAGTTATGATCAATAGTTGAGGGAAACACAAACTTTGGCAAATGCTATTTAAAAAGGAAATTCTTATCAATTGAAACAACAAAATCTAATTTTTGACAAAACAAAATATGTTGTACTCGTATGTATGTATATGTATATCACATTGGATAGTACAAAGATCAAGGTTTAAAACGAAATAATCGATACAAATCAAACAAACAAAAATTGTTTGATTCATTCAAATACTTAAGACAAACAAAACAATATTTTTAGAAAAAAGAAAAAAAAAACAAAATATAAGAAAGTTCAATAATAATTAAACCAAACAAAATGCAAAATAATTCAATAAAATTTCAACGGAAGTTTGTGAAAAAATATATATATGTATGTATGTACATTAGAGTGGTCCTTAAAAAATGAAAATGCGATTTTGGGAATAGGCTAGGTCCAGTTTGTTACCTTTCCATACAAAACTAATAAATGTGAAGTTTGGGGACAATCGGATAAAGAAAAGTCACGCCGGAAATCGATTGAAAATTTCAAGTGTGTTTATATGGGGAAAATATAACTTTTTTGAGATTTTTCGAATATTACGTTCCACAGCTTAATTTTTCGACAAGTTGTTGTAAGAATCGGGATCAGTATTAAATTATCTATTCAAAAAGCTATAAAAATTCAAAATCGAATAAAACTTCGCCAAGAAATAGCAAATGCCACAGACCACTTTTGTGCAAAAAAAAAAAATAGGTCATGAAATTTGATAGCATTTTTTTCAACTTTGAGAAATTGATTAAAGCCATAATTTTTCTCGTCTCTATACTTATAAGTAATCAGATATGAAGTATTGTTTTATTTAACCTATTTCGCATTGAGACCGAAAATGGGAAATTTTTTTGATAAAATTTTGAAAACTCCTTTTTCAAGTTTTAAAAAATTTTCTTAAACAAAATTTAAAAAATTATATATAAATTATAAATTATAAATTATAAATTATAAATTATAAATTATAAATTATAAATTATAAATTATAAATTATAAATTATAAATTATAAATTATAAATTATAAATTATAAATTATAAATTATAAATTATAAATTATAAATTATAAATTATAAATTATAAATTATAAATTATAAATTATAAATTATAAATTATAAATTATAAATTATAAATTATAAATTATAAATTATAAATTATAAATTATAAATTATAAATTATAAATTATAAATTATAAATTATAAATTATAAATTATAAATTATAAATTATAAATTATAAATTATAAATTATAAATTATAAATTATAAATTATAAATTATAAATTATAAATTATAAATTATAAATTATAAATTATAAATTATAAATTATAAATTATAAATTATAAATTATAAATTATAAATTATAAATTATAAATTATAAATTATAAATTATAAATTATAAATTATAAATTATCCGTCCAAATTCTGGACGGATTGTTGGATAACAACGCTGAAAATTTATCTGAAGATGAAGTTGTTGCAGTAGAAGAGCCCATAGTTCCGAGTTTTAAAGAAGCTTTGGTAGCCGTTGACGTCTTACGTCAGTATTTAAAATATCGAAAGTATGAAGCAGATGAAATCGAAAATTTAGAAACGGGAATTTTTAAAAACGAAATATGTAATATGCCTCAGACAAAAATAACGCATTATTTCAAATAAGCATCAAATGCTTTTTATATAGTACAAACATTTGTTATATAGGTATTATATATGTTACATAGGTACATTCTCTTATACGTTTTTTTATTACATATAATCTTTTTTTTTGTTGAGTTGCGGTTCTTGACTTGTTTACTTTTTTACGTGATACATATGAATTATTTTTATTTAATATATGTTTAAGTTGTTTTAATAATTACTTATATTTGGATAACTGCATTGTTAAGGTATTTAAGAGTATTCGTCTAATTGCCTCTTATGAGGTAATTAAAGGTATTCGTTTAAATACTTTCCCGCATAATTGCCCAAAAATCTTGTAAATTTTGATGAGGTAATTAACCAGGGATTACTGTAATACGAAAAGTAATAAAAAATAACACTAGACAACAAAAGATGAAATATATCTGCACTTTTTTTGTAGTGTGGCCTACTAAACTCCAACATCGCTAGTTTTCTTTTAAGGAAGCTTTTTATAATTTGCTTTTTTTGCTTTTTATACCCCACTCAAGATTGTAACTGACTATTTCGATAAATGGAAAATTACCATTAACGCTACAAAAACACAATCAATATACCCAATAATAAATTGAAAATCTAATTTGTGCATCGAGAATAAGCTGCTAGTACTGAAAAGTATATTTCATTCTATAATGTTTTATGCTGCTCCTGTATGGTATACTGCATCTGCATGTCATATAAAGAAATTACAAATTTGCCAGAACAAGCCGCTAAAAATGATATATAATCTCCCTAGGCATTTTTCGACATCAACACTGCACTCTTATGTCTAACATTACATTAGTCAAATATAAACTTCAAATATTGTCCCAAAACTTTGTGGACCGTTGTCGTCAGTCATGTTGATAAAAAATTTATCAAACGCTTTTACTTCTTAACTTGTTTTCCTTTTTCTTTTTTTTCTCTAAATCATTGGGTTTTTAAACTTTTCCCTATCTTCTAAATTATATCATTCTTACTATGTTATTAGTATAAATTTCTAAAGTTCAAGTTGAAAAATTAGGTATAAATTGATCTCTTTACTATAAGATATTAAATTATTGTGAATATTTATAATTACTAGCAGATTCCAGCCCTCGAAATTCGAGCGTAAATTCTAGGAAATTTTATTTTTTCATTAAATAAAACCCTAAAAGTATGCTAATCAATTATAGCCAATTCACAAATCAACACATAAAACAAACTCATTTTTATTATAAACACATTAATAAATTTAATAAACACACACATAGCATTGTATAATTTTATGTATGTGTTAGTAGCAACTTTAAATGCAATTTACTCAAAATAAAGGAAAAAATTTAAAAATCTGTAAATCTGCAAATCGGCTAAAAAGAAATACCTTTCAAATAATATACGTGTGGTCAAAATCGGGATAAAACGGTAGAACAAAACATCAGTCACAAGAAATCGCCTAGCCTATAAATATTATAGATGTTGCAATAAATGGAAATAAAAAAAATAAAAATAGACCCCACTATGTAGTCCGAGTGTAATGACTTTGTGCTGGATGTTTGTATGTTTATAACTACCAAACATATTTGACCAAGACCAAATTTTTTATTATACCGATCGACTCAGAATCACTTACTCGAGTCGATTTAGCGATGTCCGTCTGTCCGTTCGCGTCTCCGTCTGTCCAATGTCCGTCTGTCCGTCCGTATGTGTGTCCATTTAAACCTTGCAATCAGTCATAGGACGACCGCTATTGAAATTGGTAAAAATCGGTGTATGTTCAGACCTAATCCCAATACAAATGACCCATACGAGATCGACTTAAATTGCCATAAGACCCAAATTATCATATAAGACCCAAATTCTTATATAGATCTTGGTCAAATTTGGTTTGTTTCTGTTTATTACACCCGTTAATCAGTAGTCCAAAAATAAATCCTGTAGAATATTTCTTAGTCATAGCTCCCATATAAAACTGCTTCCAGATCTTAACTTAAACCTATCAAGAACGAAAATATTGCACAGATTTTTTTCAAATTTGGTTTGTAAGTGTTTTTGCAAACAAAAAGTGACGTTACCAAATATGGTCAAGATCGGTCAATTTTTGACTTAGTCCCCATCCGACATGAACTCTTTCATATTTGCAGGCAAAAACTTAATAATAATGCTACAGGCAACGGGAAACCCCCGAGGTAAAATTAACCGAAAAATCAACATGGGCACATGGAAGGTACGCAGCCTATATGAAGCTGGGAAAACTATCCGATACAATAAATTAAATGAACAGACTGAAAGTGGATATACTTGGTGTCAGCGAAACGTGGTGGAAATCTTAACCAAAATCATAGAAACGGCATGGGAATTATTATAAACAAAGATGTAACGAAATGCGTGACAGGGTTTTTTCCAAAATCAGACAGAACAATGCTACTAAAACAGGAAACCAAGCCAATCAATGTAAATATCATTCAGATATATGCACTCACAGCGGATAAAAGTAAAGAGGAAATAGAAGCTATCTATGCTGAAATTGAAGATCTAATGAAAATAACTAAACCTCATGAGATGACAATAATTCAGGGCGATTTTAATGCAAAAGTAGGAGATACTAAAGTACCTGACGTAACAGGTCAATACGGATTGGGAGAAAGGAATGAAAGAGGTGAAAGACTCATATAATTTTGCCAAGAACACAAAATGAAAATCACAAACACTTGTTCTGCCTTCCTGCCAGAAGACACTATACTTGGATATATTCCCAAGATAGAAAAGAAAACATTGTACGAAATCAAATCGACAAAACAAGAACATCAACTTACCCAGGGGCTGACGTACCTTCAGACCACAATCTGCTAGTCACAAAACTATGTATGTATGTACGAAACTTACAGTAACGAAGAAAAGCAAATCACGCACGAAAATAAATACTGGGAAACTTGAAGACTCGAATATAATTACTAACGTGAGAGGAGAAATAAATCTACAACTAAATAATGTGAACAGAGAGGAGTCAGAAAATATATGGAATGCAGTCAAAAATACTTTAAAATCAATAACGGAAAGAATTCTAAGCGACAGTGAACGGCCATAAAGGTACGAATGGATAAACAATAAAATACTGAAATTAATAGAAGAACGCTATGAACATAAAAACGTAAATTACGAACGATACTGGGAATTAAATAGAGAGATTCGAACTGTTGTACGCATCGCAAAGAATGAAGACATGAAAAAACAATGCCTGGAGATCGAAAAATTGCAATTTTTATATGACGACTTCAATCTTCATAAAAAACTAAGAAAAAGGCGGGAATATACCGCGAAACCACTCTGAAGGTTTTTTATAACAACAATGTAGTTCTAATTTGCAATGAAGAAAAGAAATTTATTTGAATGGAATACGTACGGCAAGTATTCACCGACAACAATAGACCAATTTATGAATCCCCATCACAACCACTTATAGGAAACCCAATTACTAAACGAGAGGTAGAGACGGCAGTTAAATCACTTAAGGACAAGAAAGCTTGTGGCCCGGATGAGATACCCGCAGAAATTCTAAAGTTGATAGATGACAACAACATCCAATTATTAACTGAATTATTTAATTACATTTATAATACGGCACAATACCCACAAGCTTGGCTGAAATCAACCTGCATAACCATTCCGACTATATACTAATAAGCCTGATGAGTCATGCCCTCAAAAGTTTTCTCCGTATAATTCGCACTAGAATATATGAGAAATATGAAAAAGTAATGTCGTAACGTACAAAAGTATGTTTTCCTATGCGTTGTAGATTAAGAAAAAGCTTTTGACAACGTGAAACATGATAAATTGATGTTAATTCTCATATCCATTGGAAATACAATGCATTAAAAGTCTATATTGGCACCAAACAGCACAAATTGCGATTGACGGACAAATTACTGAAAGTATAGCTATATCCAAGGCCGTCAGACAAGGATGCATTCTGTCCCCTTTGTTATTTAGTATTTATTCTGAAAAAATATTAGAAGAGTCTATCAGCAAAGTTCGGTATTTTTATTAATAACATAAAATATGCTGATGATACAACCTTACTGGCTGACAATATGCCCGCGCTACAAGACCTAGTAAACAAACTAGCAACAAACAGTAATGCATTTGGTCTATATAGTGTGCGTCAAAGTGATAAGGTCACTCAATTTCTCTTTTTTTATGCAAAATTATAAATTGTATTGCATAGAACCGTTAACTAAAATACTTGTTGCTCAAATGTTGTTTTCAAATACATCATTTGTTGTCAGTTGTCTACCGTTAGTTCTATTTATAAACCAAAATATCAAAAATTATCATTTTGATGCATTGAAAAACTTAAATTTGCAATGAGTCAAAATGTTAAGGTCAGTGCTAATTTATCTGTCATCCAAATTGATTTTTGATCATTTTAAATCGCTGGATGCATCTCCAAATGGATCTTCTCCAAAACGTAAGCGATCATCCAAACGTCTTGCTGCAAAATCGGATAATCAATTAAATCCTTATGAAAAATCAAATAATCCTACTGATTCAACTATTCTATTACCTCAAGATTCGTCAACAAATAATATGAATTCTAATCCAGTGTCTCCAATTATTCCAATTATTCAGCCAAATACAATAATACAAAATTTAAATCAGAATTCTATTGATCTCATTAATAGTAATAATAAATTTTTAAAACCTCAAGATAATGTTAATTCGCATTTAATATCAACTTTAACTACATCAGCTACGACAACTCAAAAAGCTAAGAAAAAAACAATATTTGTGGCTCGTTTATCATCTGATACTTCTATTGAAGACGTTTCCAATTATATGATATCCAAACTCAGCCAAGACCATCAATTAAATGTTTTTAAATTCAATTATGCTGATGAAAGAAGCAAAGTGTCTTTTAAAATTATCGTTCCTTATGAATTATTTGATACCGTTGTTGATCAACACTTTTGGCCACCAAATGTTATTACTCGTGAGAATATATACAAGGATAACCCGAAAAATGATATTGCCTATTTACCCAAATCAACTGCTCCTGTTCCAAAAAACTAATTAATTCTGCTGTCGATACTATCACTACTATTTATCAAAATGTTAGAGGCCTCAACACTAAGCTACCATTCCTTTTTGCTGACAGTTTTGGTTTTGATAATCATATAATTATTCTGACTGAAACCTGGATCCATAATGGTATCCACAATTCTGAAATTTTATGTCCTAAGTATCAGCTTTTTAGACGTGACAGAAATGATGGAAATCGTAAAGGTGGTGGAGTTTTAATTGCCGTGATGAACACTATTTCAGCTGAAGAAATATTCTTAAATGATCTTCCTAACATTGAAATTATCTGTGTGTTGTTAAAATTACATAATAATGTTGTATATCATTTGTTCTTATATTCCTCCAAAGTCTTCCATCGAAATCTATGATAAACATATAAAATCTATATACTTAATTTTAAAAAAATTAAAACCAACCGATTCGGTCATGTTAATTGGTCAATATTCCATCAATATCTTGGCAGTCTGAAACCGATTGTAAGCATTTAGTGCCAGTATCAGCTGAATCAAATGTCGATTTTATAAATGGACTATCTTCAAATTGTCTTTTTCAAATAAATAACGTCGTTAATGCTTTTGGTAAGTCATTGGATTTAGTTTTTGTGAACGAACCGACCGACTATTGCATATCACAAACATTTCCTATCTCAAAACCAGAAGATCGTTATCATCCAACTCTACAAATTAATTTTGACATTCCAAATACAGCCTTCAGTAAAAGTCGCATTCATGATAAAATATTTTGTTTTTCAAGAACAAATTATGATGTTCTTTCCTCTGCTTTATCACAAATTAACTGGCATGTTGTTTTCGCTCGTCACAATGATGACTTAGACATGATGTTAACATCATTCTATCAGTTGCTAGAAGAGTGGTTTTTAAAATCGATACCTAAATTGTATCCACCGAAATCTACTGGCCCTCCGTGGAGTACGAAATTTCTCTCAGGTCTTAAAAACAGGAAAAACAAAATGTTCAAGAGATATAAAGAACGTGGATCATCTGTAAATTACATGAACTATTATATTGGTAGATCGGAATACAATTTGGCAAATCGCTCTGCTTACAATAATTATGTGATTAAAATTAAAAACAATTTAAAAAACGATCGTAAATCATTTTATAAATTTGTAAACTCTAAAAAGAGATCACTTGATTTTCCAACAAAAATGAGACTAAATAATATAGAAACCTCTGACGATATTTCAATATGCCACATGTTTGCTGACTTTTTTGCTTCAACATACTCCTCAACAGTTTTTGACAATACTTCTGAGTATCCATACTTGATTCCCGATGCATCTTTTATAAATATTCCATTTATTCAAGAACAAGCTGTTTTAAAGAATTTGATTAAACTAAATTTTTCATATGCTCCTGGTCCTGATGGTGTTCCAAATTGTGTTTTGAAGCGATGTGCTAACCTGCTGTATATTCCCCTAACGTTTCTATATAATAAATCACTTAAATTGGCATATTTCCCAAATTATTGGAAAAAATCCTTTATAATTCCATTATTTAAAGCTGGTAGTAAATCCGTGATTTTAAATTATAGAGGGATTGCAAAATTAAGCTCTATTCCAAAACTATTTGAAAAACTCACAACTGATGCTTTGTCTCACCAAGTATCTACAATCCTAGCTCCTGAACAAAATGGTTTCCGTAAATCCCACTGTTACCAATCTTCTTGAACGATTGTTAATGAAGCTTTTTTAAACAAAATGCAAACTGATGCTATTTATACGGATTTTAGTAAAGCATTCGACAGGGTTAACCATGATCTTTTATTGTTTAAGCTTGATCGTATGGGTTTTAGTAATACGCTATTGAAATGGACATATTCCTATTTAACTGGCCGAAAACAGTGTATAAAATTTCGTAATCTTCAGTCAAAATCGATTAATGTCTTATCTGGTGTGCCTCAAGGAAGTCATTTGGGTAAACTCTTATTTACACTATTTATTAATGATCTGGCTTCAGCTATTAAGTTCTGTAAATGCCTGATGTATGCAGATGACGTTAAAATACTTTATTCATCCATATTATTAATAATTTCACAGCATGGTGTAATATAAACTTAATGGACCTTAATGTAAAAAAATGTAAATATATGGTGTTTTCAAGATCTTTTCCTATTAATGGCCAGTTTTTGATGAACAACGATCGATTGGAAATGATGGAAACATTTAATGATCTCGGGGTTTTATTGGACAAGCGCCTGGATTTTCGTAAACATATATCATTCACAATTAACAAGGCATTTGGTGTGCTTGGTTTTATCAAGCGTTGGGCGAAAGAGTTTTCTGATCCTTACACAACAAAGCAACTTTTTACTACACTAGTAAGACAAATTTTGGAATATGGTTCTGTAGTTTGGGATCCTTTTTACACCGTTCATTCAAATTCAATTGAGTCTGTTCAAAAACAATTTCTAATATTTTGCCTTCGTGGATTGGATGGGATTCAAATATACAATTACCTTCTTATAGAAGCCCTCTCGCTCTTATTAAGCTTCCTACGCTTAAAAGCCGAAGAAGTATGCTTAATATAACTTTTTTGTTCAACTTGATAAATGGAAATATATTCCGAATTTCTCCTTAGCAGAATCAATATTAATACCTCACAGCGCTGTTCACGGTATTTTCAGTTCCTAATTGTAAAGTATTATCGTACAAATTATGCCAACTCTGATCCCTTTTCGTCGGCTGTGTATAGAATTTAATCAACTGTATAACATTATTGATTTTCGGAAAAGTTTAGATTTGATTAAAAGGGATATAATACTTTATCTAAATAATGTGTGATAAATATTTAGCTAGCCATTTTCAATTATAAATTGTGTTTAAACATAATATAATATAATACTTTATCTAAATAATATGCAACAAGTATTTAGCTTGCATTTTTTAATTTTAAATTGTTTTTAAACATGTTTGGTCGAATTTATATATGTATGTTTACAAATGTTATGTATGTTACTTTTATAGTCTGTAAGGAAAAATTTCCATAGACAAATAAATAAATAAATAAAAAATAAATAAAAAAAAATGGGACGGGGAAAAGCATTGTCAGAAATTTAGAAGGGTCAGATTAATGCATTTTCGACATGCAATTGGGGATGGGAGAAATTGCACGAAAATTGGGCCGATCGCTATGTGTAGTGCAAAATTATCTTAAAGATCCTGAGAAATATGGTGAGAAAAAAAGTTCTGGTCGAGCAAAAATCCTCTCTGTGCGTAAAATTCGTCAAATTTCCAGAATGGCTTAAAACACTGTACGCAGCGCAAATAATATTAAAATGCAATTGGGTTTAAATGCGTCAAAAAGTACGGTTTTGCGATCCATTAAAGCACAGCCTCACATTATCCGAGCTAAACTAAAGTACGCTCCATGTTTGAACGCAAATCATAAAATGAAACGTTTAGAATTTGCGAAAAAAACACATGTCAACTAACTGGCATCAGGTACTAATTTTTCACAAACTGACAGCAGGTATCAATTTCATTAATTTTCTAATTTTTTGTTTTGAAGATTATTTTTTCAGATGAAAAATAATTTAATCTCGATGGTCCAGATGGTTTGAGAGATTATTGGCGAGATTTGAGAAAGGAACCCATGTATTTCTCAAAGAGAAATTTCGGTGGGGGTTCTTTAATGGTTTGGGGAGCGTTGTGCATAAGTGGAACCCTGGCATTAGCGTTTCCTTCCACTCGAATGGAGAGTCTGGAGTACCAACGAGTGCTGTCAAATAATTTGCTGCCATACTTGGCCGCACATCGCACAATCCATGTTAGCAGTTCAACTAAGTCCTGGTTTGAGGAACATGAAGTGTCTGTTATGGAATGGCCGTCACGTTCTCCAGATCTTAATGTTATGGAGAATATGTGGGGACTACTTGAGCGGAAAGTTTATGCTGAAAATCATCAGTATAATTCGGTGGGAGAGCTAAAAGTAGCAGTTTTGAATGCTTGGCGGGATATAAGGCTAGAAACTCTAAAAAAATTTGTTAAATTCTATGCCTCATCGCATTTATAAAACAATAAATAAAAATGGTCAATTTATAAACTAAATTAAATTTAAAAAAATAATAAATAAATATTATTTTATTTGAATTATATGCACCGAACTTATCATTTTGACGCATGCACTTGTTTCATATGTAACTAAAAACTAACGGTAAACAAATAGGAGTAAATGATGCTTTTATAAACAGCGTTTGAGCAGCAAATATTTTAGGAGAGCTTTAATGCATTTTGCTTTGAACTTTTGCTTAAACCGAAAAAAAGTAAATGACCTTATCATTATGACGCACACTATATCTGTGGTTTTCTGGAATAACCGCGTATGTCCATTTTTGTCAGTTTTGAGTTAACGATGCCAAATGTATTAATTTTTAACGCTCTTTACATGTGTTAAATTTTTTTTTTTTAATATTGACCATTTCTGCGTTTTTTCTTTAAATAACGACGTAACTTATATGTTTATTAAATTAATTTGCAGCACTTTCGACGTATGCCAAAGTACGTTTGATCGCTGTCAAATTATTTTCTCAGAAAACGACACATAGCGACATACGTTGTTATTAATGAAAAAAAATGCAAAATAATTTTGGATTATTTTTCAGTTTATAACCACTAATAAAAACTTGTGTGTTTATTTCTGTCATTTTTTATCACTATTATTCTTGATACGTTGCTATACTTGTGCTCACATAATTAAGTCATGGGTATGCAATGAAATGTTTTTGTAATTTTTCTCTTAAACCTATTTCTTCCGATTCTAACCTTACTATTTTGTGCAACCCTGCTATGCTACCAGTTGATTACATTGATTGAAGCAAAATTAAGAATTTTGGTATTCCCCGAAAAACTTCAAAAAGTCGTATGCGCTGTGCTCACATAATTAAATCACCAAGCGTATCGTGAGTAAATTAGTGTTTTGAAAATTTTTTTGCAGTTTAAATAATAAATAAATTAAAAACAAATAAATTAAAAACAAAGAACATCAGCTGAAACGCTATGGGTAAACAAAAAAGTTCGAATTCGCCTGAACGGAAAATAATATGGGATTGTTTCCAAAGATACAATAATATTGCAAAACTAGTAGAGATTTTGAACTTTTCTCGTGTAGAATTACAAATGCCATTACGCATTACAAAAAATAACCGAGAAAAACGACTTTAAATGATGGCAGACGCATTGCAAACCTGAGTAAAGCTGGTCCTTTTTTAACTTCGTCGCAAATCAGAGCTCTAATGGAAACGTATTATGGCGTAAATGTTTCGTCGCAGACCATAAGACGACGTTTGCAAGAAAACAATTTGCATGGACGAATGGCCAGAAAGAAACCGTTGGTTTCCTTGAAGAACACTAAGAAGCGGCTCCGATTTGCGACTGACCATCTTGCTAAAGGCCTAAATTTTTGGAATTTAATTGTTTGGAGCGACGAATCCAAGTTTAATGTTTTTGGAAATGATGGTAGATCATATGTTCGACGTCCTCCACTTAAGGAATTGGATCCAAAATACACCAAAAAAAAAAAAAATGTGAAACACGGTGGCTCATCAGTCATGGTGTGGGGTTGCTTTACCGCATTCGGTGTGGGTCCTATAGTCAAGATTGACGGTATAATGAATGGGGAAGTGTATAAGAATATACTAAAGGAAAATTTGGCCACCGAATATGCTGACAATTTGCCGCTTGCGTGGATTTTCCAACACGACAATGACCCAAAGCATTGTTCGAAGGTGGTTAAGTCGTGGTTGGCAACACAGTCCATCAAGCTTCTGGAATGGCCGCCGCAGAGTAACGACATAAACCCTATCGAGAACTTGTGGGGCATAATAAAACGTGTCATTGCAGCACGAAAACCGGCAAATAACAACATGTTATAGAAAGTTATCCAAGAGAAATGGCACAAAATCACACCAGGCCAGTGCGCTTCTCTTGTAGCTAGCATGCCAAAGCGATGCTCCACAGTATTGAAGCAAAAAGGTTATCCTACTCAATATTGAGGTAAACTAATGAAAAAATGGGATTCTCGACAAAGTTTATTACTTATTTCTACAATTTCAACCTTTTTTTTCAGATGACTTAATTATGTGAGCAGCTCTCTTTGGCTAATTTCCAAGTTTGTTTTTTTTTTTTTTTTTTTGGAAAGAGCCAAAAGTTTGTAATTTTTAATTTCACTGTAAATTGATTGCTAACATATAAGAATAATAAAAAAAAAAATATATTAGAATTTAAAAAAGGGTTTACGTATTTTTGACAATAATGTCGAGTAGCATAATATGTGAGCACAAGTGTATATTCTCATCCTAAGTCCCGTTAACTTTTTGTTGACGAACAAAAAAATCCATTTTTCAAGCAACAACAACTTATGTCTACATGGGTGGTTGCATTGGTAGTTTTCTTTTTCAAAGAAAACGCCGTTTGTCGACATAAGTTGTTTTATCTGCACACACTTTAAGTGTTATTTATATATTGTTTTTTGTGTCCTTCTTTAGGATCTATTCCTCTCAAGATTTTTGACTCAAAATTTTATATAAAGTATTTATTGCCCATATCTACAGGACTGTTAAATAAAAAGCTCTAAAAACTTTATATCGAGCCCATAATTTCAAATATAACGTTTTTTAGCTCCCCTGAACATTTTGATTTTATGATCTACGCGGTTATTCTAGAAAACCACAGAAAAGAAGCCGTATAGAAATGGGTCGAAATGTCTTTATTAAATACAAACAAGTATTTAGAAGTCACGATATTCATCTTGAAACAAAATCAAGATTCATTAAAACATACACATGGTCGGTTTTACTATATGCGGTGGAGATATGGACCATAAAATCATCAGACATAAAAAGATTAGAGGTCTTTGAAATGTGGGTTTATAGACGACTTCTCAAAATACCCTGGACCGACCATATATCAAATACCGAAGTTTTGAGAATAATGCCCCTTTTATTTTCCATATATGCTAATGATCTACCAGCTAAACTAAAATATTGTAATATACATATGTATGCTGACGACGTCCAGGTATATCTCAGTAGCACAATTAAAATGCTCAATACATCAATTTCCAAGCTTAATTATGATTTAAGCAACATACATAAATGGGCAGCTGCAAATGGGCTGTGTCTCAACCCGAAAAATCGAAATGTATCGTATTACTGAATCTTGATCGTGTTTTTGACGTAAAACTAAATAACAAGCAAATTGAAGTCGTAATCTCTGTCGAAAACATCGGAATTATATTCAATGACAGCCTCTCTTGCACAAATCACGTAAACAATGTTGTGGGAAGAACATATGGAATGTTAAGAACACTTTGGGCCACTCAACACTGCACCCCATTAAACATTAGAATGCTTCTTGCTAAAGCTTATTTAATTCCCTCTTTGCTCTATGGATGTGAAATTTTCTCAAATTGTGATGCTGCTAGTAAGTGTAAACTAAAATCCATTTTTAGAAATATTGTGTCACCCCGTTCACCCCGTTCAACACAAAACTTTTTGGAATCTCTTTCGAAAACCTCCTCAAACTACGAACTATTCTATGTTTACACAAGATTATATATGAGAAAACACCAAAGTATGTACAAGACTTACTTAGATTTGGGAGATTCAGCAGGGGAAAAAGAATTATTGCCATTAGATATAGAATGCTCGTATCCGAGTGGCAATTTTTTATCAATGCCATACGCCTTTGGAACGCACTACCATATCACATTCAGCTATATAGTAACGCATTAAAATTTAAAGATGAAGTTCTTAAATTATATGCTTAATTTCTGTCATGATTTTGTTTTTATGATTTTAAATTTATATTTAATTCTTATAAACAAATTAAACTGTTTAGCTTTATAAAATCCTATGCTGTAATTATAAGATTTAATCTTGTAGCATAGGACAGTCAATGGAATAAATAAATAAATAAAGATAACTATTTACCGTCACAAAGAAAATAAAAACATCATACCTGAGACATTTTACGAGAAACCCAAAATATAAGCTGTTACATTCGATAACACGAGCGAATATTGGAGGAAAAGCTGCTAGAGGGAGAAAAGAAATAACATGGATTAATAATATTAAAGTATAGACTGGTATCAGAGATATGGGAAAAGTTCTGAGTGAATCAAGAGATCGAGATGCTTTTGCGTAGCTAATGAATAATATATAAAATTATTTTTTTTTTATGTTAAATATTAAAGACCTACAATTGTTGAACTATACAACATGCGACATGTGTCACATCATGCAAGTGTTAATTCATGCTATGCCGCTCATACATGTTTGACAATTACATATATAGACACTGTCGAACAAATTCAAATCAAATCTATGCGTAGTTTTTACAGTGATTTTGTACACATGAACATGGAAAATTAAAATGTCAACACATGCGACACATGCGACATTTCTTTACTGTCCGTCTGTGTGTCCATGTAAGCCTTTCTGGGTTTGTGTGTGTTTATTACATCCATTTATCAGTTTTCTAAAAATAAAGCCCATATGGCAATTCTTTGTCATAGCCCCCATATAAAGCTGCTTCCCGATTTTCACTTAAATCTATCAATATACAAAATGTTGCACATTTTTTTTTCTCAAATTTGTCCAAAATATATGTGACTTTATGAATTCAAATGAATAAAGCAGAAAAATAACCGTAAACCTTTTATTGGAAAAAATTAAAAACTGAATAATATATTTTTTTATTTGTCATTAGTTGGATTTAAAATGTTTTGTTTGTTTTAAATGGATTATAAAAATAATTTCGAAATAAATGTTTTTTCAATTTGAAAATTTTTTAATCAATTATTTGATTTGATTTAGGATTTTTATTGAAAAATTTTAAAGAATAATCAATATTTTCATACGAGGCTGTGAAAAACATGCTGCAGAAAAAACATTAAAAGACATGGTATTGATCACAACAACGTACAACAGCTTAGCTAAGTTGCAATAACATGCTAAGACAGTATGTTTGAGTTGGCATGACATGGCATAACACCTTGTTTGAGTTGACATGACATAGCAATGCATGAAAGTTTTGAGAATGACATTTTTGCAGAAAATGTTGAATTATGCAGTAGTTTATTAAATATGAAACAAATTGTAAATGTATTGGTCGCTAAAAGAAGAACAAATTAGCAAAGAAGATATAGGTCAAATTTATAGAAATACAAAAATGTTTCCCCATGGTGTACGGGTTTGGTTTGAAATGACTGTACGTCAAAATTGCTTTCCCAGTAAATTCATAACGATACTATTAACAGAGTACAAATAATCGTGAATTATTAAACTTAAAAAAAAAAACAAAGGACGTGGTGGTTATAGCAGGATGTGAATAATATATGAGTTTTTTTTTTATGAAAATGCTGATATTGAAGACGAAATATAGATAGTTGATATGTTGTAGTATATTTTTTATACTACATGAATTATTTGAAAAACAAAATAATTGCTAACTCTAAGGTTCCTTATTACTTTAATTGATAATTGTCTCATAATTTTTAAACATAAAATATGACAATGAAGTTATTTTGTGCAGCTAGATTTGAATTTAGAACCACAGTGCACTGTATGGAAATCTGAAACTCTATTAAAAGTTTAAATTATATATTGAAATCCAGATTTTGTATGACATGCACAGATTTCTTTAGGCATAGCTTAACCTTATGTAATAATTTATTACTAGTATAGCCCAGCACTCGAAATTCGACTGCAAATTCGAGGAAATCTTATTTTTTTAACCAATTTTTTTCTTTAAATATTTTTTAAGCTATATATCGCACCTGTACCTCTAAAATGAGTCAACTCAAAATTTTTCAATTTTCACTTTTTGCATCACATCGGTTTTTCTAGTCTTTCGCAAAAAAAATACAGTTGTAACCCTCTTTGTGCTATATGGGTAGCTTCTTTAGAATCCACTAAAAAGACACATTTTGAGTTGCATCCAAAAAACTTATTATTTTTGATGATCACTGAAAAAATCACAAAAACAACTACTGTTGTATACTCATTATTCGCAATTCTTTACAATGAAACAACTGTTTTTAAATTTTATGCGTGAAACACACAGACGACAGCAGCTACACGACTACAGCCTTTCAAAAATAAAATACACACTTTTATATGAAAACGATTATTTTGACACCAACACAGCTACACGACTACACGACCACTTTTGCTGCTGTAGTCAAATTAGGCTAATTTCTATTTTTGTTGGCTACAAAACAAAAATAGTGTTGACAATATAAAAAAATATGTAAAAGATATTAGTGCTATGAAATATTTTATTTTGTTGAAAAAATTAATCGCAAAATGAAATGCTATAATAATTCTATTAAAAATCAAAAGCGGTTAAGTAAATTTATTTATTTGTTTTTACGTTACAATAATGCATTATAAATAAGTATTTGTATATTTAAGTCAAGTTTATATAGAATCATGCATGTTTTTCTATTTTAATAATGTAGAAAAAAATATAATTGGCACTACTGAAATAAAAAAGCTTTTGTATAAAAACAGCTGTTTATATTGTTGTTTTTGTTTTCAAAAAAATTAACTAGCTGACTACACGACTACAATTGCAACCACCAGCATTTGTAGTCGTGTGTTCGTAAAGCCGCTGTCGTCTATGTGTTTCATGCATTATAGTAAATATTAAAAAACCCGTTTTTTGCCTCTACTGAAAATTTGTAAATTTTTAGTTAACTCACTTTAGAGGTACAGGTGCGATATATAAAAAATTTATGAATATTTAAATGAGCCTTAAGATATGATAATCAATTTTGGCAATTCAAAATTCAACACAAGGTGTTGATATACAATTTAAATCATTCGCATCAACAGGGTGTAACGAATTATTATAAATATTTTATTTTAATTAATTTAATAAATTTTTAAGACAGATTAAACATAAATTTTATAATTCTCAGCTTCTTCTCCATATGAACTATAACTATGCCAATTTTCACACTCCTTCGTGCCCGCATATTACTTAAAAAGGGAACTAAAAATTTACCTTCACGTATTAATATATAGATATATACTCTAAAATTACACCGAAAACTACTTTCTTTTTTTTATTTTTTGTTGAACATGTTTGAAATTGATATATAAATACGTAAAACTGGGGATGATGTGAAGTAAAACTGAGTACTCAAATTTTTCTTTTGAGGTCGTGGTTGAAAAAAACTTTAAAGTTTAAAAGGTCACAAAGTTTGAAAACTTCCGTTTTAATATAAAATGTAAGAGGCCATAATAATACAAAATAAAGGTAACACTTACATTTAAGAAATATTTCTTTTTTTCTTCTCAATAAAAATTATTTAGTAACAAATATTTTTTTATATCATTTAAAACATTGTGGAACAATGTTAATAAATAATAAATTTAAAAAAAAAAATGAATTCAGAAACAAAGCATTTTTTTTACTAATCCGAGTGCGCTGAATTCTAATGTGGCATAAAAATTGGGCTATCACTTCTTATTCATTTTTTATCGCATGCTGGCTATACTGTAAAACAGTCAACACTGACACTACGATTTCACAATTATTAATTTGATATAAGCCCACATTCATTCTAAATCTTCATAAAAGTAGCGTTTAAGCATATCAGGGAGATCGTGTGTTGCTGATAAAAGCTTTGCGTGTGGTGAATATTTGGTTGAAAAAAAGGAAACTTGAACAAACCGTGGACACCGACAATATTTTGCAATAGTTGCAGAACTGTTTTATACAAGTGGTCAAATGGCAAGAACATCTATTTCGATTTTTCAATTCCAGTACTTTGGAAAGAGTCAAGTAACCACCAAACCGATTATTTCTGTTTAACAAAAGTTGCTGGATTCAATATGAAAAATCGAAAAAATATTATTTACGCGAATGTCCCATCGGTTTCCAAACCAGTTCAACGTCCATCAAATGATCCATTACCAGTCATACCCAGTGCTACGAGTAGTGAGTCTGAAACATCTCTCACCAGCAGTGGTAGTTTGTATGAGGCTGATGATGAACGCCATTTAGTGACTCAAGCTGAGCTGAATGATCTAATTCGGGATTTACATTTAACGAAGCAAGACGCTGAATTATTAGCTTCACGCATGCAGCAGTGGAAACATCTTGTAGTTGGGACAAAAGTAACAATCTATAGAGATAGAAGCTTGGAATTGGCTGCATATTTTGAAAAGAAACACTCTATTCTATACTGTACTGATGTTGATGGTTCATTTTAAAAAAAATTAACCTGCCATATGACAAAACTGAATGGAGATTATTTCTAAGTACAGTTTAAATGGTCTTCTTTTGCATAATAGGAATGAAAAACCATCTATACCAATTGCTCATGCCATTAATACAAAGAAAAACAAGTAAGAAAATTATAGTCGGTCTAGACCGACTATACGATACCCTATACCATGCGTTTAGAGACCCTATCTCTTAGGCCCATCTAATTGGATATAGAAAATAAGCATAAACCAAACCTGAGTGGCATTTTTATTAATTTTTTTGGCTGCAGATATGAAAAAGATCATATCGGATGCTATGTGTATATGGGCACTAGGTCCAAAAATGGACCGATCCTGACCATGGTTGGTAAAGTCTCTTGTATTTTGCGAAAATATATACAAACAAAATTTGAGATGAATCAGTGCAATATTTTTGTTTTTTGATAGATTTAAGTGAAGATCGGGAAGCAGCTCTATATGGGGCCTATGACCAAGAGTTGTCCCATAGCAACCGTTTTTGGACTATTCATTAATGGGTGTAATAAACACATACAAACCCAATTTGACTAAGATCTATACGACAATTTGGATCTTATGGCAATTTCTGTCGATTTTATAGGGGTCATTTGTATGGGGCTAGGTCTGAACATGGACCGATTCTCACCAATTTCAATAGCGTTCATCCCAATGCCGATGGAAGCTTATATACCAAATTTCATTAAAATATATTCATATTTGCGACCTGCAGTTTGATTACAAGGTTTACATGGACACACAGACGGACGGACGGACGGACGGACATAGTTAAATCGATTCAAAAAGTGATTC
Source organism: Cordilura impudica (assembly GCA_963682025.1). NCBI lineage: Eukaryota > Metazoa > Arthropoda > Insecta > Diptera > Scathophagidae > Cordilura > Cordilura impudica. Next base: position 130,686,623 of record OY821520.1, on the reverse strand, counting down.
TGATTCGATCGGTATAATAAAAGATGGGTCTAGGTCACATATTTTTGGTTGTTACAAACAGCAACACAAAGTCATTATACCCAAACCACATAGTGGTATAGGGTATAATTACGAATCAATGACTGAAATTTTGACATTACTCAAATACAACGATCATAAATGCAAGATCTGTGCTGGGCTTAAAGTGTATGATTCAAATTTCTCTGTATATATAGTGTAGACCATCGTAAATAATTGTAAATTGATCTGTTTCAGGTCATTGGTTTGTTGATTGGTATGCAAGGAGGTTTTACAAAATATTGTTGTTTCCTTTGTCTATGGGATAGTCGCGCTACATGTCATCATTACTTCAGAACAGAATGGCCAAAAAGAACTGAGTATTTACCAGGAAAACAAAACATTTCAAAAAACCATTAATTGATCCAAATGACGTTCTTCTTCCGCCGCTACACATAAAATTGGGCCTTTTTATGAACTTTGTCAAGACTCTGGACAAAGATGGTGCAGCATTTAAATATTTCCTAAAATTTCATATGCAAAAATCAAAGAAGGCATATTTGTTGGCCCTCAGATCAGGAAGCTATTGAATGATGACAATTTTTCACAATGTTTATTGGAGAAAGAATATGCATATATGGAAATCTTTCAAGAGCATCGTAGACAGTTTTCTTGGAAACAATAAGAGTGAAAGCTACAGACAAATTGTTGCTGAATTATTGACAAATTATCACGAATTCGGTGCACGAATGTCACTCAAAATGCATTTTCTTTATTCGCATTTAGATTTTTTCCACAAAACCTATGTGCGGTGAACGACGAACAAGGGGAGCGTGCTCACCAAGATGTAATGAAAATTTAAAGAAATGATCAAGGATTTTAGGACAAAAGCATGCTGGGAGACTATTGCTGGTTTCTAATGCGTGAAACCGAACCAACAAAATACAAACGACGTTCAAATAACTCCATTCACTTTTGAAAATTCATTGTTTTTTAAATAAACTAATGATTTTTTAAGTAAAAAACGAATAAAAACATTTTTTTGTAGCTCGAAAACCTGACGCGATAGAGGAAAACCAATTACAGATTCGAATTCAGCTTACCAAATTACGCTAGGAAAGATATTTTGTTGCTCCAGTGTAAAACCTTGTTGGCTAGTGTTATTAAAATTTTTCAATTTTAAGTAATACTTAACAATTTTGAAAAAAGTTATTTTTGGTCTAGTTTTTCAAAATTAATAAACGCCAAAAACATATGTAACAAAAAATTAATTAGAACGTATAGAAAAACATAAAAAAAATTTATAGTCCAGCTGGGGTCTGAACATGCGGCCATCTGTAGTAAAGGCCAACAAACTAACGTCTAGGCTAAAGAGCTTATTCAGAAATACATTTTTATTTTACGTTCACGGACTTGTTGAATAAGAAATCGTGCATTAATACTGTCCAATAATACTTAAATAATAGTTATTTCGAATTAATCATTTTTAAATTTAACAATTTTCGAAAATAACTGAAGTTTGACAACATACGTAACTGAATATGTTTTTTGTATTCAATCATTAAACAGTTTGTTGTATACAAGAGTGTATTAAGAAGTTTAAATAATTTAATTCAAATTTTACTGTTTTTTTTCATATATAGATAAATAAAAAATTTTCAAATTGGTCGTAAAAGAAACATTCTTATTAGAAAATATTTTCTTTATAATAAAGATATAAATGCGAACATTTGCAAAATCGATGTGCCAACAAGATGGAACTCGATATATGAAACGCTTCAATCGTTGCTAAAATATGAATGATTTGGTTGTCACCAGTGTTGCCATTTTAGCATTTTAGTTGCTAGATTTAGCAACTTTTTGTGTCGTTTAGCATCCAAAATTTATGAAAAGATGCTGGATGCTAACTTAGCATCTTTTATTAATAAAAAGTTGCTTTTAGCATCTTTTTTTTATTTTTTTCATTATTTTTGAATATATAATTTTAATTTTAATGGCATTGATATGTTTTAATTTCACAAAGTGTAATACGAGAATTTTGTGTACTACTATTTTTACCATTCTGCTCGTTTCTTTCAACAAATATAACAAAACATTTTGAAATAGAAGAATGTAAATATTGCCAAAAATATTGTATTAAAAAATGCCAAAATTTTCAATACAAAACACATTAGACCGGGTAAAAGAACCGATAACCAATATATTTAGAAGATATCATCTGAAGCAGAAAAAATACAAATCCAATGGAGTTATATCACAGAACAATATTGTGATACAACACTGAATACAACCTCTTTATGGATTGAAGTTAACAAAAATTCTATTGGCGAAAATCCATTTAAAGAGTTATCAATATTTGCATTGTCTTTATTAGTTTTGTTTTTCTCAAAAGCCGAAGTTGAACGTTTGTTTAGTTTAATGGCTTTAGTTAAAAGCAAACTTTGAACAGAATAAAATCCGAGTTGTTATGTTCTGTAAAATGTATAAATGAATGTTTGAAATTGAAAATGGGTGCTGTTACACTTACAATGTACCGAGCGATGTCGTTGATAAAAGTCGATCGTCAGAAAAATATCAGAGCCAAGAAGAACTTGAAAATGAAGACATCACAGAAATATTAGATTCCATAAACCAATTATCGTAATATAATCGTATCTTTTGATAATGTAAATTCTGTTATATTTTAAATTAAAAAAAACCCTCTAAAATTAAAAATATTTAATTTAAAATTAAAAAACTCAATTTGATGTTAAAAAAAATTACCGAAACTAGCAAATTCTAGGAAATTTTAATTTTCCATTAAATAAAGACCCTAAAGGTATGCTAATCAATTATAGCCAATTCACAAAACAACACAAAAACTCATTTTTATTACAAACACATTTTTATTACTTACACACATACACTAACAAATTTAATAAACACACACATAGCATTGTATAATTTTATGTATCTGTTAGTAGCAACTTTAAATGCAATTTACTCAAAATAAAGGAAGAAATTTAAAAATCTGTAAATCTGCAAAACGGCTAAAAAGAAATGCCTTTCAAATAACATACGTTTGGTTAAAATCGGGATAAAACGGTAGAACAAAACATCGGTCACAAGAAATCGCCTAGCCTATTAATATTATAGATTTAAAAAATATAAATCGAAACTTATGTTTTATATTAATTTTTCGATTTAAAAACCAAAGAATTTATTAATAAGTATTTAATTTTTCTATATAAAGGTAATGAAATTTGAAAAAAATATTTAGCATTTAGCATATTTAGATGCAATTTAGCATCTTTACAATTTCAAATTATGGCAACACCGGTTGTCACATTAAAACCAGTCTATGAAACAACATTGAACCTTCAAAAGAAACAACTGCTAATGGGTGATTTTTATAAAACTTGGCTTACTTTAAAAGCTTTGGTTAATACAAACAACTCAGAATTATCTAATTTGTATCGAAAAGAGAGAATCTCATTTGAATAATAATGATGTCATAAATTCTGCACACCTGTTTGATCCTAGCTTTCGACGAACTTTGAGTTCGGAGGAAAAACTAAGGCAACATATTAAGAAGCTGGTGTGCAAATTAATAGCAATTAAACAGGTGTATTATAGAACTTTAAAAATTATTTAAATTAAAAACGGCACTTTACTTAATCTTATTTTAAAAACTTTTAGCGCAACAAATGTTAAACGTTATCTATCGGTAATATAACTCCATCTTCACCCATTGAACGTGCTGATGAATCATCCAATCAGAATAGTTTATCGCTATGAAGACAAACATTATCGATGTTAGAAGTGGAATCATCTTCGGATGACGACACAGAAAGTGAAATGAGCCGGGATATTATGACAGCATATTTTAATTTTTAATTTATTTCATTATTTTTCCATTACAACAAGATTTACAATCTTATAGTTAAAGTAATGGATTTTTACAAAGTAATGATGAATAAGTACATCTATGTGCGCATATGCGCAAATAGAAAATTATAGGCCCTCAAAAGAGGATGTGGATATAAATTTATTGAATTACTGCCATGAACAAAGTACATTACTCCTTTTCTTAAATAATTAGCGTATATTATCCACGCTGTCCCAGCCACGCAAGTAACTATAGAGAGGGCGTTTTCTGCTCTGCGCCTTATTTTGAATGACCAATGCACAGTGAGTGAAATTTTGATTTTATTGTCCAAAAGCCTAATTTTTTTTTGACACCGATTTTTACAATTTTAACGCCATTTTGAAGCTAATATATATCCAGATTAAGGTAGCCAAAAATTTAGGATAAAATAATGCTAATTTTGGGCGTAGCATGATGTCAAACTCAACTGTTTTTTAATCTCAGAAAAAGCTGACTTCTTTTGTATTTTATCAAAAATAAATGGTTACTACTCGCATATCATCGATAACGACCTGCGGTCCTTTTTACAAGGTTGGTAGGATTGTAGTCTTTAGATTTTGTAAGTGGTCACGGCCCTACCGTTTAATATTAGGGGCGTTATGAAATATTTATTAAACTACTATATTTGTGTCAAATTTAAACTTTAGTGGAATAGAACTTCTAGGGAACAAAAGGGAACAAGAAACGTATACCACCCGGAGAAAGGTGAAAGTGTCCTCTTTAACCCTATAAATACTTTTGCACCCGTGACGATCATATTAATGAAATTACTCAAACAAATTTCAAATTACGGTAATTTAAACAGCCCTATAAGTATACAATACAAGTATACCGCTCGACTCAGAATCACTTTTTGAGTCGATTTAATAATGTCCGTCCGTCCGTCCGTTTGTGTGTCCATGTAAACATTGTAATCAAACAGGTCGCAAATATGAATATATTTTGATCACATTTTGTATGTAAGCCTTTATCGGCCATAGGAAAAACGCCATTGAAATTGGTGGGAATCGGTCCATGTTCAGACCTAGTCCCCATACAAATGACCCCTATGAAATCGAAAAAACTGCCATAAGATCCAAATTATCATATAGATCTCAGTCAAATTGGCTTTGTATGTGTTTATTACATCCACTAAATTGAAATTGGTGGGAATCGGTCCATGTTCAGACCTAGTCCCCATACAAATGGCCCCTATGAAATCGAAAAAATTGCCAGAAGATCCAAATTATCATATAGATCTCAGTCAAATTGGGTTTATTACATCCATTAATCAGCAAAAATAATCCCTATAGAACACTTAGTCATTGGCCCCATATAGAGCTGCTTCCCGATCTTCACTTAAATCTATCAAAAAACAAAAAATATTGCACAGATTTTTTTCAAATTTGGTTTGCATATATTTTTTGAAAATACAAGTGACTCTGCTAAATATGGTCAGGATCGGTCCATTTTTCGACCTAGTCCCCATATAAATATAGCATCCGATATTAATTTTTCCAATTTTTCCATTAATATAAATGCCACTCAAATTTGGTTTATGCTTATTTTCTATATCCAATTAGTTGGACTTAAGAGATAAGGTCTCTAAACTTATTGTATGGGGTATCGTATAGGCGGTCTAGACCGACTATAATTTTCTTAATTGTTTTTAAAAGGTTTTTTTACCCACATACTATGTATGAAATGTTTTAATAAATAAGAATGATTCAAAAAATAAAAACCCTTATCTTCATATCAAAATCAGAATCATTGCGCTAATATTCAGCAGATTTATTTTGCAAAAATTAACAAATTTGACTGCAGAAAATTGTAAATTTCTCTGTAGCAATAGCAAGACTATTAGATAATATTACTAACGTTTTTTTAAGTGGAAATATTCTTTGGGTGTAAACAAATTTGCAAATTTTACAGCAAAAAATTTTTAATTTTTCAGTAGTAATAGCAAAATTTCCAGTTGATTTAACTTTTTTTTTTAGTGTAAAAATTTTTTTGAGTGTAAACATAAAAAAAATTCCATTATTACAAAAAATGCTTGTAGTTATTATTAAAATCCAAATATGACATTTTTTAATAAATAAAAAAATAAAAAACCCATATATCACGCTAAAAGTTAAAAAAAAAATGAAAAGTTCAACTGTGACCTAGAATTTCTTAAAAAGTACTCAATCAATTTCAATGAAATTAAAACAGACTCAAGTTCAACTAACTATCTACCCAGTAGAAAAAGAATTTTTAAAATATTTTGATCGGTTTAAAAGTTACAGAATTTTGGCCAATTAAAAACAATTTTCAGCCACTGTGCATCGGCAGAAATACAATAGGTCATAAGAAAGTGGTCAAGTAAATGCATACATATGTTGATTCACAGTTTGTTCTGTGAATTTAAACATGTGTTCCAGGCTCATAAATAAAATAAATATATTATTTTAATTACAATTTGTGAAAGCAAAACTTGTGGTAAACATTAATATTCTTCGTTGTTTTAATTTCCAGTTTACATTTAATTTTCGCATTACTCGGTCGAAGTATCGATTTATATAGTGTTTATTTAAGTTCCACAGACAATTCAGATGGCTTCAACGACAGAAAATACAAATAATATTTTAATTTTACTATCAACTGATAACCCAGTGTTTTGTTGTTATTGTTTTTGGGCCAGTATTTTAGTATTAAAAATGTTAATGATGACTTTGTTCACAGCCTTTAGACGTTTTCAGAAAAAGGTTAGATAAAAAAGCAAAAAAAAAATATCTTTAAATCCGTTCAAATGTGAAAATGAAATTAGCAGATATTCAATTCAACTTAAATTAAATTTTAAATTGAGTGTTTTTGATGTATTTTATAAGGTGAGGGATCTACAGCCAACAGATCCTACTGCCTTAATATTTTTGCGAAATAACTTATTAAACCATTTCCTTAAACTTTTCGAACGCTAACTGCGAATTTTTATATCAAAAAAACTACAAAACATTTTTAAAATATTGATTTTTCGTCTAGAAATTTAAAAAAAAGAGATTTTTTATAATTTAAGTTCCTTTATATCTTTTTATGCATTTAAAAAATGTATTTTTTGCACCAAAAAATAGAACTTAAAAAATATAATAAGAATATGAAATTTATATTTATATTTTTTTTAAAACCTTTTCATCCGTATAAGCTTATAAAAAAAACAGTCAAATTGAGATGTAACAACTGAAATATAAATTTTTAAAAAATAAAAACGTAAAATATGTATAAAATAAAATAAAAAATAACGCATGCACTAACAAAAAAAAAAAGGTGCAAATCGTGTTAGAAAATATGGTGAAGTTTTGGAAATGCCAAAAAAAAAAATGCCAAATTTATGTGTCAGAAAAACAAAAAACATCTGCAATTAGTAATTTACATATTACTAACATTAATACCATTTATAGAATTTCTTCTACTTTGGAACTACATTCAGCCATTGTTGAACTTTTTGTATTATCCAGAAAATTCTGAAGCTTTCAAATTTTCCTAATGCGACTAAAAGAAACCAACACTGAAAGTTAAATAAAAAAATTCCAACGATTTCAAGTAGTAGCAGAAAATGGATTAATATCGGCCCAATCTTACTATGTTATATCTGTCTATAACAGCAATGTGAATCCAGATTTAATAATGTAATGGTCCCGAAATCTAACACTTTTCATCATGAAATTTCGTAATGTCAAACTTCTGGTTTTATTATAGGCTGGACAATTTTAAAAATGTAAGAAATCACTTGCTGACTCGGGTGCCTAAAAATTTATAGAAGAAGCTTTTAAGTGTCAACAAAGTTTCAAACACACTTTTACCTATGAAAAAACTTTAGAAAAGGCTTCATCGTGTTTCGTGAAACGTCTAATGCCATATTTCATATTTCTTTTTTTACCATGAGTAAAACAGTTTTTAAGGCAATATTTTTCAAAACGAATAAACATAAATTAAAATTAAGAAGACATTGTCAACTTTCTAACCATGGACCCATTTTAGAAACGTCATCGAAAATGCTGCTTGTAGTATTTAATTTTATATGTAATAAGGCTCTCTATCAAAATTTTGATGATAGTATAGTGGTTGCTCTAGGTATTTCAATAGCGTGTGGCGCGGTGCAAAAATATTAAAGCTTATTGCATTTGGGGCCGGCATTGACTTCTCTCGATTTATATCGAGTTTTCTCAGAGACCGCATAATACGTTATTGATATGTTATTGATGGAGATATCGTCCAATGAGTTGCAGCTAAATTCAGGGATACCTTAAGGTTCTTAATGATCTTCTTAGTCAAACCTTCAATTCTGGTGCCTATTATGAGCAACTTTCGATTCTTGATTGTGGTCGAATTAAGGTATTATGACCCACATTCAATAAAATAGCGCTATTGTGAATTTCACTCAATTGGATTACTCACAATAGTACATATTTATCAGCTGGCACTATAAATAAACATTGTTTGTTTACAAATTTTTTAAAGAACAAAAATAATTAATTATTTATTAATATGGAATTATGGTTCTATGATCGTCCGATGAAGATGTATGCTTCGTCATGAGAGATGCTTCCAACATTTTGGAAATGGATTCCACTACGTAAGTCTGCGAGGTTTTAACAAGGATCGGAAAGTTTGTTTATATAGCAAATTTTCGACTGCTGCGGCAATGCACACAAGGCAGATCAATCTCATGAAATTATAATAATTTACAACTTATATTTTCAATGTTTTACAAACTGCCATCCAGCATCGAAAGCAAAATTGCGTTCGATTGAAAATTCGTTGTACAACGAAATTTTCGAACGTGCTGCCAGCTCATATTACGAATTTGACATTCGATAGTCGATGTTCGAATGCAACTCATAATAAGGGCCTCTATCTACTCTTTCGCAGATGGCAGCAACATTTGGCATTAATTTTCCTTCAAATGAAGGCCAAGCTTTTTTGAACTTGGGGGGCAAACGGCTAACAATGAATGACACACTCACTCAAGATTTGTTAACAATCTACGTGTGGGTTAAAGCGAATAAGGTTGATTTTAAAGTGTTGACTCATAGGGGCTTGGATTTAACAATGTCATCTGTATATATGGGTGGTATAGGTATTGAAAAATCGGATACTCTTGATGAAATGAACATGTTTTTCAAGTCTCTTGGTTTTCTAAATTGGTGCAAATTATTAATTAATTATTATTAAATCATTAATGGCCGTGGGTATCCCACTCTATTGACTCGTTGTAACATCGTCGGAATGTGGGTTGTGTAACACTGGGAAATGTTCTTCTTGAATTAGCGAACTCATTCCAAGTGCACGAGTTTCAGTAGTCTATTATCCAGTTGACCGCACAGTGCTGGAGGAACAAACTCCCCACACAAGTCTTTCCTCACAGTTACAATCTAATAAAATTTAAGTCAAATATTCACAAACTACTGCCTCTTGTCCTGTATCCTCCATCCCATAACTTACTTACATATGATCAGCACAATGCACTGCATTTGTAGAGGGCATCCCCTGAGTGTTTGTCAATAAAACAAGTAAGAGTGTTAAATTCGGCTGGGCCGAATCTTTGGTACCCTCCACATTTTTTATTTTCAATTTTCATTTTTTTTTTTTTAACATTTTCCATTTTTCACTTTTTAATTTTCATCTTTCATTTTTCATTTTTAGTTTTTCATTTTTAATTTTTCATTTTCCGTTTTCCATTTTTCATTTTCCATTTTTCATTTTCCATTTTTCATTTTTATATTTTCATTTTTCATTTTCTATTTTTCATTTTCCATATTCCACTTTCCATTTTTCATATTTCATTTTTAATTTTTCATTTTCCATTTGCCATTTTTAATTTTAAATTTTTAATTTTCCATTTTTCATTTTCCATTTTCCATTTTTAATTTTTCATTTTTCATTTTTCATTTTCTATTTTCCATTTATCATTTTCCATTTTCCAATTTTCATTTATCATTTTTAATTTTCCATTTTCCATTTTTAATTTTTCGTTTTCCGTTTTCCATTTTTCATTTTCCATTTTCATTTTCCATTTTTCAATTTTAATTTTCCATTTTTTTTTATTTTTCATTTTTTATTTTCCATATTCCATTTTCCATTTTCCATTTTTTCATTTTTCATTTTCCATTTTTCATTTTCCATTTTGCATTTTTCTTTCCATTTTTCATTTTTCATTTTCCATTTTTCAATTTTCATTTTTAATTTTTCATTTTTCATGTTCCATTTTCCATTTTTCATTTTCCATTTTTAATTTTTCTTTTTCCATTTTCCACTTTTCATTTTCCATTTTTCATTTTCATTTTCATTTTTCATTTTTCATTTTTCATTTTTCATTTTTCATTTTTCATTTTTCTTTTTCATTTTTAATTTTTCATTTTTCATTTTTCATTTTTCATTTTTCATTTTTCATTTTCCATTTCTCATTTTCCATTTTCCCTTTTCCATTTTCGATTTTCAATTTTTCATTTTTCATTTTTCATTTTCCATTTTTCATTTTCCATATTTCATTTCTAATTTTTCAATCTCCATTTTTCATTTTTCAATTTTCAATTATGATTTTTAATTTTTAATTTTTCGTTTTCCGTTTTCCATTTTCCATTTTTCATTTTTTAATTTTTCATTTTTTAATTTTTCATTTTCCATTTTTTATTTTTAATTTTTCATTTTCTATATTCCATTTTCCATTTTTTCATTTTTCATTTTCCATTTGTCATTTTTCATTTTTAGTTTTTCATTTTCCATTTTGCGTTTTCCATTTTTCAATTTTTATTTTTCATTTTTGATTTTTCATGTTCCATTTTCCATTTCTCATTTTCCATTTTTAATTTTTCGTTTTTCATTTTCCATTTTCCATTTTTCATTTTTCATTTTCCATTTTCCACTTTTCATTTTTCATTTTTCATTTTCCATTTCTCATTTCGCATTTTCCATTTTCGATTTTCAATTTTTCAATTTTTCATTTTCCATTTTTCATTTTCAATTTTCATTTTTCATTTTTCAATTTTCAATTTTCATTTTTCAATTTTCAATTTTCATTTTTCATTTTCCATTTTTTATTTTTATTAATTTTTAATATTTAATTTTAATGATAAAAAAATATGTGATAAAACTTGCTTAGGCCAATGTGACACGTGCAGTATTAATATACACACAACTGTAATGACTTCAACAAAACGAAGAATTACAACATATACAACATATCTTAAGAAAAACAACAAACACACTGAAAAATTTTATTTTTTCAAGACCGATTTTGACGATTTTAAATAGCAACTCCTTTGGGATGTTAGTAAACGATTTTATACAAAAACGAGCGGTCTAGCTTAGATATTGACGGTGTGATCGTGATTTCCACAAACAGACGGACAGACGGTCATCGGTAAATCAACTTCCCTTGTTATAAGGATCAAGAAAATATATATTTTTGGGGTCTCAGAAATGTATTTCGATGCGTTACAAACGGAATGACAAACCTATATATACCCTCTGCCACTGAGGTGTGGAGGGTATAAAAATTAACTTCAATTGGGCCAAAATTACTGCATGAAAATTTGTAAAATATTTTACTCCTAATGAGCTATATGTTAGGACTCTTCAGACCAAAAAAAAACTCATATTTTTTTAATACACTGCGATAGATTTTAAGGATCACTTTTTTATTTCTGCCGTATTCAGCTCATCAATACGTACGAGTATCATTTGTGAAGTATTATTAAAATCTTTTCAAACCTTTTTTTTTAGTTTTGTTTAATTTAATTTTATTCGATCTTGAAACGATGTGCAAATGTACAAGTTTCCTGCTAGAAGTTGAAAGATTCCATTACCTTCGAACTAAGCATTTGATTAATCGTAGTTAAACTATAAATTACTTACAACATCAACTAAATGAAAAATGTATATAATTTTTCACCTTGAAACTTTTTTAATTTTTAAGATTAATTTTACCAATTTTTTATTTATAAAATTTTTTATTTCTTTTCCTTATTACAGTCTTTCGTTAACCCTGAAGATTTGGCATTAGGTAAAGTATCTGAACTTGTATTTAACAATCCAGATGTAGAACGTGTTCGAAGGTAAGGCAGACACTAACATGTTTGATGTATTAACAAAAATCATCTATAAAAACTTAATGCAATCTTTGTTTTTCTTTTGCATTCTCATAGAGCCCATCTCAACGATCTAGAGAACATTATACCCTATTTATTGATTGCCTTGGCCTACATAGCAACAGGACCAAAGGCAATGGTGGCACGATTGCTGTTTCGTTTCGCGGCAATAGCACGTATCATACATACGATAGTGTATGCCTTTCGTCCGGTGCCGCAGCCAGCAAGGGCAATTACGTTTTTTTTAACCTTTGGTATTACAGTTTATATGTTATTTTACATTATGGCTAAAACTATAGTATATATTTAAGTTTTTTTTTATGAGTGCTTTAATGTAATCATAAAAATAATGGGTATAGAAATAACAATGTTTGGAGCTTTTAGAACAGCAAACTCTGAATATATATGCTTAATTAATTATAGCCTACACTAAAAATTGTTAAACTAATGAAAAGTCTAAATTTTTTAAAAAGCATGTAGTAATTTTTTTAAATATTTTTAAGTTCTAGCCCAAATATACATTCCCAGCATAATTTTACTTAAAACGTATGTATATGCTTATTAAATGCTTTGAAAAGAAGGAAACTATACACTAAAAAAATTAAAATATATGCATTTTAAAAATTCGAGTGCAACCTAGGAAATTTTATTTTTTCATTAATTTTTTTTTCAATGTTTTTTCTATATATGTATATAAAAAATGTATGAATATTTAAATAAAATTCATTATATTACATTATAAATATTTGTTGTTAACAAATAATTTTATAAGAGCTTAAAGGTATGCTAATCAATGTCAGCCAATTCACAATTTAACACAAGGCTTTCAATATTTATAATAAACACACACAGTATTTGTTTTATGTACGTGTTAGTAACAACTTTAAATGAATATTACTCCAAAAAAATTTTACAGATGGTGCACATCCGTAAATATGGTGGACATCTGCAAAGAAATACCTTTTAAATGGTATATTTTTTGTCAAAATCGATTGATAACTAAAAGCGTAGATGCGGCCACAAGAAATCGCCTTGTCTATTATTATTATCGATTACTTTTAATGGCATCAGAAAACAAAAAAGAAACATAAAACTTTAAATTCTTTCAAAATATTTTGATATGAAACAATATCTAATCCCAATTTATAATGGTATTCGTTTTTCCCAATAACATTTTGCTTTTAAAGCGTTCAGTTATTTTTCGTTGCATATAATTTATGTCACAAACAGTAATAAATAATTAATGCATAATTTGAATTTCGTATATGATTAATAAAAATATTTAAAAAAAATTATTTCAAGCAATATATGCAAATCGATGTATTTTTTTTTTTTTTATAAATTTATTCGTTCGGATAGAATTTATTTAACAAAAGTGTGAAATTCGGCAGTGCCGAATCTTTGATACCCTTCACCGTGTTCTAAACACAATATTATAAGTAAGGTTGGCAGCACTAAGAGGCAAAAAGGATGGATTTTAAATTATAACGGCGCTATTTTTTTCAATGATGTTTAAAACGAATAAGAAAATTAATAAAAAATTTTGGTATTTTCGTGTAGTTTTCGTTCCGAATTAGTTTTCGTTCCGATTTGTGAACGTGCACGAAAATGGATCCATCACAATAAACCAGATATTAAGGAACAGTCAAAGCAGTGATCTTATCCGAGTGAAGGTGCCTCAAAGAAGGAAAATGTGTGTGTGTCGGTCAATGACGGCATGGATGCATGCGGTCACCCACATCGTTTACCTTGAAAAGGGTGGAACGATCACCGACGAATATTATTGATCTGAATGACCGCATTTGGCGGTACAAATTGGGCTATGAACTGTATATTCTCGGTATATTACAGCATATTCTCTAGTTTTACCCCCCTACGACTATTTCCCGTTTTAACCCATTAGTGCATGAAGTTCCCTGGCGCTATACTTACCTTTTTTTTAAATCATTATGCATTGAAATAAGTCTAATAAAGTAGTTTTAATTCGATTTATTTAAAAAAATGTGTTTTGGGGGGTTTTGGGGACCGTCCCTTATAAGGGACACTATGCAGTATGGGCATTTGAAGTGTGATATTGCTTGAAGCATTCTTTCGGAATGCTTAGTACATAAAAAGTTAGACTTCTTTCCGCAATGGGCACATCTCTTATCCGTCTTCGAGTACTCAATCATATGGTTTTTTCCATCGTAGCGCGCATCAGGGTTGATGCTGGTTCTACTCGATCCTCTTGAGGACGGCATTCCGTATCTCTCTAGATACGAAATGGCTATGTACCTGCTGAAAAATTAGCAGAGTGACACAATTTGGGTCGTTCGGATGAACTTTCCGCATAAGGATCCATGCGTTTACGATCGATGCGTCCAACAAATATGCAAATATGGGCCACCACCACTTACGCTGTCTAATTCTAGACCGGTACACAGCCACCATCTGGTCCATTTTATCAACGCCTCCCATGCCTTGATTATAGCGCTGAAGAAGTTTCAGCTGTGGTATCTGTATCGCACCTTGCCCTCTCGCGTAGCGCTTGCACGTCCCGATATCGTTGGTATCAAAGTTGGAGCCAATGGTCACCACATTATTATCTTTACATCTTACAACGAGAATCTTGCCATCGTCAGTAAAACGAAAATCGCTGGATCCTCGCTGCTCCTTTTTCATGGCGGCTATTGGACGAAGAGGATACTTCTCTATGCGACCGTCTCTAATTGTACCAGATGTACAAATCCCCATACTGGCCAAATTGCGTAATATCATATGACGAACATTTCATTTCTTACCTTGAATCCCTTATGTGTGGTACATTTGCTTTCGTGAGGAGATCAACCACTTTGTCACCTCCTACTCCATATCCTTGTGGGACGCTCTCTGCATTTTTGCCCATATACACATCGAACTGAAGCATATATCCATCGCTGGAATTCAAAGCCCAGTTTTTGAATACAAATCGAATGGGCTTACCACGGATATACTGTTCAGTATAGTGTCTACCATAATACGGTATCATGCTCTCATCAATGGAGAGATTCTCGTCCATTCCACCATGCTTTAGAAACGCCTCGTTCAGGTGAGTAATTAGTGGCCTAATTTTGTAAAGCCGATCAGTACCCTGGGCTTGCGTGTTGTCATTCAGATGGAAATTGTTTAGAATTTTTCCAAATCGATTCAGACTCATGCTGTTCGCTAGCAATCTTGGCGAATCAGATTTCTCCGACCAATACAAACGTTTGTTGGAGTATTTTGCGTACCCCGACATCAAAATACCGCCAATAAAAACTCTCGCCTCGTCCATACTCATTCTCAGGTCAACATTTTTCTGAAGAGCATATAAATTTGTCTGCTCAACACAAAAATTTATAATGCCTCCAGAACAAAACAGCTCAAAGAAATCAGTAGGCGAACTGGCGGCTTGAGCTTCGGCACTCGGCGGTATTGTTTCGCATTCCGTTTGAATGTCGTACACCGGGTCCACTTTCCGCCAACGCAAGGCATTTCCCCCACGCACATTCGAACTGAGGATTTTTCTGTATTCAGCCAGTGGCTCATCGTCACTGTCACTCCAGTCATCGAATTCGTCTTGGATCTCGCCTTCCCCAGTCAATAATTTCGGGCCGAGATGATCCAAGTTCGCCTCGTGTTCGTCATCACTACCGTCCGAATCCTGGTCGGTCTCATTTTCCTCCAATGGTGGGATTGCAAAAATGTCAAGTTCTTGCAACTGACCATCAAAAGCTTCGATCTCTTTCAGTATTTCAGCTACTGTTAGTCTGTAATAAAATATTATTGTTGCAATAAAATATTATTGTTAACTGTCCTGTCTGCATAGCGTCCCTTATAAGGGACGTTGGATAAATAACGGTATTATTCACAAATTACAATATTTTTATCACTCACAACAACTTAAATTTGTTTATTACAATAAATTTAAGATAATTGCATTTAAAATTGTTAAATAATTTCACCTGTATTTATTTGTTATTCACATTTACTTACCTCCTACGTGTTCTGATATTTTTTTTAGTTGTTGTTCCATATTTCGCAAAAAAAATCACACAATTTAAAGTTTACTGCACTGCAATCAATCACAAACTGGTTTGGTGTAATGTCAACAACTATACCATCATCAACTTACATGAGATCTGTATTGCAAAATGGGAGAGTAAGAGAGCAAAAGCTGACCGTCCCTTTAAAGGGACCTTATGCACTAATGGGTTAAAACCTCAATAAATGACTTAACGATAAGAGGAAGGAATAAAAAAAAAATTTAAAAACGCTGGACGAAATGTATTTAGCTAAAAGTAGACTTTGTTGATAAATAAAACGCTTTTTTGCCAAAAAAAAAAATTCATATATTGAAAATTAAATGTTTTAACAAAAAATAAAATCGAAGAAAATATCGGCGGACTGATTCAAGTAAACAATTTTGATCCTTGTTAACTAGTCTTTCAGAACGTGATTTGCTTTTATAAATTTGAGTTTTATTTCATTTTTTTGAAGCATAAATAAGTTATTTTTTGGATTTTAATTTTTTGACTGCCAAAATAATGTCAGAAATGCGGGCAAAAAATTAATTGAAAATAACCTTTATTTTTTAACTTTTATGATATAACGTATAACTGTTATTGTCCATGTTCAGGATGTATCCAAAATTGGGAAAACATATGTGAATTTATTTTGAATATGGTTTGATAGAGCAGACCGATAGCTGGCATTAAGCCTTCACCAATTATTATAATAAACAATGTAAAAATTGTTGTATTGTAATTGATTATACTGTTTCTACTTACAGTCAGGGACAAAATTTTAAATACACCCCTAAAATGCAACATCTATAATATTAATAGGCTAGGCGATTTTTTGTTACCGATGTTTTGTTCTACCGTTTTATCCTGATTTTGACCAAGCGTATATTATTTGAAAGGTATTTCTTTTTAGCTGTCCACCAGATTTACAGATTTTTAAATTTTTTCCTTTATTTTGAGTAAATTGCATTTAAATTTGCTACTAACACATACATAAAATTAAACATATGCTACGTGTGTGTTTATTAAATTTGTTAATGTGTTTGCTAATGAGATTGTTATCTTCATTCACAATAATAATAAACCAAAAAAGTGTTGGTTTGTGAATTGGCTAAGTTGAAAAATAAAGTTGGCTAGAAATTTACCAATCTACTGGTAAACAATGAAAAAATCAAAAAACGTTAATATTTTACCGAAATTATTTATAGAAATTAATCAAAATAAGATGGTTAATCAATACTTATTAGGATTGCCTTGGGAATCTATGACTGCCTGCAAACGATGAGGCATCGATAACACCAAATTTTCTTTTTCAGATGTCGTTATTTCGGACCAGGCCTTTTGGAGAGTTTCCTTGAAAATATTTCTAGGTTTTGGTAGAGTATGATTGATTTTACGCTTCAACATGCTCAATAGGATTATGGTCCGGAGATTGAGCGTAGTATAGCAGCCATCCCTTTACCAACTAAGCAGTATGCTTGGGATCATTGTCCTGTTGAAAGATCCAATGCAGTCCAAGTCCCAAGTGTCCACAGATGGCTTTAAATGTTCTTCTAAAATTCATTTATAGAGGTATCGGTTCTTTATGTCATCAATAAACACCCCAAACTATTACACTGCCACCACCATTTTTTACTGTTAGCACTATATTTTTAGTTTGAGTGCTGACCCCACCTTGCGCCAAACTCTTGTTCCACCATCGCTTCCAAGTAAGTAAAATTTAGGTGAACAGGATAGTTCTCCCAATGTCCTCTTCTTTGTCTATATATTTCTTAGCACAATCTAAACGAAGCTGTCTATTCTTTTCCAAAATAAGTGGTTCCTTAGGCCGAGGCCACGCAATGAGCGACAAAGCGGCGAGCGGCAGAGCGATGAGAGGAAAAAAATTAAAACATATGAAATACTACTGAAGTGGCCACACAATGAGCGGCATGTGAGTGGCATTTCTGAGCGTTTAAGCGGTGCCGCTCAGGAATAGAACTTGTTCTAATTTTTAGTTGTTTTCTGAGCGGCAAAGAATAAAAATAGCAAAAAAATGGCTTTTCTTTGTTTTGTCAATCTGTAGCGCGATTCAATTACTTCTTTTTAACGATAATCGAATCGTTAGAAAAAGAAAACAAAATTATCGATTTTGGTATTCAGTAAAATAGCCGTTGTCCCTTATAACTCTTTGTACCGTTTTTGGTGCCGACGGAAAAGTATAAATCGTTAAAAAAAAAAAAAAAAACGTCTGGTTTCTCATGTACGTAAATATGATACCTTTACGTAAGAACTAACACTAACCAGAAGAAAATCGACCCACAAATGACAAAGTTATAAGCAATTGAGTGAGTAAATCCAAATCAGATATTTTCCGAATATTTTATTTTTTTCAACAATTTATTGGGTTTAAACGCTTGTAATACATTCTTTACATTTTTGTGTGTTAGAAAAAACCCTGTCGGCGGCGGCGGCTAACCGGCTGACGACCGGCGGCTATATTTTGTATTGGTGTACATTTCGTTTTGACAGCTTCTATAAAACGTAGTGTCGGTTGTTTGCATATTGTACCAACTCACAAATTTGATTGAAATTACATTTCATTGTGTTCACCAAAATGTCTAAAAGAAAACGAGAATTTAAGTGCGTAAACAATCCAAATAATTTCTGTTACGTTTGTTTCAATTTTGTCCCCCAACCAAAAAGACGTAGATTTACCGATTCATTATAACATAATTATTTGCAATATTTTGGAATAGCACCTGCAACTTTTCATGAGCAATGGACACCAAATAATGTTTGTTTATCGTACCATATAACTCTTGCCGCGTGGGCTTCTGGTTCATCCACATTTCACATTCAAGTGAATTTCCTCATCCTAAGTGCCTCAATTCAACGATTGAATCATTCGAATCATCACAAGAGACAGACACAAGCAGTGATAATGAATTTCAACAGGAGTCGCAATTACATTTTACGCAGCCTGAACAGAATGATTTGGTGAGAGATCTCGAGCTGTCAAAGGAAAAAGCGGAATTACTTCCATCTCGCCTGAAGCAACGGAACAGTTTGGCTCCGAGAGTAAATGGAACATTTTTCAGAAACCGTGATAAACCTTTCGCACAGCATTTTAAGAAGGAAAACGACATATGCTACTGCAACGATATTCCTGCATTGTTTGAGCATCTCGGAGAGCCTTATGATCCAAATGAGTGGCGCTTGTTTATTGACGGTAGCAAGGAGAGTTTGAAAGCAGTCCTACTGCATATTGGAAATGAAAAACCTTCTATCCCCATCGCTCAACACTGAAGAATCATACGCCACAATGGGCTAAAATACATTCAATATGAGCATCACAACTGGAAAATATGTTCCGATCTCAAAGTCGTCGGCATGTTGTGTGGAATGCTGGGTAGATACACAAAATATTGCTGCGTTCTTTGCCTCTGGGATAGTCGTGCTCGTGAACATCATTATAGAAGAAAACACTGGCCAGAAAGGTAGAACGTGACAGTGGGCAAGGACAATATTTAATACGTGCCTCTTGTCAAAAAAGAAAATATAATCCTTCCAAGCGTTGCACATTAAACTTGGCCCCATTAAAAATTTTGTGAAGGTCTTTGACAAGGAAGGCTAAGTATTTTCCTATTTGAAAACCCTTATCCCGCAGCTTTCTTTAGCAAAAATCAAGGAAGGCGTCTTCGATGGTCCACACATAAAGAAATTGCTAAAAAGCACAGATTTTCCAAAATAATTAACACCCGTTGAAAACGGGTTGTTACCAATTTTCTTGGGAACAATAAAAGCCCTAACTACGAGGGAATTATTACCGATTTGCTGAAGAACTACAACAAGATGGGTACGGAATGTCATTATTTATTTTTATTCCTGGTTGTTTTCTATTGTATTGTTTTTACCATTTTATTTATTTCTTACGCATTTGAATTTTTTTCCGGAGAATCTTGGTGACGTAAGTGACGAACACGGCGAGAGATTTCACCAACAAATTAAGACAATGGAGCGGCGCTATCAAGGATTTTGGATGAAGCAATGTTGGGAGACTATGTATGGCTTCTCACTAGAGAAACGGATCCCAAAAGCAACCGAGGACAAAGCAAGAGCCACAAATAAAAATCTCATATTTTCTATGTAAGAATAAAGTCTATAAAGAAAAAAACAGCATATTTGTGGATTTGCAATCCAGTTATTTAACAAAAAAGGTGAAAATGGGGAAAAATGGGAATTTTTGCGATTTTTAAGGCACTGGATGCACTTTTTTTTCTCCTATTCAATAAGTACAACTTTGTTTCAGATACCAAAGAAGATATTCCAGTTATTTAGCAAAAAAGGTGAATGGGGAAAAATGGGGGGGAAATGTGCATTTTTGCGATTTTTAAGGCACGGGATGCACTTTTTTCGTAGGTTTGTTCCGCTTTTTTTCTCCTAGTCAATATCTACAACTTTGTTTCAGACAAAAAAGAGATATTCCATACGGTTACCGAGTTATAACCGTGTTAAAATATACAAAAAGTGATAAAAATCCACCTTGAGCAAAAATATTCGTATGGCCATTAAATTATAATGGCGGCCAACTTGACATGAATGATGCAGAAGTTCTTATTTTTGGGGCTACTTTCAGGTGCAATTGTCAGAATTGAGTCCCAAAATCATGTGTTGTACTGTGTTATCAAATGTTACTTTTGCATATCCAATTTTAAAGTGTGAGATTTGAGTTTTACCTTTTCCTCGCAAGTTCCTGCTTATTTTCTAAAATGATTTATCGCCTGGTCTTATTGCGTTATGAATTAATGTTTTTATCTATCATGTTACTTAGAGACTTAGTTCTTTGATTATAAAAATTTTGCTCGGCTATATTTATAGATCGTTGGCTTTATCTGTTAAAGCTTCTTCTTAGCTTAATGTATTTCACAGTACTTTCTGGTAATGTGTAATTATTTTGTTGTCTTATTTTAGGTGTAGATACGTCTCTTGCTTCGAAAATTACATTTATAAATTTTTATACTTCGTGATCAATTACTACCTTGGTATTGTATGTATATATTTGAATATGACGTGATTTGATTATCTGAAAAATTCATAAAAACTAGCAGTGTCCAGCCGTCGAAATTCGAGTGCAAATTCAAGGAAAATTTACTTTTTCATTCAATTATATTTGTTGAACACACAAAAGATATATAACTGGGTTTATTAATAATTTTACAAGAGCCTAAAGGTATTAATTAACTAATTAGTTTTAGCCAATTCACAATTCAACACAAATTTAATAAAAACCCACACAGCATTATATAATTTTCTATTTGAAGCTAAAATATGTGTTTTATGTATGTGTTAGTAGCAACTTAAAATGCATTTTACTCAAAAAAAAAAAATGTTCCAGACGTTGCAAATATGTAAATATGGTGGCCAGCTAAAAAGAAATACGTTTCAAATAGGGTATTTTTTGTCGAAATCGGTTGGTAATTGAAGGTTTAAAATCGGTCACAAGATATCGCCTTGCCCATTAATATTATAGATGTTCCAGTTGGTTGCTCTATAATCATAATAATTGAGGTCAACCAGCATGGCCTTGGATCGTTTAAGGGTATGGTCTGATGGTATTTCGTAATCCATTGTTTTTATGTCTACTAACGAAACACAATTTCGTAATTTCAAACGCGCTAAACAACATATTTTAGGGGAAGAATATAACAAAATAGACTGGAGCTGTATATATAATATGTTATCGGTTCATGATCGATTAGCGTTTTTGGAATATAACGTTTCAGATCTATACAACATAATTGTGCCAATACAAACAAAGACAGAAGTCTATTGAGTTTTACGTGCGTTCCTGTCATGTTGACTTAACCACACGGTGTGCTTAGCACTGGGTGAAATACAAGGCGTCCACCGGCACCCCTTCCTTAGATGGTAGCAAACTAGGAGAATTGATTTGGCATAAACCATTGCTATTGGGTTGGCCCGATCTAAAAGCGTATGGGTCGTAGACCCGGTTGGTTGAAATGCAACTCCAAATCGAACTGTGTTCTTCCCGCGATTTTGGGCCACCACAACCACCACGAAACTCCCCGAAGGGCCGTTCCCAAAAAAGCTATTTAAGGGTACAACACATTGCCCTCGGTCATCGGCAGCACTTGCAAAAACACATACTTCCAATAACCGTCCATTTGTCTACTACGTTCGTTCTTACTAGCTGTTATTATCGGGTGGCCCTGATATGTGCAACGTTGCGTACCAACATTTCAACCGATTTCCGTTTCGTCCGCGAAACACTGTATTGTCAAATGACTCAAGCGTTCTTGGACTCATCTTCCATCCGACCCTCTTGCCTACTTATTCTACTGCAATGGCCATCTTTGCTAGGACTGGTACTAGCTCATCCATTCACAGCTTCGAACTTTTCGACTCATGCCTACCTCCGTTTACTACGCTCCGAACTTACTAATCGGCGCCATCAGGCTAGATGATGCTTACATCAACTTTCGGTAATTCGCTTTTCAACTGGTCTCCGACTTGTCTTGGACGCTGTATTGACATGTGCAAATGTCTCAAACGCCTTCGTCTTGTCTTCGACCCACACTCTTGCTCAATTCCTCCGTCATGGTATCTTGTCAGGACAACTGACGCACCCACACCCGGTCTCCTTTCGCTCATGTACCATCTTACCATCTTACCTACATTATCTTCATTACACCTTGGGACACCAACACAATTATGGGATGTGACAACCATTTCATCTGGTAGGTTTTGACACCTCCAGTTTTGTGTTTTTGCTTATGCTGTCTTCGACTATGAAGACGCCGTGAGGTAACCTTGGGCTTGATAGCTTACCCATGGTACCTATTTATAGCCTCAGGTAAGGCTTCGTAGCCAGCCTGGCCACATACTAGCCACTACCAAGTTATTCTCCAAATAGAATAGTACTTGGTGAACCTGACCTTAACCTTTAGCCGCTAGGAATAATCACCAGAATTAACTGGCTTTGCCTAGCGTGCCCGGGAGCACCACGTGGAGGTAGGTTATAGGCATGGGCGAAGTATCAACCGTCACTGGCGGACCAGTAACTTTATGATACAACTTTGCTCCCACAAACAAAGACAGATGTGCTCAAGATTTCCGTGAGTACCTGCCGCGGTGGCCTGACCTCACGGTGCACTTAACACCGGGTGGAAACTATGCGTCCACCGGCGCCCTCGCAGTACGAGTACCAATTTGAGGCATGCATTTGGGCATGACCTCCCCCTTGGATGAGGAGCGGAGTACTATCTAAAACTCCTACCGATCTATGGGTCACGGCACCCGGTCGCAATGCAACTCCACATCGAGCTTGCGCTCTACCCGCGATTTGGGTCTAAACCACAGCCACCACGATGCTCCCAAACGGGGCCGCACCACTGCCAGGCTGGAATAAATTCCAGGGGCTCCTGACACCCGTGGTACCAGAATAAAGCCTCCGGTCAGGCTTCGTAGCCGAGACTACTACCAGTTGAACTCCAAACAGTTCGGGACTGGTGGCCCTAGACGACAAACAAAAGACATGAAACACAAAGGACACAACAATGAACAGCCACATTCTGAGTCAGCATATGCCCCCTCAGCAGCAGCACACAAAAGGACTACAATGAACGTAACACATAAAACAACAAGAACGACGCGCAGGAAACATGTAGCAGCAACAACAGCAAACACCAGGGAGAGAGCTGAAGACGGTGCACCGTTGTGGAGGGACAGATACCGATGTATCAGCCCCCGTCAACAGTCATACTCATATCTGAGATCCAGGCACGACGATGTGCACTACTGGAGCGACCACCCATTGGCAGTTAAGCACCACCACGGATGCCCGCATCAGAGGCCACCTATACTAAACGTCCAGTTCTCCTACGATTGAATACGCCCCTTGCGTATTCACCTAAATTTCTAACAGTCCGCCCGTCCTCTAATGCCCTACTCAAATCCCATCCTGTCGACGTCCGTAAAATCCCCATCCTATCCAAATTCCTAATATCACTATAAAGTGAACACCCGGTCAAAACATGTACGACGTCCTCCGGCCCATTCCCACACCTACAGTCCGGCGTATCGGACAGGCCCCTCTTATGCAGAAAAGCATTCAAGGAGCCATGCCCAGTCAGTAAAAAACCCAGGCTAAGGCCGAAGCCAAAGTCCGGGCGGTCTCTAACGAAGGTCACGTCCTTAATAAAATCGTACGTTGTTCGGCCTTTATCCGTCTCAGTCCAACGTGAACGCCATCTTGCAAGAAGATGCTCGTCCAGCAGGAGTTTCACTTGCCTCAAGTCTAAATCAGCGATTTCAGTCGAAGTTATCCAATCATGCCCTGATAGTGGCAGTCCCTTCTTGACCTTGAAAATAATACCACGACGTACCACCTCCAAGTCAAGGGGAGGTGCACCTAACAGAACTTGAAGAGCATCTGTCGAAACTGTGTGACAAACTGGCATGCAAGCCAGCATTGCCACTCTCTGACAAGACAAGATTCGTTTCTTGCCCATAGCAGACAGAGCGGTGCCGTACCATACAGACGAGCCGAATGTTGCACAAGCAACAAACAGATCACTATATATGGTACGGACAGCTCTCCTGCTAAGACCCCAGTCATTCCTAAGGATGCGTCTGACTCCTCCTACAACTGTCGTCAATTTGTCCTTTAGTGTGGAAAGATGAACTAGAAAGTTCATTCTTTCACCCATGGTTATGCCCAAATACCTAACCTGAGTCACGTATCGAATGCTGGCATTGCCAGATCGAACTACAGGTGGGCGAGCCTGCGATAAACTGCCTTTAAGCAGCATGGTAACGGTCTTTTCTCTAGATACTTCGACACCGACACTGTTCCCCCACTCGTTGATTTCACGCATGGCCCCCTCACCCTTTCTCTCCAGTTCAGCTCGAGACTGACCTTCGATTAAGATGAGCAAGTCATCCGCGTAAGCACAAAGTTGGTGGGTTGTCCTTAGAGACCTTAACAAGGGATCCATCATTAGGTTCCATATAAATGGACCGCAGATGGACCCTTGCGGGCAGCCCCTAACAACCTCCCTGTAAACAGTGTCGTTGGCTCCTACCGCAAAAACTTTCCTACCACTAAAGTAGCTTCTCCACAAGGAGAGCTCTCTACAACCTACTGTCCGTAGTCTGTCCAGTACCCTATCCCACGAGAGGTAATCAAACGCACCTTTAAAGTCAACAAATATGCCAAGGACATATTTGTTCGGACAGTCAGTCACACAATTACGGACATGATGCCAAGCATCCTCCACGGATTTCCCTTCTCTAAAACCGAACTGAAACTCAGAAGCAACCTCATTGTAGGATTCCTTCAGTCTGTTGACCATAATCCTCTCCAGCACTTTTCCAAGTACTGGGAGAAGGCTTATGCCCCGATAAGAGCGAGGATCGCTCCTCACTCTGTCGGGAGACTTCAGGAGCACCACAACTTTGGCTTGCTTCCAAGCCCCAGGGAAGTACCCCTCACTAATGCACCTCCTGTAGATTGCCTCCAGGTATTCCGGTATGGCCTTCCAGATGCTTTTACACATCTCTCCAGTCATACCATCCAAACCCGGAGACTTTCTACACTTGACTCGGCACATGCTTGCATCCACTTCTAGTCTTTCCAGTGGCGGAGGGCCATCCACCGCCTCATAGAGAGGGTGGACAGCCGGTTCAGCCCCTGGAAAAAGTGCCTCAAGTAAAGCGCTAGTGCACTGTCTCCACGTCAGTAAAGTCACTCCACTTATACAAAGACCGGTCAAGTCCGTCTGTTTCCGTCTACCCCGGACTATACGATAGGCCTGACCCCAAGGGTCATTTCTGCTGTCCTGCACAAAAGTCCTCCAATCCTCCTCCTTGACACGAACAATCTCGTCTTTGTACGTCCTCAAGGCGGCCAGATAGTCAACTTTACGCTGAGCAAGATCTTCAGCATTGGAACGCCTTCCCCTTTGGAATCGCTTCCTCAGGCGTCGGACATTCCTCCGCATCATATCCAGCTCCCGAGACCACCATTTAAGTCCTCTGTGTCGAGTCTGGCGACAACGACCCAGAAGAGTGTCGTTCACTGTGGACATCCATTGATCTATCTGGTCGACTTGACTGTCTATTGTCCAATCCCTAAATTCAGCAATTGGGACATCCAGCGCCGTGCCCCTAAAGGCATCAGCGTAGATGTCCCAATTGACGTCATGTAGTCGCCAACTGCGTGGCATGTCCGTCCCGTTCGTAGCCCGATGATGAGAGACCACAACCTCAATGAGGCTATGGTCACTCACCCCAAAGTCATCCCTAATCTTCCAACTAATGTCAAACTCTGAAGCTACCCTCCCATTACCTAACGTCACGTCAATGTCACTACAACCTCCTGGACCGTCAAAGGTGTACATCTCACTAGGCTCATTGAGAACAATGAGCCGCTTCGTGACCAGCCATTCACTAAGCATAACACCTCGCATGTAGTTCGGATGAGCAGAAGCATTTCTGCTCATCTTGGAGAACCACATGGGAGAGCATGCGTTTGCGTCTAGAGCTAGGATTATAGGTGAGCTACTATCCAGTAGTAGTACCGAATCCATGTACCCCAAATAGGGATCAAGAGGCGTTCCGAACCTACAGTAGATGCTCGTCAGTAACATTCTACCAAAACCCCCTTCTACACTAACGCAGATTCCCCAAACACTCCTACTAATGACGGTACAGTCCACGTCCCTATCCCTAACAACAATAGCGGCGCTACCACCGTCGTCGGTAAACGCGCGCATACCCCCAGGTAAACCCCTGATGCAGCCATCCGTAATATACGGCTCCTGCACTAGGGCAAAACTCGCGCCCAGGTTACAAATCGCCTGACCTAGCTCGCAGATCACGGAGTATGACCGCTGACAGTTAAGCTGCAAGATTTTTATATCTGTTCCCTCCATTTTAATGGCGTGCGTTCGCTCTAGCAACTATTGCGCTGTAGACGGGACAGGCCGCGGACATCATAAGATGCCCAGACGGGAGTCCCTTAAATGCGCAGTTCCGGCATCTAATCTCGTTTTCGCACCGTGAGGCTTTATGGCCGGCGGTACCGCATAGGCGACAAACTTCGTAAGGCATTCGACAGTCCCTAATCATATGGTCGAACCCTAGGCACCTGTAGCAGCACGGAACAGCATCGTGATGTCGCACCGCAAACGAAAACCAGTTGATGTAGCATCTTCCGACATCGGTCAGCAGCTCCATAGCGCGAGCGTTGCCCTCCAGGACAACGTTAACCGGGCCGCCATTAACCTTCCACGGGCTGGACACCAAGCGAACGCTCCTTTTGAAGACTTCCTCGGACATCTGCTCCTTGAGGTTCTTCTCGTACAGCTCGCTCATAAATTCATCCGGAGTGATTTCCGGATGAACTCGCTGCACGACGACCTTCGGTCCGAGCTTGTCTCTCACCGACACCTCCAACCCAACCTCACCGAACTTAGCGTTCTTCACCACCCTCTCCCTTTCAGCTACCGACGGGGTTCGTATAACCGCTCCGCCATCGCGCATAGGCCGTAGTGCGTGGACACGTACCCCAAGTGTGGGGCCGACCTCCTTCTGCACCTTCTCTACGACCTCCTTAGAGGTGACGCCCTTCTTGCCCTTCACCACCACGGACCACGTTTCCACCGGCTTGGGCACCACCGCAACAGCACCAGACACACCACCAGACAACCCACCATCAGAAACACCAACATGTACATTACCACGCCTAACCGTCATCTGGGGCCTTATGGGACCCCTAGAAGCCACTGCCTGTACGCCAGCCACTTTACCGCCCTCGTACACCTCCAATCGTCCCTTCAGCCGCTCGTTCTCGGCGATTAAATTAAAAAGCAGTTGCTCAAAAGCGCCAGCATGCCCCATAACCGCCTTGGCCAACCGCGCATCAACGCCATCAGCCATTACCAGCTCCAACAAATCGGCGCTAACCTCCTTCATTTTACCAACCATGCCAGCTTCACGTACTGGCCGGGCCCTCATACGGTCACGCGTCTTCCTCGTGTTGGCACCTGACGTTTTGTCGCTCGTTGCTTCTGCCCCGACCTCCCCTGACTCCGCAGCCAAATCACCAGCAGCTTCACCAACAGCAACACCAGAAGCAACACCAGCCGGACGCCGAAACCTGGGTGACAACGGCTTCTTCGGCGATACCACCTTCACCCGCTTCACCACCTCCTCCATCTCCGTGCTCGATAGTTCGCTCTCGGTGTGGCGGAGAAGACTTCCACCAGCCGGGGGCAAACCTGCACCACACCCATCCGTCGTGGCCATATCAGAGGCGTCGCCTTTCGGCTTAACACCCCTCTTCCGGCTCGCAGGCGGCATCCAAATTTTAAATAAATGCAAAAAAGAGTACTGACCTTGTATATCACCAACAATATCAACTTACTCGTCAAACGGAAAGACGGACAAACCGACGGAAAGACGGACAAACCGACGGAAGGACGGACACTTGAGTTTTTCGCGAACTGATACGGAAGGACGGACACTCGCACTGTTGCGTATAACTAACTTTTTAAGTCGGTTTATACGCCACCTAGTAACCAATGTACGTAGCGGTGGTAGCTAAGTCGCAACCCGTACCGACACTAGCGACAGCAAGTAGCTGGTACACCAACCGCTTACCGACACAAATTAAAACACTGTTTAGTTTATCTAATCGTCACAAGAGGCTTTTTCTTAACGAGTTTAACCTCACTTCTGGCCGGAGAAAGTGAGACACCAAAATGTTTTATGTTCAGCGGAGCACCCCAAACAACAACAAATCACAATATTCAAAGTCACTGTCTTTATTTATTATTACACTTCACTATTTACTATTGTTTGTTTTACCGCACTGCAAAAACACGTCCGAACCGTTCAACTGATAAACACCGAATGACACACAAACAAAGACAATAAGCAGCAAACAAAAACCTTGGTTTACTACACAGATTAAACGTCTTATAGAAGATCGCGACCATGCATACTCTCGTTGGAAGCGCTACAAAACAGTTGACTTGAATAACAGCTATCGAGCAGCCAGAAAGACCGTAACTAAAGCCATTAGACAAGCTAAGTCAACATATTACGCCGATAAGTTTGCGAATTCAGTCAACACACGTAAAACTTGGAGAACAATAAGAGAAATTGGAATAGTGTAACAAAAAACCAATGAAGAAACCTCAATTTCAGATCCAAATGCCATTAATGAAAATTTTATTAATATACCGATGCAACAGGCGAACCACTCTTACTACAGTAACTTGCAGGATGAACTCCTACCAGAAAATCAATTCAGTTTCGATTGTGCTAGTCAGTATGATGTACTCATGAGCTGCTCATCCATCAAATCTAACGCAACAGGTGTTTACGGTATTCATCCCACTTTTTTAAAAATGCTCCTTCCATATATCTTACCGGTGATAACCCACATATTCAATAAAATAATCATGACGAGCACCTACCCCTACAGATGGAAACAGGCAAAAGTTCTTCCAATACCAAAATCGTCATCCGAGTATCGACCAATTGCCATATTACCATACCTGTCAAAGGCATTTGAAAAACTGCTACATAAGCAAATAGCTAATTATGTCAATGATAATAATCTTCTTACTTGTAAACAATCCGGTTTTCGTGCCAAGCATAGTTGTATTACAGCTCTTACTGATGTAGCTGAAGATCTTAGAAAAGAACTAGATGATGGCTGTAAGATAATGCTAGTCTTATTAGACCACTCAAAGGCTTTTGACACAGTTGATCACACTATTCTGATTAAAAAACTAGAAAAGATCATGCACTTTTCCCCAACGTCTTCCAAATTGATTTATTCATATCTTCATAGTCGAGTACAGTATGTAGAAATCAACTCATCAATAACTTCAAATTTCCTTCCCATCTCTAGGGGTGTACCGCCAGGTTCCATTCTTGGACCTCTTCTCTTTTCAATTTATGCAACTGATTTGCCAGACCAGCTGATGCACTGCAATATTAGAATGTATGCTGACGATGTTCAATTGTACATAAGCAGTAAAAAGGAGCAATTTGAAGAATGTACGCGAAAATTAAATGATGATTTAGAACGTGTTTCTTTTTGGGCATCTGTAAATGGCCTAAGTCTAAATCCAAAATAACAAAATGCATTTTACTACGTAAGCGAACGCAGAAAGTTGTCGAAATACCCAACATTTATATCAATAACCAAAAAAATAGAAATAGTCAATAAAGCCAAAAATCTAGGAGTAATTTTTAATAATACATTAACCTGGTCGGATCATGTTACAAACGCGTATGGAAAAACTTTCTCGATGCTACGAACTCTATGGCCAACTCAACATTGCACCCCTTTTAAAATCAGATTGCTGCTCGCGAAAACGTATTTAATACCTATTTTAATGTACGCCTGTGACATTTTTTCAAGTTGGGATGCAAATAGCAAATCGAGACTAAACATAACGTATAATAATATTACAAGGTTTTTGGCCTTAAGTTTTATGGTAACTATGAGCATATTACCCCCTATGCAAAGAAAATTTTTGGTGTACAGCTTGATGACCTGATGAAGATTAGAACTCTAATTTTTTTACACAAAATTATAACCACTCATGAGCCTAATCATCTGTATAATCGAATCACTTTCAGCCGACACAGTAGAAATAATGCCATAATTCAAATAAGACATCATACGCTAATATCAAATTGGCAATTTTACATTAACGCAATTCGTCTTTGGAATATTATCCCACCAATTATTACCAGCAACCAGCAACGCGTTACACTTTAAGAAAAGAATTTTTGAGTATTACTCTTAATATTTTTACTTCGAAATTAAATCACACATTAATAAATTTTTTATTTTTTGTTTTTATTAATTGTTATTTAATAACTTTGCATGTTTAATAACTGTTACATTGTATGACTCTATCTATCATGATATTTATAACATATGTTTTTATTTTTATGCTTCAAAACAACGTACATTTAACAATGTCGGTACTTCTACTACTTTAAGACTCATGTTTTGCTGTAGATGTTACCAAAATGAAATAAATAAATAAAAATAAATAAATATTTAGAGTGGAATTGCTTAAGATAATATCGACTGTGGATGCTTCACTATTGTGTTGATGGGGCAATAGGGCAATAGGACTATTAGGATAGTGAATGAAAAAGGTGCTTGATTGCTGAAAGTTGTTGAGTACGATACCTGCAGTATTATTTTAACGGCAATTCCAAGAACAATGTTTGGCATTTAGGTCACCAAAATCTATATGTTCTTTGGCGGATAAGTAAATATAATTACATGTTTGAATTCTCTGTTAAAATCGTTTGATTTTCTTACTTTTAATTTTTGTGAATAAATAAAATCAAAAATAACGCTTTTTTCATTATCATAGATTCGTGGAAAATTTTCAAAGCTTTCTGCATGAGACCGACCAAAGAAGGGGTAACAATTTTTGTGATTGCATGCAACGTCACGCCCATTCTTGACATAAATTTAGTTTAAAAAGTCATTTTATATTGCAAGAAAATCTAATTCCATCAGTACCAAAGTTAGTCGACTGCGGTGAATATGTATTCCAACATGAATAAAAATGGCTCTAAAAGAATGGAATTGATGTTCCGGATTGGCCAGACCTAAAACCAATTGAGAACCTGTGGGCTCTCATGAAAAAGAAGTCTCAAAATGGCTCTTAAAAGTCCAAATTCTGGTAACTAATAATCCCTGAAGAGAGTAAAAAATTGAAAATTCAAAACCGATTAGAAGCTGTTTTCAAAAGCAAATGTGACGTTACTAAGTTGTAAATTAGAAAATTATCCATTATACGAATTAATAGTGGTCAAATTTTTTTATTAAATATAATGAACTATCGGTTATTTCGAATTTTTTAAAACATGTGCACATATTTTTATGAATTTAAAGAAAATTAAACAACCTCTTTTAAGAAAAGTACAACGTTTATGGTGCAGTCAACAATATTTCGTAAAATGTGTATGTAGTCTAGAATGTTGTATTGCCAAAAAAAAAATGCTTGGTGTATGAATTAATAGTGGTTAGGACTCGTATAACAGAACTAATAAAGCTGTAGCGTATAAGTTAATCGGGCTCGATCGCCTTGAACATCTTACTTGGTATACCCTATACCACTATGTGGTCAGGGTATAATGACTTTGTGCTGATGTTTGTAACTACCAAAAATATTTCACCTAAATTCATTTTTTATTTACCGATCGACTCGACTTTTGTGACTCAATTTAGCGATGTCCATCCGTCCGTCCGTCTGTGTGTCCATGTAAACCTTATAATCAAACTACAGGTCGCAAATATGAATATATTTTGATGAAATTCAGTAGTGTATAAACTTATATCTGCCAAAGAATGAACGCTGTTAAAATTGGTGAAAATCGGTTCATGTTCAGATCTAGTCCCCATAAAAATGACCTCTATGAGATCGACTTAAATTGCCATATGACCCAAACTACCATATAGATTTCGGTCAAATTGGGTTTTTGTAAGTTTATTACATCCATTTATCAGTAGTCTTAAAATAAAGCCTATTGGACAATTCCTAGTAATAGCCCACATATGAAGCTGATTCCCGATCTTCACTTAAATCTATCAAAAAAAAATAATAATTGCAGAGATTTTTCTCAAATTTGTTTTGTATATGTTTTTGCAAAAAATAAGTGACCTTACCAAATATAGTCAGGATCGGTCCATTTTTCGACCCATTTCCCATATAAAGATATCCGATATGAACTTTTTCATATCCGAAGGCAAAAAAATTGATAACAATGTTACTGAAATTTGGTTTATACATACTTATTTTCTATATCCATTAATTGGACCTAAGAGATGACCCTATCTAAACGAATGGTATGGGGTATCGTATAGTCGCTCTAGACCGACTATAATTCTCTTACTTGTTTTGCTCAGCTTTTTGTATCACAAAAGAACAAGATTGTTGTTAAACACGTTTGTATAGTTTGTATATATTTTTTTTTTCTTTTTTTGAAACAACTTTATAAAAGTTTAAAGTTTATACTTGTTTAATATACACACTGAAACGATATATGGAAATCATTGATGTTTGCAGTATTTTATTTTTGTATCAGCAGTCTCAACTTAAACGTTATTAGCATTTGTTTAGTTAAACTATTCTAGTCGATTTTTGAAGTTTTTTATTCTAAGCAAAATGAATTCGAGCTCATCATCCATCACACCATCAAATGGAAAACAATTTATGGATATGCCATCATCAACAGCATCTAATAATAAATTGAATTATTTTTCAATGTTGAACCTTGATAATCCCGTCTTTTGTTGTTTTCTTTTTTGGTCCAGTGTTTTGGTGATAAAAATGCTTTTAATGTCATTATTGACTGCCTTGCAACGTTTTCGGTATAAAGTAAGTGTGAATAGATTTCAGTTTAACTTAATTACGCATGAACATGAAATTTTAAAAAATTACATAAATAGTGATTGGCATAAAGAGAAAAGTATTTTTAGGGTGTATTCGGGAAAAATAATTATCAAGTTTAGAAAAATTAAAAAAAAAAAATTCTTTCATTCATTCGCCTTTTAAAGATTTTACTCCCTTATGCATAATAAAGTTTTTGATAAGGTTTTCAAAAATCCTGGACTTCTTTGACTCCCGGGAATTTATTTATTTTTGTGTTTTGTTAAAAATGTTAAAACATTAATTTATTAAAACAAGTTCTAAACAAAAATAAAATTTTTTTCAATGTATTGGATTTATATGAGCAGCTCCACGTCAAGGGATAATACGAATGTCGTGCCATGTTTCCAATTTTTAAAGAAAATTCCTGAAATGATTTTTGAAAATGTCGAAAAACTTCGGACACACTCAGTTTTGAAAATTTTTTATGTATTTATTTATTTTTTAATTCATAACTTTGAATATTGGGACACATTTTTTCCTCATTATAAAATGCATTTTATGAAAAAATATTTTGCACAAAAAATAAAAAATTTTCTTGAATATTAAAAGAAAAAATTTATTAAAATAAATTTTTGAAAAAATATATTCTGAGAATTTTTCGTTATTTTTTTAGTTATAGATTATGCAATTATACAATTGTCTGGAACCCCTATAAGTTACCATTTTAAAATTTTTTTCGAAATTTCAAAAACCAGGATTTTTCTGGCAACACTGAAGAGAACACATTTGCGAAGTTTGATTGTGAGCGCTGAAATTGCACGAAATTCTTAGGATCACTTGACGTGGAATTGCTCAAAATGTAGAATTTCGTAAGAAAAAGATTAAAAAAAAACAAAAATACAAACGAGATATTTTAATTATATATTTTAAGCAATCGTAGGCTATGCTAAACTATTTGTGGTCATAAGGTAGAACAGCCAAAGTCTGTTTTTCAAGTTTTCAGTAGAGTATTTTTAAAATTCAAATTGCTATCTGAAATTAGGTAATACCAATAACAACATGCTTATTAGGCATTAAATTTGATTGAAGTGTTAATAACTAACCAAATAAGGTATAACAATTTATATTTTATGATATTGGTCAATTATTTTGATTGTTATTGCAAAATAAAAATATTAGATTTTTCGGTAAAAACCTGGAAACCTGAAATTTTTTGAGCTCATAAATTAGAGTGCCAAGATCATGGTAATATCAATAATAATATCAATTTTGCCCAAAATCCATCTTGGCTGTTATAACTTGTGATCAAAGATATATATAAATCACTAATGCCTTAATAGCATTGCTGGAAAGTCGACTCCCTATTTTGTGCAAAAAGTTTCCATTTTTAAGAAAAGTTATTTTTTTAGAAAAGAAACCTTTTAAAGAAAGGGGGCCTTTTAAAGAAAAGGTACTGTTTTAATAAAAAGCAGAGTTCAGAAAAAAAACACACACTGAATTAAAAACTCGTACATATATGTAAACAAAAATAACTTAGACCAACACACACATATTTTTATTTTCATATCAATTATGTTTGTTTTTAAATTTTCTTCGGTGCCCAACACAACCATGACTGTGTTGGTTTTAATATTTCGTTATTTACACGAACATTTTTGTATCACGTACTTTTTGTTTCAATCACACATAAAGCACACATTTTTGAGTGTTGCTTTATTTGAAGTTCATGTTCTGGTACGTGTACTGAAAAAAAAAACAGAACATGTACAATAAACAGGTTCGAGTTCAGTTATATTTTAAGTCGTGTTGTGGCTCGTGTAGTAAGAAAAAACAGAACATGTACAATAAACAGGTTCGAGTTCAGTTATATTTTAAACTCGACTTAAAATAAACACGACTTAAAATATAACTGAACTCGAACCTGTTTATTGTACATGTTCTGTTTTTTCTTACTACACGAGCCACAACACGGCTTAAAATATAACTGAACTCGAACCTGTTTATTGTACATGTTCTGTTTTTTTTTTCAGTACACGTACCAGAACATGAACTTCAAATAAAGCAACACTCAAAAATGTGTGCTTTATGTGTGATTGAAACAAAAAGTACGTGATATAAAAATGTTCATGTAAATAACGAAATATTAAAACGAACACAGTCATGGTTGTGTTGGGTACCGTAGAAAATTTAGAAACGCACATAATTGATATGAAAATAAAGATATGTGTTGGCTACTTTTGAACAGAACATTGTGTGTTTCATGTGTGTATTTTCTGAACCTTGATAAAAATTACTTTTTTAATAGAAGGTACTTATTAAAAACAGACACCTTTAAATAAAAGGTACTTTTTAAGGAAAGAAGCTTTTTTAGGAAAGTTACTTTTTCAAGAAAGATACTTTTTAAGGAAAAAGTCCTATTTAAAAAAGTTACTTTAAAAAAGTATTTTTAAGTATAAGTACTTTTTTAATAAAAGGTACTTTTTTAATAAAATGTACTCTTTTGTTAGAAGGTACTTTTTTCATAAAAGTACTTTTTTAATAAAAAGACTTTTTTAGTAAAATGTTCTTTTTGAAAAAGGTACTTTTAAATTAAAGGTATTTTTTAATAAAAGGTACTTTTTTAATAAAACCTACTTTTTTAATAAAAGGCACTTTTTAATAAAAGGTACCTTTTTAAAATGCTTACTTCTTAAAAATTTCTTTTTTAAGAAGGTGTACTTTTTTAAGAAAATAGAACTTTTAAGAAAATATCATTTCTTACGAAAATGTACATTTTTAAGAAAATTACCTTTTTACGAAAAGAAATTTTTTAAGAAAATTTTCGTTTTTAAGAAAAGGTACCTTTTTAATTAAATGTACTTTTTTAAAGAAAACGTAATTTCTTAAGAAAATTTACTATATCAGGAAAATCTACTTTTTTATGAAAAGGTAATTTTTTAAGAAAAGGTACTTTTTTTATAAAATTTACTTTTTGAAGGTACTTTTTTAATAAGATGTTCTTTTTTAATAACAGGCAATTTTTTAGAGCTACTTTTTTAATAAAAGGTAATTTTTAATAAAAGTACTTTTTTAATAAAAGGAACTTTTTTAATAAAAGGTACTTTTTTTAATAAAATGTACTCTTTTATTAGAAGCTACTTTTTTTATAAAAGTACTTTTTTAATAAAAAGTACTTTTTTAATAAAAAGTACTTTTTTAATAAAAAGTACTTTTTTAGTAAAATGTTTTTTTTTTTTTGAAAAAGGTACTTTTGAATTAAAGGTACTTTTTTAATAAAAGGTACTTTTTTAATAAAAGGTACTTTTTTAATAAAAGGTACTTTTTTAATAAAAGGTACTTTTTTAATAAAAGGTACTTTTTTAATAAAAGGCACTTTTTAATAAAAGGTACCTTTTTAAAGTGTTTACTTCTTAAAAATTTCCTTTTTAAGAAGGTGTACTTTTTTAAGAAAATAGAACTTTTAAGAAAATATCATTTCTTACGAAAATGTACATTTTTAAGAAAATTACCTTTTCGCGAAAAGAAACTCTTTAAGAAAATTTTGGTTTTTAAGAAAAGGTACCTTTATAATAAAATGTAATTTTTTACAGAAAACGTAATTTCTTAAGAAAATTTACTATATCAGGAAAATCGACTTTTTTATGAAAAGGTAATTTTTTAAGAAAAGGTACTTTTTTTTATAAAATTTACTTTTTGAAGGTACTTTTTTAATAAGATGTACTTTTTTAATAACAGGCAATTTTTTAGAGCTACTTTTTTAATAAAAGGTAATTTTTAATAAAAGGTACTTTTTAATAAAGGGTACTTTTTTAATAAAAGGTACTTTTTTTTAATAAAAGGTACTTTTTTAACAAAATGTATTTTTAATTAAAAGATCCTTTTTTAGTAGTAGGTTCTTTTTAAAAAAGGTACTTTTGAATTAAACGTATTTTTTAATAAAAGGTACTTTTTTAATAAAAGATACTTTTTTAAAAAATTTACTTTTTAAAAAGGTACTTTTTTAAGAAAGTGTACTTTTTTAAGAAAATATACTTTTTTAAGAAAACATAACTTTTAAGAAAATATAATATCTTACGAAAATGTACATGTTTAAGAAAATTTACTTTTTTACGAACACGTACTTTTTTAAGAAAATGCCCGTTTTTAAGAAAAGATACCTTTTTAATAAAACTTACTTTTTTTAAGAAAACGTAAATTTTTAAGAAAATTTACAATATTAAGAAAATCTACTTTTTGATAAAAAGGTAATTTTTAAGAAAATGTACTTTTTTATATTTACTTTTTTATTACTTTTTTCATAAAAAATACTTTTTGAAGGTATCTTATTAATAACAGGCAATTTTTTATATAAGGTACTCTTTTAATAAAAGGTAATTTTTAATAAAAGATACTTTTTAATAAAGGGTACTTTTTTAATAAGAGGTACTTTTTTAATAAAAGGTACTTTTTTAATAAAAGGTACTTTTTAATAAAGGGTACTTTTTTAATAAAAGGTACTTTTTTAATAAAAGGTACTTTTTAATAAAAGGTACTTTTTTAATAAAAGGTACTTTTTTAATAAAAGGTACTTTTTAATAAAGGGTACTTTTTTAATAAAAGGTACTTTTTAATAAAAGGTACTTTTTTAATAAAAGATACTTTTAATAAAAGGTACTTTTTTAATAAAAGGTACTTTTTAATAAAGGGTACTTTTTTAAAAAAAGGCACTTTTTAATAAAGGGTACTTTTTTAATAAAAGGTACTCATTTTTAAATGCTTCTTGTTTAAGAAAACGTATTTTTTAAATTGTACTTTTTAGAAAAGGTATTTTTTAAGAAAGTGTAATTTTTAAGAAAAGGTACTTTTTTAATAAATGTACCTTTTTAAGAAATCGTACTTGCTTAATAAAGTTACTATTTTAAGAAAAGGTAATTTTTTAAGAAAGGGTACTTTTTTTAAGAAAAATACCTTTTTTAGAAAGTGTACTTTTTTATGAGAAGGTACTTTTTTTTAAGAAGAGCTATTTTTTAAGACAAGTTTCATTTTTTAAGAAACGGTATTTTTAAAGAAAAACATCTTATTTAAGAAAACCTACGTTTTTAAGAAAATTGACTTTTTTAAGAAAATGTACTTTTTAAAGAAAAGCTATTTTTTTTTAAATAAAATGTACTTTTTAAGAAAATTTACTTTTTTAAGAAAATGTACTTTTTAAGAAAATTTACTTTTTGAAGAAAATGTACTTTTTTAAGAAAAGATACTTTTTTAAGAAAAATTTATTTTTTTAAGAAAATTAACTTTTTTACGAAAAATAATTTTTAAGAAAATTCACTATTTTCGGAAAATATACTTTTTTACGAAAAGGCAGTTTTTAAGAAAATTATTATTTTTTTAAATTTTTTAAGGAAATGTGCTTTTTCAAGATTGGGTACTTATTTAATAAAAGCAACTTTATCAAGAAAAGGTACTTTTTAAGAAAATGTAGTTTTTTAAGAAAATATACTTTATTGATAGGTACTTTTTATGAAAAAGTACTTTAAAGAAAGTGAACTTTTTAAAAAAAAGTAATTTTTTAGAAATGGTACTTTTTGAAGAAAATGTTTTTTATTAAGAAAAAGTACTTTTTCAAGAATTGATACATTTTTAAGAAAATTTACTTTTTTAAGATAAGGCACGGTTTTAGGATAAGTCAATGATGAGCGAAACTATATATTATCGGGGAGGGGGTAAGGTTTTAAAGGCGAAAAAAGGACTATTTTCATTTTTTTTTTTTTTTTTTTTTTGAAGATATGAATAATGTTTGATTATTTATTTCATATACACGTTATGGTATAACATTTGGAGTATCTTTGAAAAACTTTTCAATTAAAAATTTTAATAAATCAGTCCAATGTAGCGAATCTCGGGAGGCGCCTCGAAAAAATGTTGTTTTCCGGTGAACATCATAACTCGTTACCGGATCATGTGAAATAAAAAAATCGAAATGCGTTTAAAAGGTGCTCTGTATGTTTCACGAGGTAATCAGGAAGATTTTTTTTAATTTTTTTTTTATTTTTGGCAGCATTTTGAAGTGAAAACTACGATTTTTGCTATAAAATTTCGGTGAATTTGTTGTTAAAAAAAATTAGAAAAAATAGTAAAAAAAAATCGTCCTGATTAGAAACAGTATATAAAATTTCAAAAGGATCGGTCAAGTAGATTTTGAGTTATGATGTTCACGGACTTCAAAATGTTGCTTGCGAAAAAATAGATTTAAAGTTTTTTAAAAACAGATTTATATACGATATACCGTATGAGGGCCGGTATAATAAGAACGTTACTAAGAAAAAGAATAGTTATTTGAAAATACAAGTTTCTAACTGTCGGTTTTTTCCTACGTTGTCTACTTTTTCCATAGAAAATACACTGAGCGATATAGGCAAATTAAATATATTAATTGAAAGTCTTATTTTGGAAGCCAATGTCACGGTATGGCCAAGTTGACCGATTAGGTTAACTTTTTTTTTACCTGTTTTAGTATTTAATTTTTTTGCCAATTGAAAATTTTCGATATCATTCGATATCTTTTCTTTAAGGTCTAGTCTCCTAAAAATTAGTTTTACAAAGTGTCAATAGTTTCTAAGAAATTATGCATAGTTCTGAAGGCGGATTGAAGAGGAGGGCGGTAATAAGAATAAATTCAATCTGTTTTGTATACGTAGTATTTTAAAGTAGCCGATAGCCCAATTTTGGAACCTTTGCGTGAGAAAATTATTAAACAAAATTTTAAAAAATATATAAATGTAATATATAAATTCGAGAGCAATAATAGACTACGTTATAACAAATAATGATCATATAACAACGAAAATCAATAGCGCAAATAAAATATCAGACCATGAAGCAATAGATATAAAAATTGAATATAAAAATGAAAATCAAAACCAAAGAAATATAAAAGAAATTGAAATACTTAATTATAATCAGGATCTATTCAATAGAGAACTCAGTGCAATATTAGAATATAATGATAATAATAGTGTTAATAAGAGCGTAGATATAATTGACACATGTATCGAAAACACGATTAAAAAATTTACAAACAAAAAAATAGTGAATAAAAAGAACGATGTTAACAAATGGTTCAACGAAGACTTAAAAATACTCAAAAGAGAAAAATTTATTAAATACCAAATCGCTAAAACGGAAAATATAGAATATGCATGGAATGAATATAAATTAATAAGAAATATGTATAAAAATAAAATTGAAAATGAAAAAAAAAAAAAAAATATATGTTAACAACAAATAAATAATTCCAATGACCAGAAACAAATGTGGAATGAAATAAAAAACTTAGTACTTAAGAAAAATGCTAATGTGATAAAAAATGTGATGTTTAACAATATAGAGTATAAGGATGACTATCAAAACGCTACCCA
Organism: Cordilura impudica; assembly: GCA_963682025.1. Taxonomy (NCBI): domain Eukaryota; kingdom Metazoa; phylum Arthropoda; class Insecta; order Diptera; family Scathophagidae; genus Cordilura; species Cordilura impudica. Next base: position 130,645,772 of record OY821520.1, on the reverse strand, counting down.
ATTTAATAATTATTTTGTCGATAGTATTAAATCAATAACGAATGCAATAGAAAAAGTGCAATATACAAACAACATACCTGTGATATTTTCTAGATTTCAATTTCGTGCAATATCTTTAATAGAACTTAAAAACATATGCAAATGCCTAAAGAACAAACAAGATTTTAACAAAGTCTCAATTAAGATAGTTTTAGATAATTGGAACATTATTGGTAAAAATATGCTTTACATTATAAATAAATCTTTCGAGACTGGTATATTCCCTGAAAATTGGAAGTATTCTATGGTAAAACCTGTAGAAAAAGTAGCCAAAACAAAGAAATGTGAAGAATTCCGACCAATAAACACCTTAAAAACATTTGAAAAAATTTAGAAAAAATTGCTAAAGAACGGTTGGAAAGCTATATGGGAGAAAACTATATGTTTTCAAAATATCAATCTGGTCTCAGAAAAAAATACTCATGCGAAACAAAGGTAAACTATGTGATAAATAAATGGAAATATTGTAATAAAAATAATAAGATAATGGCAATTTTCTTGGACCTCAAAAGAGCGTTCGAGACTATCGATAGAGAGCTATTGATTAAAAAACTGTATATGTATGGTATCAGAGAAAATGAACTGCAATGGTTTAAATCATATCTGACAAATCAAAAACAAGTTAAGAAAGTTAATGGTGTTAAATCGGATAAAATTGATAATAAAATTGGAGTGCCACAAGGTTCTATATTAGGAGCACTATTATTTATAATATATATAAATGATATGCCCAATATTTTAAATAAATGCGAAATAATTCTATATGCTGATGACGCACTGATCTATGCTCAAGGAAATACAGAGGAACAATGTAAAGATAATATAATGCATGATATCAACAAAATAAACAATTGGCTGAAAATTAACAAATTAAAACTAAATGAAAAAAAAACTAAAATAATGGAAATAAACATGAACAGTAACACAGTTTTTAAAATTAATAAAGAAAAAGTTAATCAAATAAAATATCTGGGTTTCATAATCGATAAAGACTTAAAATTTAAACATCACGTCGATTACATATGTATGTAAGAAAATTGGAAAAAAAAATCGGCTTTTTTAAACGGGTACGAAATAAAATATCGATAACAACGGCAATAAATATGTATAACACGATGATAAAACCTCATTTTGAATTCGGCTCCACAATTCTGTATACCTGCTGCAAAATAAGGCTATGCGTTCTATTTTAAAATGTAACAGATATACTCCCATCCAAAATATGCTAGATACATTGAAATGGTTAAACATACAACAAAGATTAGAATTAAATACGAATAATTTTGTCCAAAAATGAAGATGGGTAATGCTCCAGAATACTTGATCGACCAACTGATGTACGTGGGAGAAGCGCAACCGTATAACTCAAGAAAGGCGGAAAACTTTAGATTACAAAGGGTGACAACAACAGCAATGCAAAGCTCTCTCTTCTTCAAGGGACTAAAAATATATAATACGTTACCTAACTATGTCAAATTAGAAAGAAATTTTAATGTTTTTAAGACATAATAACACAAATCAAGAAGTTGTATAAAAATTGTTCAATATTAGTTATTAGTTTTAAAGTAAAGTATAATAAATACTACTACTACTAAAAAAAAAAAATGTGTATATGTATGCTGGGTCACAAAACTAAAAACCGAATTTCGCGAGAAAACTTAAAAACTTTACATATTTATTTTTGGTGTGGTATCTATTTTTCCAGTCAAGCGTCCTCCAGTAACGACATTTTTTTTAATCTGATGAAAATATTTCTTCGAAATAAAACTGTCTCTTTTTTCATTGGATTTAAAGCCACAGCTTATTTTGATCCAATGATCGATAACATTGTTCCAATATTATGATGCAAAACGCTGAAATCGCTAAGTGACCATATGTTTTTCTCACATAGATGTTAAAATTTGTTCCTGTTACTTCTTCGGAAGATCTTTTACTTTTTAAAATTTGTTGGCAACATAGTGCCCATTTTCTGTTTTAGAACGAATGTTAAAATTTCTTACTGCTTCTTCTTCGGAAGTTTTTAATTTTTTTCGCAACCACTAATTCAGCAGGAATGCGTTTCTCGCTTCCCAATTTATTGGTAAAGATACTTATAGAGCTTGAAAACTTTTCTAATATTATTTAAAAATTTTAAGACAAAAAATTTTTATGAAAATTTCAGTTAAAAGGAGCATTCAATAATCCACAGAAGAGGGTCTTAACAACGTTTTATATAGTCTGCGGAAAAATATCATTTTATGTTAAACATGCTTAATTCTTCAAAATTAACAAAATTGTTATGTTTAAAAAGTTAAAATTTTTAAATTGCAGATATTGGGTCTGTTACCAAAGGTTTTAGTAAACAAGGTAGATTGACATTTTTCATTTGCTCACTTCAACAATTCTTATTTAATGCCAATAATACATCTAATAGAATAATATTATACATTATATAGGTTTTCCCCAACAAAGAAGACCTTTTTTTTAAGAATATTGAAGTACAATTTAATGATGCTCATGTGGAAAGAGTAAGAAGGTAAGATAAAAAGAAAAAGTACCTTGACATCTACTAAACTGCCAAATTTTGTTATATTTTAGAGCTCATCGTAATGATATGGAAAATATTCTCCCCTACTTCACCATGGCATTGCTGTATATCTGTACCAATCCTTCGCCAGCTATAGCACGTAATTTATTCCGTATAGCCTCAGTTGCTCGCATAATACATACACTGGTCTATGCTTTCTATCCGGTGCCACAACCAGCCAGAGTTCTTGCCTGGTTAACCATGTTTCTTATCACTATTTATATGGCCAGTGATGTGGGCTTGCAAATGTTAAAATATATTTAAATGTTTTTTCTTTTTTTTTTTTTGGTTTCGAGTTTTAATTGGTTTCATTTTTAAAGTAATAAAATAAAATTAACAATAAATTAAGCGTTTTTTTTTTCTTTCATTATTAACTACACATAATGATTAGATGAGAACGAATACCACTGAAGTTTTCGAAGAGGTATCTAATTTAAAAATGTATCAGGATAGAATTGAGATAACTTGGAAATTTGTTTTGCTCATGAACAAATTTAAATATTAAAACCTTGTTCACGCATGCATTTCTTGTGCGCTTCAATTAGATGACCACATTCAGATTCACCCTTTTCAATTATGCTATAGAGTGAATGGATAATACAAATTTTTATTAGAACAGAAACATTATGAACCAGTTTTTTTTTGTTCTTACCACTGATCTCTGACTTTTTTAGTTTCCGGACAAGCACAACATGCTTTACATTTGGGTTTAGCTGCTGGTGTTTCTACACCACTAACTGTTAAGGCTGCAGCCTGGGCGACTTCTTTTACTGGTGCATTTCCCATGTTTGTAACAAAGTGTTTGTTGTTGTGTAACTTGTTTGCAGAAAATTCTGGAATTATTTAATTATACACCAGTAATGCTCAATTCAGTTTTTTTTTTTTGTCTTTAACAAGATTTTAGTTTTGTTTGCATAATATGTATTTTGCTCGATGTGTTAATTTCACAATTTTTTTTTTTTTTGTTATTTTTCAAGAACTTTACCTCACGAGTCTAAATCAGAAATATATTTTAATGTCACTTTACAACACTAGAATATCACGGGAACAAATCAGCTGTTCAGTGTGTCAAAGTATACTACTGTATAAACTCGGAATATATTTATTACAGGGTAATTCAAATAACTTTAAAAACATTAAATAAATTTAATCAGAGTATATTTTAAATTAGTATTAAAAGTTTTAATATTTGAAAAAGTTAAATATATACTTATGTATATTCAATTTTCAATTAAGTATTCTTCCTTTATTTACATATTTTAACAAATTTTGATATTTACATATGAGATCTTATCTTAACATAGATATTGCAACAAATAATATATAGGATCTAAAGACATTAAATAGTTTTTATTTTATTTTTTAATGATTTTTAAAGGAAAATGGGAGGGAAAAAACCTTTATATGATTTAATAAATTCAAATACTATCTGAAAATATTTATATGCTTATAGAAGGTTTATTAGAAATAATAGACCTCTATAAGCATATAATTTTCAATTTGGTGATTTCTTTTTAATATTACGTTACTTCTCTACATTCTCTTATCAGTGGGTAAGAGGAATTTTCAATTTTGGCAAAATAATTGTTGTTAATCCTTGTTATGAAATCGATAATTTTTTCATAACCTGTTTCTTCATGAAGAAGATTTGTAGGATACCTCCAGGGCTTTTTATTTATCATTTTAAGACATTTGTTTTGTATAATTTGTAAGCGTTTTAGGTGGCAGTTGGCAGCCTCACTCCAAATAGGACACGCGTATGTTAATATCGGCCTTATAACACTTTTGAAGAGTAGATTTTTGTTTTTGGGGTTTAGAAATGACCTTCTATTTAGTAGTGGCCATAATACTTTAAATGATTTTATAGCTTTTTGGCACGTAGCCATAATATGTTGTTTAAATGTAAGCTTTTTGTCCAAGACAACTCCGAGATATTTGACCTCGTTAAGTACATTTATGGTATTATTTCCAATAAAAAGATGACGTCTTGGCAGTCTTTTGGGAGATTTGTTGAATGGAAAAATTATTGCTTGGGTCTTGTTTGGATTAATTTTGATTTTCCATTTGTGAAAATATTTACTGCAATTTACAAGTCCCTTTTCCATTTTCTTCAGGAGTGCGCTTGTAAGTTTGTTTGAAGAAATTAACGCAGTATCATCTGCGTAATAAGCAATTTTCATATATTTCGGGACTTTAAAATCGGATGTATATATCGAGTAAAGCAATGGCGACAAGACAGATCCTTGAGGTAACCCTGTGGTAATGGTTTTTGGAGATGATGTTTCATTATTAATCGCAACTTTAAAGTTTCTGCCGTGAATGAAATCTGAAATAAGTTAGCATAAATATTTTGGTATATTTGCATCAAGAAGTTTAAATAAGAGGCCATTATGCCAAACGGTGTCAAACGCTTTTTCAATATCTAACAATATTAGACCCGTTGAACGTTTATTGTTTTTATTTGTGGTTATTTGATTTTTAATTCTGTTTATTTGGTGCGTAGTGCTATGCCCTTTTTTAAATCCAAATTGTTCTTTGGCAACAATAGAATTGGTCGTTACAAATTCACTAAGACGAGAATGTAGTATTTTTTCAAATAATTTACCTAAGTTACTTAATAGACTAATAGGTCTGTAGCTGTTTGGGTTATTTTTTGGCTTACTAGGTTTGTTTATGGCTATAACCTTAGCATTTTTGAAATGGTTTGGGAAATAGTTGAGTTTGATGCAGCTGTTAAATATTATAACCAGTAATTTTAGAGCTTTGAGTGGTAGTTTCTTTAAGAGCAGGTTGGGAACATTGTCAAAACCAGGAGATTTTGAGGGTTTTATTGATGAGACAATATTCATTACTTCTTCAAGAGATGTATAAATTGCAGATTCAGAACTGGGATTTTCCTTCTTAAAATTATTTACTGTTGTATTTATTAGTGTATCTGCCGAGTGGTTATAGTTCGAAGTGAGGTTATTTGCGTGGACAAATGTATTTGCCAGGACTTCAGCCTTGTCCTTATCAGATGTTATTTTTTTATTTCCAACTTTAAAGTGAGCGATTTGATTTTTTCCTTTTCCTCGCAAGTTCCTGCTTATTTTCCAAAATGATTTATCACCTGGTTTTAAATTGGATAATAATTGAGACCATTTCTTATTGCGCTCCGAATTAATACTTTTATCAATCATGTTACTTAGAAACTTAGTACATTGATTATAAAAAGTTTGCTCGGCTATATTTGAAGATCGTTGGCTTTTTCTTTTAAAGCTTCTTCTTAGTTTAATATATTTTACAGTACTTTCTGGTAATGTGTAATTATTTTGTTGAGTTATTTTAGGTGTGGACACATCCCTTGCTTCGAAAACTACATTTATAAATTTTTGGATTTCCTGATCAATAACTACCTTGGTATTGTATATATCCGAATATAACGTGATTTTATTGTCTAAAAAATTCATAAAAATGTTCCAGTTGGTTGCACTATAATCATAATAATTGAGGTCAACCTGCAAGGCCGTTGATCTTTTAAGTGTACATATAATAGGGCGATGGTCTGATGGTATTTCGTAATCCATTGTTTTTACGTCTATATCTAAAGCTGAATTGCTTAAAATAATATCGACTGTGGATGCTTCGCGATTGTGTTGATGGGGGAATAGGGTTGGTCTATTAGGGTAGTGAATGAAAAAATTGCTCGATTGCTGTAGGTTGTTGAGTGCAATTCCTGCAGTATTATTTGAACGGCAATTCCAAGAACAATGTTTGGCATTTAGGTCACCAAAAACTATATATTCTTTGGTGGAAGGTGTTAGGTTCAAGATATCAGCACAGAAGTTATGAGTATATCTTGGTGAATATAACGAAGATACAACAATAGGTCTATTATTTATAATAACTTCAATTGAGATGTTTTCGATTGATGATGTGTTTGATATAAAGAGGTTTTTATGAGCGACAGATTTATGAATTAACAGAGCTACTCCTCCTCCTCTTGCATCTGTTCTGTCACTTCTATATAAATAATAATTTTTAAAATAGGGTCTATGATTTTCTGAAAAAAATGTTTCATTCAAAGACGCTATTTTAATATTTTCTCGTTCAATTAGTATCTCAAATTGTTTTAATTTAGAAAAGTTTGAAATGCCATTAGCATTCAAGTGAAGCATTTTGAATTCGTTTAAATTATTAGTATAATCCATGGGCGTATTTTACCATTGACATTACAACTTTGATTTGTTGTACTTTTGAAGTGCACCTATGCAAATCATCCATAGCTGTAGTGAAAATATCAAAAAGCTCATCAATGCTAAATAAATCGTTGTTTGTTTTCAGCTGGTTAGCATATGTAGCTTTGCTGTTATTATTGATGTTATTGTTACAATTTGTGTTGTTGTTTCTTAAATTAGGGAAATCTCCCACATTAAATTGAAATGAGTTATTTTGTTGTTGTCTGCTTTTATTCGTACTTTTAGAAGTAACTCTTGTTCTAGTTTCCAAATAGAGAGAACGTAACGGACAGTTGATATCGTTTGCAGAGTGATCAGTTCTCTCTTTTCCTTGTTTTTTGCAATTAAAGCATGTAAAAACAGCTGGTCTTTTTTCGTTTGTGTTAAACGGACACACACTTGTATGATGTTGTTCTGCACATATCATACAGGCAGCACTACGATGACAATGTTCACCGCCATGGCCATACATTAAGCAGTTCCAGCATTGAGTTGGTTTATTTCTGGATTTAGATTTGTATTTTTTCCAGGAAATTATTATATTTGAAATTGTTCTTACGTTTCTTAAGGCAGTTGGGTTAAAATTTTTACGTACAAATTGAACTTTGTAAACTGCATTGTTGTTCGAACTGAATTTGGTGACTATTTCAGCTACGGAAGAAGGGGACAGGTTGTAGTTTTTTAGCTCTGCGGTGATGTCCTCAGTTTTTATGCGTGGTAAACCGTGTAAAAAAGTGGTGTATAACCTATTATCTTTGGAGCCATAAGAGTGAAACTCCAACTTACTCTCTTTAAGAATTTGCTTGTAGCATTCGAACATTTCTTTACTTGGAGCAAAAATTTTAGTACCAATTGAAGTACGTTTGAAAATACAATCTTTACCAAGTAGTTTTTGTATTTCTGTAAATGAGGCGTTAGCTTCAACAACAATAGGTGGAGGTTTGTGTTGTTTAACCTCGTTAATATTTGATACAGGAGTGACGTCCATATCATTAAGGCCAGCAAGCAGGCTAAATCTGTTGCTTGAAGTTGACGCGATGTTCGGGTTAAAACCCGGAGGAAGTTTTGTCATCTTCTTGTTGGCAAGGAGCTTTCTTTTTGATGAAGATTTGGCCCCTCGGGCCATCGCTAGATTTTTTATTCCTGTTTTAAGCTGAATTGACTACCACGTGAGTTCAAATGAGATCAAGAATAGGCAATTGCAAAAACAAAAATATACACTTGTTATTAATTTTAAATAGTTGTACTCTATGCGCTTTAATTATTTACACGACCGTTCGTAAAGAGAATTAGATTCGAACTCTGATACTTATGTATATTATGTTTCTGATTCAATATAAAAAAAATTTTTAATGATCAGATTATTAACTCAACTTTTTCACAGGAAAATTTTACACAAATTTTAGTTTCGAAACTCTTTAAGGTGCTATTACATGATGTGTTTTTTACATATGTACTGTCAAATTTTCCCACAACAAAAGTTGTACACATCGTGTGATACATATGAAACATTGTTTATGTACAATACAGAGGAAAGTCACAAGTACATTTTTCAATTAGAACAGGTTCTATTTTTGCATGACAAACGTATGAAAATACAACACTGCTTGTGGCGAAAGAAAAACAGAGTAAATTATAAAGATTAATATTGAAAGAAAAATAAATTGTTTAATATTAATTAACAATTCAAAAATATATAACTTTTTTTTTGCAATAAATTTTTGTAAATTCACAAATTAAATCAGCTGTTGTTTACATTTAGAGGTTATGTCATACGGAAATACATATGCACGTGTGATAGCAAAAATTATGAATCGTATGTAAAGGAAAATTTTGACAGACATGAGGAATTTCATATGGATAAAAAAAGTGACAGTACATATGTAAAAAACACTTCGTGTAATAGCACCTTTAGTTTGAATGCACGAAGGTGAAGGGAAGATAAATGGAAAATTTCGGAGTTTGCCGCGCTGGCAAATTCTTCTTTACTCTTTTCGTTGAAAGGAATTTTTTTGACATTTTGCTTCACATTCATTGAAGTCAGTTATACTTTTAAAACAATTTAAACTTTTTTAACATTCAGTGTGATAAATAACAATTGAAAAGTAAAACTAGTAAGAAATTATAGTCGGTCTATGCCATGGTTTAGAGACCCTATCTCTTCGGTCCAACTAATTCGATATAGAAAATAAGCATAAACCAAATTTGAGTGGCATTGTTATTAATTTTGGCTTAAGTCTAGTTTAGGGGCGATGCCCCGATCGGTTCAAAATTTTTACCACTTATAATACTTTTTAATGTGATTCCAGGGAAATATTTTTTTTTGTCGGTCGAGCCTATTTTCCGAGTTATTGACCCCCAAAGTTTTGATATTGACTACTGTAAAACTTTGTTATTTAGTATCGGATTTCGACAATATATATATCGTTGGAGAGCTTATTTGAGTGCCTTCTATGTGGTATTTTAAAATTTGAAATCCATTAACCCATTATGAACCTATTGCAAATTTTGCATTTTTGTAAGAGAGTATTTTTTTTAATATGGGATTATCTCATAAATAGACGTATGTCATGTATGGTTTTATATTAATTGAATAAAAGGTAGGTCCACAAGCTTTATTTTGATGTATCTCATGGCAACTTAACCCTTTCAGAACCGGATATATTTGGTATTTTATCTTCATTTTTAAGGCTTTTTGAAAAATATATTGAAAACAGAGTAAATTATAAAGATTAATATTGAAAGAAAAATAAATTGTTTAATATTAATTAACAATTCAAAAATATGTAACTTTTTTTTAACAATAAATTTTTGTAAATTCACAAATTAAATCAGCTGTTGTTTACATTTAGAGGTTATGTCATACGGAAATACATATGCACGTGTGATAGCAAAAATTATGAATCGTATGTAAAGGAAAATTTTGACAGACATGAGGAATTTCATATGGATAAAAAAAGTGACAGTACATATGTAAAAAACACTTCGTGTAATAGCACCTTTAGTTTGAATGCACGAAGGTGAAGGGAAGATAAATGGAAAATTTCGGAGTTTGCCGCGCTCGCAAATTCTTCTTTACTCTTTTCGTTGAAAGGAATTTTTTTTGACATTTTGCTTCACATTCATTGAAGTCAGTTATACTTTTAAAACAATTTAAACTTTTTTAACATTCAGTGTGATAAATAACAATTGAAAAGTAAAACTAGTAAGAAATTATAGTCGGTCTATGCCATGGTTTAGAGACCCTATCTCTTCGGTCCAACTAATTCGATATAGAAAATAAGCATAAACCAAATTTGAGTGGCATTGTTATTAATTTTGGCTTAAGTCTAGTTTAGGGGCGATGCCCCGATCGGTTCAAAATTTTTACCACTTATAATACTTTTTAATGTGATTCCAGGGAAATATTTTTTTTTTGTCGGTCGAGCCTATTTTCCGAGTTATTGACCCCCAAAGTTTTGATATTGACTACTGTAAAACTTTGTTATTTAGTATCGGATTTCGACAATATATATATCGTTGGAGAGCTTATTTGAGTGCCTTCTATGTGGTATTTTAAAATTTGAAATCCATTAACCCATTATGAACCTATTGCAAATTTTGCATTTTTGTGAGAGAGTATTTTTTTTAATATGGGATTATCTCATAAATAGACGTATGTCATGTATGGTTTTATATTAATTGAATAAAAGGTAGGTCCACAAGCTTTATTTTGATGTATCTCATGGCAACTTAACCCTTTCAGAACCGGATATATTTGGTATTTTATCTTCATTTTTAAGGAAGGCACTCAAATAAGCTTTCCAACGATATATATATTGTCGAAATCCGATACTAAATAACAAAGTTATACAGTAGTCAATATCAAAACTTTGGGGGTCCATAACTCGGAAAATAGGCTCGACCGACAAAAAAAAAACATTTCCCTGGAATCACCCCAAAAGCCCATACCCCCTCAAAAAAAAAATAAAATATCGGGGCATCGCCCCTAAACTAGACTTGTTCCTTAATTTTTTTGGCTGCATATATGAAAAAGTTTATATCGGATGCTATATTTATATGGGGACTAGGTCGAAATGTGGACCGATCCTGACCATATTTGGTAGTCACTTAAATTTTGAAAAAATATAGACAAACCAAAATTGAGAAAAATCTGTGCAATATTTTTGTTTTTTTGATAGATTTAAGTGAAGATCGGTAAGCAGCTTTATATGGGGCCTATGATTAAGAATTGTACTATAGGGATTTTTTTGCGACTATTGATTAACGGATATAATAAACACATACAAACCCAATTTGGCTGAGATATATAAGATAACTTGGATCTTATGGCAAATTATGTCGATCTCATAGGGGCCATTTGTATGGGGACTAGGTCTGAACATGGACCGAAGTTCACCAATTTCAATAGCGTTCATCTCATGTCCGATGGAAGCTTATATACCAAATTTCATCAAAATATGTTCATATTTGCGACCTGTAGTTTGATTACAAGGTTTACATGGACACCGGACGGACGGACATCACTAAATCGACTCAGAAAGTGATTCAGAGTCGATCGGTATAATAAAAACAAACAGCAGCACAAAATCATTATACCCAAACCACATGGTGGTATAGGGTATAAAAATGAAAAATTTCCTTAAATAATTTATTTTTAACAGCTTTGTCCATTATATTAATATTTTGGTTTTCTTTTTTAAAAATTGTTAAACAAAAAAATTGTTGACGTTTCTTCTTATTCCAAAAGTTTCGAAAAAAAAATTTGTCTGTCGAAACGTTAACGAAATTCTTAAATGAAATTCTATAAAAGTTTCGAAACTAATCATCATTCTCTCGAACAGAATACAGGGATCTAATAGTCGCATTCGTTATCGACATAATTTTTTTATTTTCCAAAATAAAATACTAAGAATAATTTTACACGGTCACAGTTAACGAACTAATGCCATTGTTTAGGAGTAACAGTGAAACGAGGTCTGACGTTTGCCCGCCTTCTTTAAATAATACACAAAAATATCAAATTTCGATTGAATTTAATTGATATCGAATGCGGCGGTTAGCCCCCTGTATTCTTTTAATTGATAATATCACATCACATTTTTGAAACGTTTAAAAATATTCTTCGAAAATATTTCCAATTCTGATAATTTTTTCCTAAAACAATGGCTAAGCCAACAACCATCAAAGAAGCTATAACGAAATGGGAAGAAATAAACAAGAAAGACTCTACTAAAGCCACAGATATTGGTTTACAATTTCAATTTCCGCCAATAGAAAAAATGGACTCCACATTGGGAACGTTGTTAGAATGTCGTAAATTAAGTTTATCCTCAAATATGATTGAAAAGATTACGGGCTTAGCAAACCTGAAGAATTTACGTATTTTATCATTGGCCAGAAATAACTTAAAAGCGCTAAATGGCATAGTTAGATAAGAAACAAAATATTGCTAAAATTATTGAATACTAAAGATTTCTTTAATATTTTTAGGAACCTTTGGCTGATACCTTGGAAGAACTTTGGGTCAGCTATAATATAATCGAGAAAATTAAACCAATTGAATCGATGAAGGCCTTAAAAGTTCTTTATCTATCCAACAATTCAATAAAAGATTGGTCAGAGTTTAATAGAATGGGAGTGCCGCCAAAATTGGAAGATATAACATTTATGGGTAACATTTTAACTGATAATGTAGACGATGCTACTTATCGCTCGGAAGCTATGCGACGTTTACCAAATTTAAAGAAATTGGATGGCGAAACTGTAATAAGAGGCGATTAAATGTTTGTTTAGAAAATAAATCCTAATTTTATTTATCTATTATACATTTTGTTTCTGCAATTAAAATTAAATAGTTTCCATTGTTTCTTCTGATTTTGAGGATGTTGACGCTTTTGTATCTGTTTCCTGCTTGTTGGAGTTGTTTTCTTCATATTCCTTTTTAAGTCTTTGCATCATATTGTGCGAAATTAATTCCAATTTAAAATGCTGAACATTTATAGCACTGCCATCCCAATCCAAAAGAGATTTAAATTTTACTGGATCACAGAGATTTAAGAATTCTGTAAAAGAATAGCAAATTTGTATTTTCATTCGGGAAGTTTAATATGAAAGGAATTGAGGCCAATTTACAGAAAAATACTTCACTGAAAATTTACAGAGAAGCATTTCATAGGAAAATGAGTAAAAAATTAATTTACTGAAACGAATTACAGGAAAATATTTTTCGGTATCTCTGAATTAATTCTTAAAGATAAGAAAATATTTATCTAAGAAAAATATTTCTATTTTTCTTTTTTGACGGCAAAAATTTGTTAAAAAGTTATTTAATTTTTTGATTCGTCCAATTAGTATACATTTCAATATTTAACGTATCTGTAAATAATTTTTCTTTGCATTTCTTTTCTGTGAATTGCTTATCTCAGATATATACATATATTTTTTTTCATATTTAGTATGAATTTTTTCTTTAATAATTTTTCTGTGAATTTATTTTGTAGGAACTGACCGGGGTAGCCGGTCGCAATTTGCATGTACAGTTTGTATATACAGTCACTTCAAGCCAAACTCAGACACTATGGTAAAATATTGTGACCCACATATATAAAATTTTTGTAATATACAAATAGGATTCTAAATGAACATATTTTGCACATTTAAAAACAAAAAAGAAATTTGGACTTCATTTAGTAGACAAAAAATGAAATTAGACCAAGAGAAAAAAAGTATGTGTGAATACACGATATGAACGCTTCAAAACCTAGAAAATGGTGCAAAACAAAATTTTCTCTGAAGTAGAACGTCTTCTTTTAAGAAAAGTGAAAGCTAATCTCTTTTTAAGAGCACCAAAACTAATTCTATAGCAGAAAATTACTTCCGTAAGAAAGCAAGCTCATATATATTAAGAAATGCGCTTCACAAAGCAGATCTAAATGGCAGAAAAGCAAGACAAAAGTCCTTTATTTCTTATTTGCAAATGTATCTGAACTCAAGCAATTTTCTGTATGGAGAAAGCTAAGTTAAATTATTTGAGTCAGATGGTAAACTCATGTTTTATAGAGGACGATATCAGAAACTACGTTTGAACAACCAAAAATCGCCTGTATAGCATGGGCGTGGATCTGCGATGGCCTGGGGCTTATGTTACGCAGCAGGAATAGGATCATTGCAATGGAATTTTTAAAGGAAAATTTACAAAAAAAAAAAGTGTAAATAAACTAGTTCTTAACGACGGCCGGTACTTTTATCAGGACAATGATCCAAAACACACTCCCCATAAAGTACGATCTTAGCTGTTGTATAACGTCCTCCATGTCATGAAAACACCACCACAGAGCCGTGACATACATCGTAAATTTGTGTTAAAAAACTTCACTGCCAGAATGGGAAAAAGTACCGCCTGACTTTTGGCAAAAATTATCGAATCCATACCGAAGAGACTCAAAATGTTTATAAAGAACAAGGGATGGCATTCAAAATATTATTTAAATGGAGATAATAACTAGAACTACAAATCTTTAAAAACCGAGACCGACCGAGTTCGGCTTGTGCCGTTTTGTTTACTAGTTGAAGTTTTTTTCATTTATTTAAATTATGGTCATCGAATTTTAATTTTCTTTTTTTTGATAGTTTTATATCTAAAAAAAATCCGATCGCTGTTTTTGCCAATAAAATTAGTTTGTAATAGTGTCCGAGTTCGGCTTGAAGTAACTATAGATATCTAAAACTTTTACACTTACGCATTCCACCAGCTTTATATTCATTATTCTCCTTTTCCAAAGTAATTTTAATAACATCTTGTCTTGCAACATGCTGATTTGAACGATGTTTACTTATCGATTGTTTTAACGCAATCTGTTCCAATTCCTCGTCAAATCTTCTTAAATGTAACTGTATAAGCTCCTCAAATTCGTGGGGTGTTAGTGGTTGTGTTCTACCATCTTCGATGTGTTCAAGAAACCAACTTAATTTCTCACCCATTAAATTTGACTTGATGGCATGACCCAGTCGTTGTTTATGCTTGTTATTCTGTCTACGAGCCTTTTTACTCAGAGCTTTTGTTTTGCGACTGTTGGGATGCTTACATTTTTCTAGTTCTTTACGTAAATTGGTCTAAAATAAAAATGTTATAAAATCAAACAATTTAGCAGGTTTTCAAATAATATTTACCATTTTACTAAAGTTAAAAAAATTTACTTGTTTATTTCACACGTGCTATTTGTTTTTGTTTTGTGTTAGCAGTTTGACAGTTGGAAAGAAAATCATAGTCACTGAATTATTATTTTCCGGCGTTATTTTAGTTTTTAATAACAACGAATACGACAATTTTAGTTTGAGACAGTTTATTTTCAAACTCTTTCTTTTAACTCATACTCTCTGTTTGTCTGCCATGGGTGGACCCAATTCCCCCTTATCCAATTGATCTGAAACTTGGCCCATAGTCTTATCGTGACTTCACGGAGTGATCTAAATGCCATTTCCTCTCATCCGATCGATCTCAAACTTGGTCCATACACTTGCTGTGAAAAAAGATTAACTTTGACTTAGTCGCACGCAGTCACGCATGCTCACGCACAGTCACGGAGTGATCTAAATGTTATTTCCCCTCATCCGATCGATCTCAAACTTGGTCCATACACTTGCTGTGAAAAAAAGATTAACTTTGACTTAGTCACGCACAGTCACGGAGTGATCTAAATGTCATTTACCCTCATCCGACCGATCTGAAACTTGGTCGATATACTTGCTGTAAAGAAAGATCAACTTCGACGTAGTCACGCGCAGTCACGCACAGTCACGGAGTGATTTAAAACCCATTTTCCCTTATCCGATCAATCTAAAACTTGGTCGATAGACTTGCTGTGAAAAAAGATTAACTTTGACATAGTCACGCACAGTCACGGAGAGATTAAACCCCACTTCCCCTCATCCGATGGATCTGAAACTTTGTCCATAGACTTGTTGTGGCCAAATATTAATTTTAAGATAGTCACACACAGTCACGGATATATTCAAAACTCATATGCATAAGGAAAGAAAGAGTTTTAATAAAAACTTTGTTTTTATGGGTTAGATTATTATTTTTTCAATTTATTTATCAAAAGTCAAATTTAAATAATATATTACCCGAATGTAATTTTGTTAAATTTTAGAATATGTTTTCAATTTGCTAAAGATTTCTAGAACCTTACAAACACAGTGCTGTATTTCGTTCAATTGATAGAACAATTTATATTTATACAGTAATTGGTCCTGTATTATGTTTTAACCCATTCGTTCTCACTCTCCCGCTTGGTTACAAAAAAGGACAACTTTACAATGCAATAACATTTCCGTACAATTTTAATATTATTTCATAGATCACATTATTTCGTAGTTCAAAAAAAGATTATCACCCCCTGTTCTTGAAACCGCTATCACAAAAAAAACTCGTAAATGAAAAAATTCTTAAATCTACGGTTTTTTGCTGTTCTCTAATTTCAATAAGAATATTTTTTCTCGTTTTAATTCACATAGAAAAGGCGTTGTGAAATCACAACAAATGCACTTTTTTTCTACTAAGCAGGTCTTAAGAGATAAAAAAAACTAATTGATACTTAAACTCTAACATGTTTTTTTTTTAACCTTGTCATTATTTTAAAAAATTAGACATTAATTTTATGAAAAAAAAAAACGATTTTAAAAACGTCTACATTTTGCGCTGATTTAAAAAAAAACTCGTAATAAGTGGTCGATGTTAATAAAACACACTTTTTGCGATGATGCTGTTCTATAACTATAATAAAAACTTTTTATTTACGCAATCTATTTTCCATTATAATTTTTTCAATTATAACATAGATTCTTTATGCACTAATTATTGCAAATAAATGAATTAAAAAATTTTTTTTCATCAAATCACATATTTTTATTTTTTTGCATATGTTCGAAACAGTAGTGATGTCAGTCAAATCCAATTTATTTGAATATCGAAATTTTTTTGGTGATGCCTAACTTTTAAAAAATAGAAAAGTAATTTTTAATTGAATGAAATTGAAGAAAAAAACAATTTAATGAACAAATAAGTTGTTATTTTAAAAGAAAATATTTTTCTTTATACTTTTTCTATAAACTTAAGAAAAAACATGCACAAAATACTTAAAAGTTTTTTGTGAAACTGAATAAAGATCCATATGCCACCTCTAGATAACATATGTTCTTAACTCAAACATATGGTTCTTAACTCAAACATATGTTTCCATTAAATAAATAAAAAAAAGTGGTTTCAAGAAACCCAAAATTCATTTCATGTGATTTTAAATTCACTCTTATTCAAATAACAACGTTTCAAGAACAGGGCTGTATATGTCAATAATAGCGGTAAAAAAATTTAACGAGGCCTTTTCCACGCGTCTTTTATGATGCAAGTTTTGGAATTTAATAAATTTTCGAAGTTCTTATTGCAATTTCACTAAACTTCTAGGCCATGGCCCACTTTTTTATTATACCGATCGACTGAGAATCACTTTCTGCGTCGATTTAGCGATGTCCGTCCGTCTATGTGTCCATGTAAACCTTTTAATCAAACTACAGGTCGCAAATAATAGTATATGTTATTGAAATTTGGTATATAATCTTCTATCGAACGAATGCTATTAAAATTTGTGAAAATTGGTTGATGTTCACTCTTAATCCCCATACAAATGAAACCTATGAGAACGACTTCAATTGCCATAATATCCAAAATATCATACAGATCGCGGTCATCCATTTGTCAGTAATCCAAAAATAAACCCTATAGGACAATTCTTAATAATAGCCCCGATATTAAGCTGATTCCCGATCTTCACTTAAATATATAAAAAAAAAAAACAAAAATATTGCACAGATTTATCTCAAATTTGGTTTGTATATGTTTTTGCAAAAGGTATGATACCTTACAATATATGGTCAAGATCGGTCCATTTTTCGACATAGTCCCCATATAAATGAACTTTTTCATATCTGTAGTCAAAAAAATTAATAACAATGCCACACAAATTAGGTTTATGCTTATTATCTATAAACAATTAGTTGTACTTAAGACTAATTCTCTAAACACATGGTATAGAGTATCGTATAGTTGGTCTAGACCGGCTATAATTTTATTACTTGTTTTATAATATTATTGTTTATGAACACATTATTTGAATTGACTTGGCATCAAATATATTAAACTTACTTTTGACGGTGAGAAATACATCTTTCCAAAAAGGAAAAATCCTTGGGTTTATGATTTGACTAAGTTTAAGCGTTCCTTTTTATTTTTGTTGCTAAGCAGTTGCATCTTCCTGGCTATTCCATCGTTCAAATAAATCCTATGGAGTATATTCCTGCAGTCCAAGCTTTCTTTCGTGTAGTATTTTCTGCAATGGACGTTCGATTAGAGGCACATAGTAACGGATTTTATTATACGTTTTATTTTTGTATTTTTTTATTTATCTTTAAATATGTGTGTATTAACTAGTGGAAGAGCTTTTTTAATTTTGGAAATATCGCGCATAGATTTTTTCTCTTCCGATTGCTCTATTGCTCAATTGTCTACGTTGCTTTCCTATTTGTAATTTTTATACAATTTTAAATTATAGACAAAATTTTTGACATTACGACAAAAATCCTTTGACATTGTACCTAAAGGTTTTTAATTAAAGTTGGATTTAAAAAGCGGTAAGTGCATGAGTTTGTCTTTTATAAATTTTAATGGCAGTTCGGTTTAAAATTATCTCTATTCTTATAATAATAATAACAATAATATAATTGATTTTTAATTGATATGCAAAGTTTGTTTGTATCATTTATAAATTAGTTACCTAACACTAAAAACAACAATTGTGGTGCACGAGTTTAGATTTTAACCACTGTATGTATATAAATTTATAAAAAAACGCCCTGTAATTATAGAATTTGGAAAATTCTTTAATTGATAATTTCAGGAGAAAATGTTTATTTTACATTTAGATTCCATTTTTTTACAAATGTGCTATGGTCACAAATGGGCTAATCATTTTTCCTAGTATGCTTTGAGTATTCTTTTTATTTTTAACATTTATCGCTCTCTTTGACTCTCTGACACACTCACTAAAAGTATCTGAAACAACACGTTGAGATTTCGCGTAATTGAAGCAAATACAATCTGCAAAATATTGAGTTCAGTTATTTAGTTGCTAGCGTTTTCTTTACTTTGACGGACACGTTTTCTTCTCCAGATATTTAGCAAAAATATCAGTTAAATATACTAAACTCTAAAGTATCTTTAAATTAAAAAATAAAAACATCGCGAAACTTCTAACAATGTCAGCTTATATCTTGAAAAGCGGTAGTGCTGCAGCCTTACTAAAGAAATATTTACCACGTCAACTTAACAGCTTTAATAACGTAATATTATAGAGTATTTTTGAAATTATTAACTATATAAATTTATTAAATTACAAAGTGAATAGTGTTGAAATATAATAATACAAAACAAAACATTAAAATATTAAATTTAAATCACTATTACATAATTGTGCAATTATTTTCATTGAGTGAAGAACAGTGAAAAAATATAAAGTAAAATCTGACAGTTCGCTTAAAGTCAGGTACTCTCATTCCGGCTAGTGTCTTCCATTCATAAGCAAAAACTATAATAACAAACACATAAACATGTGTTCGTGCGATCTTTATTTACCTCTTTCTTTTACGCTCTCTCTTTCACTGCTGAGAATTTAGTGAGTGTTTTTTTTAATAAATAGATAATGGAGGTTTAATAACATGTTGTTGTTTACTAAAATTATGGTTTGTTTTGATACTTTCATATGATTCAAATTTAAAAAAAGAAAATACATAGATAAATTTTCAGATAAGTGAAAAAAAAATAGTTTGTGAAACATATGCTAAACAAACAATTTGAAAAACCAATAAAAAATCCCTTGACCTTGTACAATAAACGTATGTGTGTATATATGTATGTGATGGTCTTTTTATGTTTTTATAACATCTAAAAATGTTGTAATTAGGTGCCATTATGGTTTTAGTAATGTCAAAAAAATTGTTTTTTTTTAGAAAATCCACATTTGCATTCTTTTAAAATCATTTTCGAATTTGTTATTATCTCAAACCAAATTCTTTAAATAGCTAAAGTTTTCTTGATGATTATTGAAAAGTGGTTGATTGTTGATTTTATTATGTAGTAAATTATTCTTTATTTCCAAAATAGTATATGTTCAAAAGCAACTAATTACAATTTTTATTTAAAATATTTTAAAGGTAAATTAGGGGAAAAACCTTTACGTGAATGTTGAAACTTTTATTTTTTTTTTGTAGGAAAACAAAAGTATTTGCTAATCCAAATCTGACAAAAATGCCAGTGTAAGGGATCAATATTGGAAGGCAGATTAAAGTAGATTAGAATCGTAGTGTGTGTGAAGTAATAGTGCACTTATAATTTAAGCTGATTTAATATCTCACCAAATAATGTTATAATTGCTTTTCTGATTGAATTTGACTTAAGTAAAATGTTAAGTCTATCGAGACCTTATTACAAATTTAAGTCTTTGAATATGCTAAAATTCAGGCATATGGTTTTACATGGTTTATTATAAGACTTGCGCTATGGTGCTAACAATATTTCTTGATTTATTAAAACTTTTTTTTAGAAAAGTACATCAAATTTCAAGTGTACCTTATAAGTTGAAAAAACAAGGCTTATATTTGTCTGTATGTTTCCCTCTTTAGTTTTAATTATATTTTGGAAAGAAAAAACTCTTTCCACACTTGTGGACGAATGTGGAATTGATAAAATTCTCGCAACGGTTCTAGATATTTCTGAATACATAAGTACTTTTAGCCCAACTAATGATTTTAGTCCTAGATATCAGATCAAGCACATGGGTTCTTATACGACGAAAAATAAGCTTTTTCGGTCGTACCCTCTTGGAATATAATAAAATTTGGCCGGAATGATCTATTTTACTAAACTAAGAAGCATTTTAAATTTTGAACCTCTAGCTCCAAGTTAAGGTGCTATTACATGATGTGTTTTTTACATATGTACTGTCAAATTTTCCCACAACAAAAGTTGTACACATCGTGTGATACATATGAAACATTGTTTATGTACAATACATGAGGAAAGTCACATGTACATTTTTCAATTAGAACAGGTTCTATTTTTGCATGACAAACATATGAAAATACAACACTGCTTGTGGCGAAAGAAAAACAGAGTAAATTTTAAAGATTAATATTGAAAGAAAAATAAATTGTTTAGTATTATTTAACAATTAAAAAATATATAACCTTTTTTTAACAATAAATTTTTTTAAATTCACAAATTAAATCAGCTGTTGTTTACATTTAGAGGTTATGTCATACGGAAATACATATGTACGTGTGATAGCAAAAATTATGAATCGTATGTAAAAGACAATTTTGACAGGCATGAGGAATTTCATATGGATAAAAAAAGTGACAGTACATATGTAAAAAACATTTCGTGTAATAGCACCTTTATTGAAATATGGCGGCGCGCAAAGTGTAATACATACATACATACATACATACATACATACATATGTGCAATATCAAAAAATATATAAAGCTCTTTAGCATAATTGTGTTCATCTTCAAAACTTGTTAACCTATGACTCTAATCAAGGGGTTAATCAAAAGGTTTTGAGATATTCCTTAAAATTACATTTGCCAAATTTTTATTTACGAAAGGTCAAAGGTTATGATCTAAATTTTGTGATGGAATATCTCAAAAAGTGATATTTTTATAATTAAAAAAAAAAAAAATAGTGTGAGTCCGATCAAAGGGGAGATGTGTAAACATCTAGTAATTAAAGATTTTTTATGGCACTTTTTTAAAATCAAACAGAAAGCGTCATCTATGTACCACTTATAGCAATCAACTGCTCTGTTAATATAAAAATATTTATTATTATTTATTATTTCAACTGGTTAATTTTTAATTTTTCGTTTTTAATTTTTTATTTTTAATTTTTTTTCATTTTATATTTTTCATCCTTAATTTTTTATTTTTCATTTTTGATTTCTCATTTTTCATTTTTCATTTTTTATTTTTCGTTTTTTATTTTTCATTTTTTCTTTTTCATTTATTATTTTTAATTTTTTATTTTTCATTTTTCACTTTTAATTTTTAATTTTGAATTTTTAATTTTCCATTTTTCATTTTTTATTTTTAATTTTTAATTTTTAATTTTTAATTTTTAATTTTTAATTTTTAATTTTTAATTTTTAATTTTTAATTTTTAATTTTTAATTTTTAATTTTTAATTTTTAATTTTTAATTTTTAATTTTTAATTTTTAATTTTTAATTTTTAATTTTTAATTTTTAATTTTTAATTTTTAATTTTTAATTTTTAATTTTTAATTTTTAATTTTTAATTTTTAATTTTTAATTTTTAATTTTTAATTTTTAATTTTTAATTTTTAATTTTTAATTTTTAATTTTTAATTTTTAATTTTTAATTTTTAATTTTTAATTTTTAATTTTTAATTTTTAATTTTTAATTTTTAATTTTTAATTTTTAATTTTTAATTTTTAATTTTTAATTTTTAATTTTTAATTTTTAATTTTTAATTTTTAATTTTTAATTTTTAATTTTTTATTTTTAATTTTTAATTTTTAATTTTTAATTTTTAATTTTTAATTTTTAATTTTTAATTTTTAATTTTTAATTTTTAATTTTTAATTTTTAATTTTTAATTTTTAATTTTTAATTTTTAATTTTTAATTTTTAATTTTTAATTTTTAATTTTTAATTTTTAATTTTTAATTTTTAATTTTTAATTTTTAATTTTTAATTTTTAATTTTTAATTTTTAATTTTTAATTTTTAATTTTTAATTTTTAATTTTTAATTTTTAATTTTTAATTTTTAATTTTTAATTTTTAATTTTTAATTTTTAATTTTTAATTTTTAATTTTTAATTTTTAATTTTTAATTTTTAATTTTTAATTTTTAATTTTTAATTTTTAATTTTTAATTTTGAATTTTTAATTTTTAATTTTTAATTTTTAATTTTTAATTTTTAATTTTTAATTTTTAATTTTTGATTTTTAATTTTTAATTTTTAATTCTTTAACTTTTAATTTTTAATTTTTAATTTTTAATTTTTAATTTTTAATTTTTAATTTTTAATTTTTAATTTTTAATTTTTAACTTTTAATTTTTAATTTTTAATTTTTAATTTTTAATTTTTAATTTTTAATTTTTAATTTTTAATTCTTTAATTTTTAAATTTTTAATTTTTAATTTTTAATTTTTAATTTTTAATTTTTAATTTTTAATTTTTAATTTTTAATTTTTAATTTTTAATTTTTAATTTTTAATTTTTAATTTTTAATTTTTAATTTTTAATTTTTAATTTTTAATTTTTAATTTTGAATTTTGAATTTTGAATTTTTAATTTTTAATTTTTAATTTTTAATTTTTAATTTTTAATTTTTAATTTTTAATTTTTAATTTTTACTTTTTACTTTTTAATTTTTAATTTTTAATTTTTAATTTTTAATTTTTAATTTTTAATTTTTAATTTTTAATTTTTAATTTTTAATTTTTAATTTTTATTTTTTAATTTTTAATTTTTAATTTTTAATTTTTAATTTTTAATTTTTAATTTTTAATTTTTAATTTTTAATTTTTAATTTTTAATTTTTAATTTTTAATTTTTAATTTTTAATTTTTAATTTTTAATTTTTAATTTTTAATTTTTAATTTTTAATTTTTAATTTTTAATTTTTAATTTTTAATTTTTAATTTTTAATTTTTAATTTTTAATTTTTAATTTTTAATTTTTATTTTTAATTTTTAATTTTTAATTTTTAATTTTTAATTTTTAATTTTTAATTTTTAATTTTTAATTTTTAATTTTTAATTTTTAATTTTTAATTTTTAATTTTTAATTTTTAATTTTTATTTTTATTTGTTTTTTTCATTTTTCATTTTTAATTTTTAATTTTTAATTTTTAATTTTTAATTTTTAATTTTTAATTTTTAATTTTTAATTTTTAATTTTTAATTTTTTATTTTTTATTTTTAATTTTTAATTTTTCAGTTTGCATTTTTTATTTTTCATTTTTCATATTTAATTTTTTATATTTCATTTTTTTTTTTGCATTTTATTAATTTTAATTTTGCATTCTTTATTTTTCAGTTTTTTAATTTTTCATTTTTCGTTTTTCGTTCTTCATTTTTTATTTTTATTTTTATTTTTCATTTTTTATTTTTCGTTTTTTATTTTTTTTTAAATTTTTTTTTTCATTTTAATTTTTTATTTTTAACTTTTTATTTTTCATTTTTCATTTTCAAACAAACAATCAGCTCTCAAAATTGAAGTTGCAATATTTATAATTTGCACGTCAACACGAATATGTTTCACAAAATAACAAACAAACTATTCCAACTGCAATTTTGAAAAATTCAACAGCAAGTGCCATCTATGTATCACTTATAGCAAATAACTGCAGGGGCTCTGGTTATACTTGTGGGGTCGTTGAATTATGTATATGTTATAAGTTTATATTGTAAAATTTTTAACGTTTTACAGCAAAGTGTTGTTGAATTAGCTGAAACAATTTTATATCATAATTTTTTCACCAATACAATCATAAGTCATACTGATGTTGTCTTACGGCTCACATGTTACGCTGCTTTTGTGATTGTATTGTGAAATAGAAATTTACCCCCTGCGTATATAGATGTTTACACATCAAAAAAAATTTTTTGTTTATTTGTTTATTAGCCATGCATACACATTTTTGGTTTGTTGTTGTTTTCTTACATGTACAAAAGAAAAAAAAATAAATTCAACAAGCAAACAAAAATGTGTATGTATCGTTGATACTCATGTATCTACATGCACATGTTCTGTTACGTAGAAACATTTTTCACGATTTTTGATTTTTATATAAAATTTAATCGGAGTATCTCTACATTTTCATTCCTATGCTGTCTAGAGGCTCCTATTTCAATAACAAACTGCTGCAGACTACGAAGAACATTTTAAGCCTAAGTAGTGTGACCCACTCGATCTATTGCGGACAGGAGAATGTCTTACACAGACAGACGGACATAGCCAGATCGACTTCTTCTTTTATAAGGATCAATAATATATAGTTTATGGGGTCTCCGGAGTTTATTTCGGATTGACAAACTGATATATACCCTCTGCGTAGTAGTGTGGAGGGTATAAAAAGATGTGTATGGGTCAAATATTATTGGCAGTGTATATATAGAGAGTATTTTAAAGCTTGATTAAAAAATGCAAACATTTAAAATAGATCCTTTAGAAGCGCAGTATGAGTATAGGTTTCACCCATATAGAAATTTATTGTTAAAACTGTTAAAAATTTAAAAAATTTCGCAAATATGTATGTTTGTTCAATACACTGTTTCTGCTGATCCGAATTCTAAATAAAATAAGTTCAATTCCAATTAAAAAAAATGGGTCCATTGGGTATCAACCCGAACTGATATATCTTAGATCTTATAATTTGTTGGATTACTTCAGTTTCCCCGATTAGTTTTCTAAACACCATTCTGTGATAATTTTTAAAAATAACTAATTTTGTATCGTAACTGTATTAATATCTGACCTTAAATCATCTTTTTAGACTACTATTATTCAACAATTCCGAGGCCTCCATTTAACACCATATTTGGAAAAAGTAGTGTCTTTCAATCTCAGTGATATCGGAGAAGGTATACGTGAAGTAACTGTTAAGGAATGGTGGGTTTGTTAACATTAAAAATTAAGATAATTTTTTAAACTTAATATCTCTTGTTTCCCTTTCAGGTTCGTCAAAGTGGGCGATACCGTTGAGCAATTCGACAATCTTTGTGAGGTTCAATCTGATAAGGCTTCGGTAACCATCACTAGTCGTTATGATGGTAAAATTGTGAAGCTACATCATAAAGTCGATGAAATTGCTTTGGTTGGTAAAGCTTTGCTGGATTTTGAAATAG
Organism: Cordilura impudica; assembly: GCA_963682025.1. Lineage (NCBI taxonomy): Eukaryota > Metazoa > Arthropoda > Insecta > Diptera > Scathophagidae > Cordilura > Cordilura impudica. The sequence goes on along the minus strand of OY821520.1, from coordinate 130,619,958 downwards.
AAGAAGAAGACAATGATTCAGATAGTTCCGATTCAGATACTGGTATCAAAACAGATAAAACTAACGTCCAACTAGAAGAGTCCAATGCAGCTGGTAAACCTAACCAAGCTACTGATGAGGAAGTTAATCGTCACATTACCTTGGCTACACCTGCTGTAAGACGAATTGCTAAAGAAAACAAAGTTGATTTATCCAAAGTGGAGGCAACCGGTAAAAATGGTCGAGTTCTAAAGGGAGACGTTATGGAATATTTGGGTATGGTGCCACAAGGTACCAATATTCCTCATCCTACCATTGCCGCTAAAGCCTCATCCTCTAAGGGTGCTGCTCCAGTAGCAGCTGATCGTGTAGAACCTTTGAGGGGTATACGTAAAGCTATGCTGAAATCTATGACTGAATCATTGGTTGGTATTACAGTCATTATGGCTTAAGAATTTTTCACTGATTATTATTTTCTCTATAGAAAATTCCGCACTTTGCTTATAGTGATGAAATTGATATGACAAATTTAGTTGCTTTTCGTGATCAGCTTAAGGATGTGGCCCGAGAAAATGGTGTTCCAAAATTAACATTCATGCCTTTCTGTATTAAAGCAGCTTCGATTGCCTTAACAAAGTATCCCATTCTAAATAGTTCTTTGGATTTGGAAAATGAGTCGTTGATATATAAGGGCGCCCATAATATCAGTGTGGCCATTGATACACCTCAAGGTCTAGTGGTGCCTAATGTTAAAAATGTTCAAAACAAAAACATTATTGAAATTGCCCAGGATTTGAATGGTTTAATTGAAAGGGGTCGCAAAGGTGCCTTAACAACTCAAGATTTTGCTGATGGTACATTCTCTCTCTCCAACATAGGTGTTATAGGTGGAACCTATACTCATCCATGTATAATGGCACCTCAAGTGTCTATCGGAGCCATGGGTCGCACTAAGGTTCGTTGGTTAAAATTTTTTATTTGGAAATTATAAATTATATCCGTTGCTTTTTTTATCGCAGGCTGTTCCCCGATTCAACGATAAAGATGAAATTGTCAAGACCTACATTATGAATGTAAGTTGGTCAGCTGATCATCGTGTTATAGACGGTGTGACCATGGCTAGTTTTTCCAATGTTTGGAAGAAATATTTAGAAAATCCAGCATTATTCTTATTAAACTGATCGTTACTGCTTTAACTCCTCTAATGGTTTGATGATCCTAAGATTGAATCATCCTATCTTTGTCGTATAGGCTGTAATGTAGCAATTATTTCTTATGAAACAAATCTTGGCTGACATTTTTTTTTTTTTTTTTTTTTGTAAAAATAAAAACCTTAAGTTATTTCTCTAGACGCATTTCTGTAACTGTTTAATGTGCATTTATAAAAATTACTTTTAAGTTAAGTCGGTTACAGCTATTGCGTTTTGTTGTAGTTACTCGGATAAATATATATTGTAATTTTGTTTAGTTCATAATTGGCGAATCTATATATTTAAGTAATACATGTCAATTATGTAATATTCTATATTTAGCAGCATTTATTTGCATAATTATTTTAAATAAATATTTGATTGTAAAACAATGTAGCACTGTTCATAAATTTTTACAAATAATGAGTCATTTATATTATTTTATGTTGACAAAGCTTAACCCTTTCGTATCTGACGGTACTTATAAGTACCACGATGTTTAGCACTTAATATATAGACTTTAAAAGTATGTGAGCCGTCGGTCGGTCTGAAGACCTTTTTTCGTACAAATTAGCTTTCTAATGACGGAGAAATTTTTAAGTCAGAAATTGTTTGGTGTAGTGATGAGTGAAAAATTACATGATTTAAAATGCAATTAAAAAATGTATTTGAAAATTTAATTGATATTTTTTTAATAATAAGTTAGCTTGCAATCTAAATTGCACAAATATTATATTATATACTCGTTTTATAAGTTTTTGTATGAAATATCAAAGCTAACCGGCACCCATCTGCCAATTATTTATTTATCGTACAGATAAATTATTCTCCCAACTTTCATATCAATTTTGAGAGGCATTGCCAACTGAAAATAATTCTCCCAACTTTCATACGTATTTTGAGAGGCATTGCCAACTGAAAATAATGTTTTTGTCGGTACATTGAGAAAACCAAAATTGTTAACCTGCAGTTTATCGGTACAATAAATTTATGTCCTGGTTAAGTAACAGCCAGTTTGAAGATACATTGAGAAAACCTGCATTAATATGATGATATTTTAAGTCAATATGTTTTGTTCTTGAACTAAACTTTGCTGTTTCAACAATTTTAATACAGCTCTGATTATCTTCATACATGGGAATCGGAGTATTTACTGGAATTAATATATCTTCAAGAAGTTGTTTAATCCATAATAATATTTGAGCTGCATACGAAGCAGCTATGAACTCTGCATCAGTAGACGATAACGCAATTGTTGACTGTTTCTTTGAAGACCATGAAATAACATTTTCACCCAATAAAAAAATAAAGCCACTGGTCGATTTTCGATCGTTATGATCTCCTGGCCAATTAGCATCAACATAACATTTGAGTTTAAGATCAGAATTTGCTTTAATTATAAATTTGTTGTTCATTGTAACCTTCAAATAACGTACTACTTTCTTTGCTGCTTCCCAATAACATTTTCTGGGGTTTTCAACTCTTCTGCATAATATTGAAACAGCTGATGATATATCTGGTCTAGAAGTTATGAAAATATGAAGTAACATACCAATAACTGATCTATATTTCTCATTATTTGGTAACAAACTATCATTATGACAGATTTTTATAAATTCTGGATCCATTGGAATTGAACTAAGCTTGCCATCATCTAATTTTACTTCTTTTTATCAATTTCTCAATTTTTTCTTTTTTATGACGTAAAAAATCTCCATTACAATTTTGATTTATCTGGATGCCTAAATATGATGAAACTTCTCCGAGATCTTTAATTTCGAAATGTTCATTTAATTGTTTATGAATACCAATAATAATCGATTCATTTTTGGCACAAATTAAAATGTCAGCTACATATACAAGAAGATCATTTCATCGTTTATAATTTTACGATATAAACATGTATCCGCTTTGCCAACTTTAAAACCGTTATTTACTAAAACTTCATTAAGATTATCATGCCAGGATTTAGCCGCCTGTTTAAGTCCATAAATTGATATTTGCAGTTTACACACTAGATCTTTTTTTTGTTTTATGATAAAACCTTTTGGCTGTTCCATATAAATATCCTCTTGAATATAACCATTCAAAAAAGCTGACTTGACATCTAAATGTTTTACAACATAATGTTTAACTGCACTTATCGCCAAAAGTGTTCTTAATGTAACAAATTTTCCCACTGGAGCAAATGTTTCGTCGTAATCTTCTCCAAAAGACTGTGTATACCCTTTTGATACTACCCAGGAAAAAAACATTACCAAATAATGGGTTTTATAAGGAAAAATAACTGGTTGAAGTTTGCCTCATAAGTTCATTATTTTAACACGGGGATGTCATTGGAGGTACCTAGTTGCCTAGTAACTCATTATTTTCACTTTGAACGTAATGCAGTATGCAAGGAGCTGGCATGAAATATAAGTAGCTGTATAACACATTATTAGTAACGCCTTATTTTCACTTTAGATGTAATGCAGTGGGCAGGGGTACGTCATTATTGGTAATGCAAAAATCAGTGAGCTGCTATTACGAAATTTTTCCTGGGTAATCTAGCTTTATATTTTGGTTTATTAACACTATCACTTTTCATTTGAAACACCCATTTGCATCCAATCGTTTTCTTTCCTTTTGGAAGTTTCATTAAAGTCCATGTTTTATTATTATTTAAACAAGAAATTTCTTCTTTAACAGCAGCCATCCAGAAATCTCTATCTGGATTGGGTAAATTCAAAATTTCTTCCCAAGTAAGTAAGGCAATTTGCTTATAATTAAGTGGAGTCTTATTTTTAAGTCTTTCCGACCGACGAAAATTACTTTGAGTTTCTGTAGATTCAGCTAACTCTTCCTTAGTGTTGTATATCTTCATTACTTAAAATAATTGTTTCATAATTTTCTCCGAACACTTCAACTTCTTCATCGGCAGATTCATAATCAGATTCGGACAATCAAACTCTTCTATAAATCGTACATCTTTACTGATCACTACCTTTTTACTTCCTTTCATCAGAATTTTGTAGCCTTTAGAATTTTCAGCATAACCAACCATAACACCTTCAATTGATACATTATCTAGTTTTCTGCATTTAGATTTTGGATCTTGAACATACGCTTTACTACCATGCACTCTTATACTGCTCAAGTCAGGCCTTTTGTTGAACCAAATTTCGTAGGGAGTTTTCAATATAGATTTAGAAGGTGTTGAAAACTAAAAACAAATCTTGAATTAAACTGCTTTTAGCGAGCGTTTATTCATTGCGAAAATACATTCATTAATTAAAATTAAATATATAAAAAATTAAAAATAACTTATAATTTTTGGTATATTCGATACAAAAGTTTTCAACTAATGAAAAAATTAGACAATTAAAGCTATAAAGAAAATTGCCTTTGTCAAATATTTGAAATTAAAATTAAAAACGAAAGTATAAATAAACCAACAAACAAATATCAGCAATATATACAAAAAGAATAATTAACAATTCTGCCCCCCGTAAATTGACAAGGGAGATTTACTTATGCGAAGTATCTAAGACAGCTAATTTTGATATTGGTCTTTTGAAAACTCCATCACATGATTTAACATCAGCTGCTCTTGATGTTCCATCTTTACCGATATAGACACCTACCACACGGCCACGCCTCCATTTAGATCTAGGAGCACTTTCGTCACAAATAAGTACCAAACATCCAACTTCCAAAGAAGTACTTGGTAAACACCACCTAACTCTTCTTGTCAGTTCGGGAAGATATTCTTTTATCCACCGAGACCAGAAACCATTTTTCAAATTTTGTAAGATTCGCCACTGCTTTCTAAGGCAGTTGAGTTTTGGGTCAAAATTACTTGGAGTTTGAGTTGAATTAACACATCCTAATAAAAAATGATTCGGCGTTATTGTTCAGGTTCAAAAGGAGATACAGGAATATGTGTTAAAGGCCTTGAGTTTACTATATTTTCACATTCAATTAAGAGGCTCATAAAAACATCGAACTTAGGAGTAACATTTCCAAGTAATACAGATAATGATTTTTTGACCGACTGTATTAAACGTTCCCAAACTCCTCCAGAGCTTGGATTTAATGGAGTATTAAAAATCCACTTAATTCCCAATGCTGTTGATGATCGAACTATATCATTATAATCCAAAAAATTTAATTCGTTTCGTAGCTCCTTGTTAATACCAACAAAATTACGACCGTTGTCACTTCGGATTTGAACTGGGACCCCACGTCTATTAATAAAATTTCTTAAACTTAATAAAAACGCGTCAGTGGATAAGTCAGATACAATTTCAAGATGGATTGCTCTAATAGTCATACAAGTGAATAAAACAATGCAACGTTTCCCTTGGCATCGACGTATATTTATAGTAAATGGACCAAAAAGATCCACCCCAGTATAAGAAAAAGGTCTTACAAATGGAGTAACTCTATCGATTGGTAATGTACCCATCTGCGGTTGAACAGGCTTGGCTTTTCTTACTTTACAAACAACACATTGACTTTCAACGTTACGTACTAACTTTCTTAATGAGGGTATCCAATACTTTTGACGTACATCTCCGATTACGTTAGCTGTATTTTTGTTCTTGTGATAAAATTCAATAAGTAGACGAGAAAATTTGTGACTTTTTGGAAGTATAATGGGTAGTTTCGCATTTTCAGGAAGAACGACCACCAACTCGTATCAACCCGTAGATATCAATATAAGGATTTAATGTAATCAATTCACTAGATATGTCTTTTTACGTAATAACTTTTCATATTCCATTCGAAAATATTTTCTTTGCACATCGTGTACAATTTTCATTTCTGCCTCCAAAATTTCACCTAAAGTCAATTCTCCTTTAATTGGGCTGTTTCCTTATATCTTGAGTTGAACATTTTTACAAAACCTGTTCATCCAAGCCAAAACCCGTATTGGTTTCATGTATCCCGATGAACGATTAACAGTAATTTCAACCAAACTTAAATCTTGCGTTACTATAACAAAATGTTTCGACTTCATAAATTCATCGCTCTTATCTTCTCTATTCCCCATAGCACTTTCGTCAGGCCAATTTTACTCCCCACACATTAGAAAGGCAGGACCTTTCTTCCAACGACCTTCGGGATCGTAATTAATAGGAAACTTTGCTCTTGTAGCAACATCAGCAGCATTTTGTAGAGTAGGACACCATCTCTAATTACATATATCTGAGTGTTCTAATATTTCCGCAACTCTATTTGCAACATACTGTTTATATTTGCGATGATCTGATCTAATCCACCGAATGACAGTGTGAGAGTCACACCAAAAAACAATTCTTTCAACTTTAACTCGATCATGACATTTCAATATTGCATCTTTTAACCGTGCTGCCATTACAGCTGCTTGTAACTCGAGTTTTGGTATGGAATGAAATCGTATAGGAGCACAAGCTGACTTTCCCGTTACAAAAACAACTTTAAAATTTGATATATTTGCTATACGCCAGTAACCAACTGCTGCTGTCGCCTCCTCACTGGCATCACAAAACATATGAAGTTAAATTTTTTCAATATTACATCCAACGAAATAAAATCTTGGTATTTTAAATTGCGTAATCTTTGGTAATTCGATTAACCATAGCTTAAATTTTCGATAAATTTCCTCCGGCAATTTTGATTCCCAATCAATACCACTTTTCCAAACCTCCTGCATCAAAATTTTAACAACAACCATAAAATCCGCAATGAAACCAAAAGGATCAAATATAGACATTACAATACTTAATAACTGCCGTTTCCTAGGTACAGATTTTAAGTCCAAGATTTCTTGTGGTACTTTATGAAATTTTAAAACAAAAATAAATACATCTGAATGGGATTTCCAATGTATTCCCAAAATACGTTCAATATTATCAGATATAACATCTTCTTCTTTATCGTTCAAAATACCGAGTTCCTTTGATACAACTTGTGAGTTAGTTAAAAGATTATGCATTTTAAAACCTCCAGCTTCATGAATAATTTTGACATCATTTATGACTTTAATGGCCTCTTCTTCGGAATCGAAACAATCAACGTAATCATCGACATAATGTTTTTCAATTATTCCCGCAGCAGCACGAGGATATTGTTGCATGAAGTTCATTGCGTTACGATTTTTAACATATTGAGCAGTAGTAGGCGAACATGCTGCTCCAAATATCATTCGTTGCATAACATATGTTTTCGGAGGTTGAGAAGTATCGCCATTCCTCCAAAGAAATCGTAATGCATCTTGATCTTTCGAAATAATGCTGACTTGATGAAACATCTCTTTTAAATCTCCACAAACTGCTATAGGGGCTTGCCTAAATTTAAATAAAACTTTTACTAGTGGTTGATTAAGATTAGGTCCTGCAAGAAGAGCTTTGTTTAAAGATATATTTTCAATTTCTGCAGCAGCGTCAAAAACAAATCGAAATTTCTTCTTGTTGGGGTTTTTCACTCCGAAGTGTGGTAAATAAAATGTTTTCTCTGAATGTTTCATAGCTTCCTCTTCAGAAAGAATGCGAGCATAACCTTTTTCAACATATTCCTCAATTTTTTCACAATACTCTTTACCATATTCAGAATCTGATGCCATTTTCTTTTCGACAATGTTTAATTTTCGTAATGCCATTCTAAATGTGTCAGGAAAAGAATTAAAATCTTTGCGCCACAATAATCCCGACTCAAATCTATCTCCTGTTCTCTTTGTTGTCTCGTTTAAAATATCTAACGCTCTTTGATCATCTTTTGAAAGTAAAGATTCATAATGTCGAACTCCAAATGTCTCCATTCCAAAATAGCTCTTCATTAAATTCTCTAACTCACAATTAGGTTCCGGAATCTTTTTAGGTTTTCTTAGATGACATGAAATTAAACAACGTTGACCATTATTCACATTTCCATAAACCAACCAACCTAAACGTGTTACGGTAGCAATTGGACCAGATGGAGACAGCAAGTGCGGTGTTTGAATTGGAACAGTTAAAAAGGCATGAGCTAATCTTATGATCATTGTTGGTTTTATATGATTATAACTTTTAACAGGAATTTTTTGATTTTGTAAATAACTAAAACTGGAGGCGTTAAAGCTTTGACTTGGAAGATGTAAATTTGCGGTAACGTATACATTTTTCATATTATAACGCTAGTTATCATTTTCCAAAGCACTTATTTCAATATCAACTCTCTCAGTTTGTTCTCGAGAAACCTATTGATTGATCCACTGAAGTTCCAAAATATCCTTATAACCAGATATTCCCAAATTGTTAACTATTTCGATATCAATCATTGAAACGTTCGCACCGTCATCAATAAAGGCATATATATCTTCAAATCCTGTAAGACCATACAATCTTACTGGAATAACTTGAAAAAGAACGGACTGGGAATTTTTTTCTTCAATGAGACAGTTTCGAGCTAGAGCCGGTGATGCACCACAATCTGTTATATGCGGATTTTGCATTAAAATATGTTTATGCAAAAGATGATGATGAAAGCCTTTACAATCATTAATTTCACATTTTTATTTTACGTAACACTTATTAGACTGATGTCCAAACTTGAGACAAGAAAAACATAGTTTAAATGACTTGACCTTTTGCCACCTTAACTCAAGTGGTACATTTAAAAAATCCTTACAAACAGCCAATGATTTACACTCATTCTTACACAATCCACATATTTTATTATTGGTTGTCAAAAACATACATTTTTTATTTTCTTGAAGTCTACTTGATAACGGAAGGGCATCAGTAACCATATTAACAACTTTTCTTAAATCCGAAAGCCATTGTGAAAAATCTTTTATTGTAGGCATTCGGTTTAAAATCAAGCACTTTTCTGCCCACTGAAGACGTCTTGAAAGTAGTTCACTTAAAAGTAACGGATTTGCCAAATGACAGGTTCCATCAACGGATTCTAAGAACGTTGTCATATTACCCACCTTATTTGCAAAATTTATAAGGGACCTTAAATCAGACTCATCAACAGATGGCAAAGATCGAACTTTATGAATCTGAGATTTTATCAATTGTTCTGGACGACCAAACATTTCTGACAAAGTATGGATTATTGCATTAACGTTTTTTGAGCTTGTTAAAAGAGATTCTACGCAATCCCGAGCGTTGCCATCAAGACTATCTCTGAACGCATTATGTTATGGAGTTCTGAATATTCGAATTCTAAAGTTGATGTAATGAAAGATTCGTAAAAAGTTTGCCACTCTTCTGGTAATCCCGAAAATTTTGGAAGAGGATAAATTTTCTTCTGACGATGATTATTTAGTGACTGTAATGAATTTGATTGTATGGGGTTGAAAAGTGACGAGGAGGAATGACTTATGGGTTGAGAAGTAGCAAATGTAGTAATACATGGGGATGCATTAATGCTTGAAGTAGATGAGAAATTCAAACCTGAACTAGTTAAGGGTTGCATTACATTAACTGATGTAGTTGAAATTGTTGGTATATAATTAATATTCGAAGAAAACATTGTTGAGGAACGGGTAGATATATTATTAGTACAAGACAAATTAGAACTGTCGTTAACAGTCATTTCTGAACTTTCAATATTACTCGAACGAGTCATGTTAGACTCAACATTCCGTAGTGTATCTCTCAATGCAGTAATAGAATTTTGAGTGTTCAAATTATTTAATTCAACCAGAGATTGTATTGCACTCATTTGATTTAAAAATAGAGCTTGCATTTCTTCAAAACGTTTATTAAAATTATTCGTTACCTGTTCTTGACCCTTTTGGGTCTGTAATGTATTTTTAATATTGGGAGACAGAAAGGTCTCGTGTTCATTTCCGAATGATTCTGAAAGAGGATTTGTCAATCCTGTGGCGGTGGAGGTGATCTTGTTAGGGGCATGATTGGAGACAACCCTTGGATTCGCCGACTTTTTCTCATACAATTTGGCTTCTTGACAATAATTGCTACAATCTTCTAAATTCAATTCTTGAATCTCGGTTCTCCCACCAGGCGTCTTGAAAAAGAGCACTACCGAGATAATTATAATTTATTTTGCACACTCAAAATTCAAATTTCGATTCTCAAAATAGGCGACTTGAAGAGGAACGCAATCGAAAAAATTTACCAAATTTAAAAAGAACTCGATTACTGGATCTCCAAGAATCTTAAAGGAGGGCACCAATATTCAATTCAAATCCACAAAAATTTGAATAAAAATTGTTGAAAACTAAAAACAAATCTTGAATTAAACTGCTTTTAGCGAGCGTTTATTCACTGCGAAAATACATTCATTAATTAAAATTAAATATATAAATTAAAAATAACTTACAATTTTTGGTATATTCGATATAAAAGTTTTCAACTAATGAAAAAATTATACAATTAAAGCTATAAAGAAAATTGCCTTTGCCTTGTCAAATATTTGAAATTAAAATTAAAAACGAAAGTATAAATAAACCAACAAACAAATAACAGCAATATATACAAAAAGAATAATTAACAGAAGGCAATCGATTTTGAATAAAATTAGCTGACATTACGCATTCAGCCCACAATATTTTAGGTAAATCTGTATCATTTAGCATAGTTCGAATCATTTCTACCAGTGTGCGGTTTTTACGTTCAGCAACACCATTCTGTTCCGGACAATAAGGTACTGTAGTTTGTAAAACTATTCCACGATTTTTTATACCCTATACCACTATGTGGTTTGGGTATAATAACTTTGTGCTGCTGTTTGTAACTACCAAATATATTTGGCCTAGACCCATCTTTTATTCTACCGATCGATTTAACGATGTCCGTCCGTCGGTCCGTCCGTCTGTGTGTCCATGTAAAGCTTGTAATCAAACTGCAGGTCGCAAATATGAATATATTTTGATGAGATTTGGCATATAAGCTTTTTTCGGCCATAGGATGAACGCTGTTGAAATTGGTGGGAATCGGTCCATGTTCAGACCTAGCCCCCATACAAATGACCCCTATGAAATCAACATAAATTGCCATAAGATCTAAATTATCATATAAATCTTAGTGAAATTGGGTTTGTATGTGCTTTTTACATCCATTAAGTCCAAAAATGATCCCTATGGGACAAATCTTAGTCATAGACCATATAGAGCTGCTTCCCGATCTTTACCTAAATCTATCAAAAAACAAAAATATTGTACGGATTCTTCTCAAATTTTGTTTGTATATATTTTTGCAAAATACAAGAGACTTTACCAATTAGATATATCATCCGATATGAACTTTTTCATATCTGCAGCCAAAAAAATTAATAAAAATCCCACTCAAATTTGATTTATGCTTATTTTCTATATCCAGATAGTTGGGCCTGAGAGATAGGGTCTCTAAACGCATGGTATAGGGTATCGTATAGTCGGTCTAGACCGACTATAATTTTCTTACTTGTTTAAATATGTTTTCATTTCAGTATTTACAAATTCACCTCCATTATCACAAAGAAGAATTTTTAATTTTAAACCTGTACTGTTTTCAACTTCAGGTCCACACACATCGAAATGTACAAGTTCAAGTACTTCTTTAGATTTACTGTTGGTTTCTTGAGGAAAGGACAACCTTGTCATCTTGGATTTAGTACATACATCACAAAAATTGTTTTCTTCACAGTCTTGTATAATAACACCATCTGTTAATTTTTCTTTTTTTGATGTCAGCTAAATTTCGATGTCCTAAACGTCGATGCCATAAATGAACACACTTTAATGAATACTGAGCTTTTAAAGATTCATTTTTATTTGATTCACATAACACAAATAAATTAGTTTTAAGAAACACCACATTTTTCTGCATTATAACACATTTGTTTGCTTGAAAAGTAATACAGCATCCTTTCATAGTCATAGCTTTGACTGACATAAGGCTTCCATTAAGGTTAGGAACGTATGATACATTTTGAAGTAAAATTTTATTGTATTTTCCTAGAACAACACCTTCGCCAATAACTGCTGCATCAAGGGCTCTTCCATCAGCTATATAAACTTTTTTTTTTTGTAATTTATTAAAGAATTGAAAGTTGCTTGTCATATGAATGGAAGCTCCAGAATCAATAACCCAGCCATTATTTAAACCGTACACATTCAAACATATTTCACTTGCAGCAACATGACTGGATTCCGCTTTTTCTTTCTTCCACTTGAAACAATTTTTCTTTATATGTCCCATTTTATTAGAATGAAAACATTTAATTTGTTGTTTATAGTTCTTTAATTTTCGTTGTTGTCCTTTCAATGCTTCGTTTTCAGCAACGTTAAATTCTTTTATTGACTCACCTCTACGTTCATCTTCATCTAAAAGTTTTTCTTGAACATATTCCAATTTGATTGAGTCTTCAGGCTGACCTTCAATTGATGTTACCAGTGCCCCAAAGGACTTGGGTAAACTATTTAACACAATAGCCACCATGGAATTATCCTTTATGTCCTCACCTCTATCCAGTAATTGTGCTCTCAAAATATTCAAATTATTTATATGTTCTTCCATACATTCACCTTCTATCATTCTTTTGTCATACAGTTTACGTAATAAATAGATGCAACTTGGATGTCATTGTTTTACGTTCATATGTCGTTTTAATCTTTAGCCACATATCTTTAGATCAAGTAAGGCCTTCGATGCTGTTGATCACTCGATTCTACTCACTTAACTCGAGAAAATCTTTAATTTCTCAAACTCGGCTAATAAACTTATTTCCTCTTACCTTATTAATCGTAAACAAGTAGTTTCTTTGAATGGAGTGACTTCTAAAGCAGCGGATGTTGATAGAGGTGTGCCTTAGGTGTCTATTCTTGGTCCATTGCTTTTCTGTATGTATATTAACGATTTGCCTGAGATTCTGAATTACTGTGGCGTACAAATGTATGCTGATGACGTACAGTCGTACTTAAGCAGCAGAATAGAAGATGTTCAACATTGTTCTGACTGTATTAATAGTGACTTGGATAATATACATAAATGGGCATGTACAAATGGCTTATGTATAAACCCTGACAAATCAAAATGTATTTTCATTTCAAGAAGTAATAAAAAAAGACTGAATAATAATATTTTTCTACATATTAACAAATCAAGAATCGACTTTGTTTAATCATCATTGAACTTGAGAATCATATTTAATGCTGAACTTTCTTGGTCTAACCATATAAATATATCAGCTGGTAAAGTTCATGGGATGTTGAGAAACTTGTGGGCTGTGCAATAATCGACGCCGTTTGAAATGAGAATGCTTTTGGCAAAAACTTATTTAATACCGATTCTACTGTACGGGTGTGAAATATATGCAAATTGCGACACTTTTGACTTTAATCGCCTCGAGGTCACATATAATAATATAGCCAGATACGTTTTCAGCAGAGGTAGACGAGATAGTATATCATCATATTCATACCAGTTACATAATATAAGTTTTAAAGATTTATTAAAATATAAAAGTCTTTTAATGATGCATAAGATTATTTATCTGAAGAACCCAGAATATCTTTTCAACAAAATTATTTTTGCACAATCACCTCGTGGAAGAAATTTGAGATCACAAAAATACAAATATCTAATGTCTACAAGACAATTTTTCAACTACACAACGTGTCTGGAACAATTTACCATCATCTATCCAAGTACAAAGCAACGCATTACTTTTCAAAAAGGTACTTAAAAAATTTCTTTTGAATCTATGTTAAATGTCAACTTTATTATGTTCATTATTATGTTAATTTTTACATTATTTTTAATAATCTCAAAATTTACTGTAACTCAAAATTTTTATTACAAATGTTACTTGCTATCACTGTAATTTATAAGATTTGTTCTTGTTGTGATAGCAATTCAATAAAACAATATAATAATAATAATAATAATAATAATAATAATAATAATAATAATAATAATAACAATAATCTTTAGCTGATAATAGCGTTCTAATAAGATAAACTTGAGAGTTATCCACACACATTGCAATGGTTGCTTTTGCTTTTTGATCCATTCTCACAAATTCGGGTGTAATTGGATTTGGTTGACCATTTTCCACAACACCCCATAAATCCATTTCTATTAAATGCATTTGCATTTTAAATTTCCATGTAAAATAATTGAAGGAATTCAAAAAGGAAATAAGCACTTTTGTTCCATTTTGTATTTATAATAATTATTTATTATAATAATTATAATAATTCCGTTTATTCGCGGTCTGGGCCCATAACCTATTGGAACCCAAAGAAAATACTAGGTATTGATTCAAATTTAATAACAGAATGAATGAAATTTATTAAAATTATTTTACTGAAGTAATACTATTTTCAAAAGTATCTTAAATTCAAATTATACAAAGTATTTTGTTGACAAGTATTGTATTCATTTTCGAATAAATCTAACATTTGCCACTATATTAGCGTATTTACAGTGCAATGACACTAGTAAAATTCCACCTAATTGTAAAGACAAGTTATATAAAATCAGGCCTATGTTAGATAAGCTGAACCAACAATTTAAGGAATGTTATCATGGAACCATAGAATTGAGTGATCTGTAGTCAAACAATATCTACCCATTACGCCCATAAAGAGAGGGTACAAATTTGTGGTGCTTGGCTGTTCAAAGATATTTTATACAAAAATTCATTACACATCATTACATATAGGGGAACGTGTAGTACTGCAGTTGACTGAACAAGATTGAGGAAAGGAAAAGGTTACATATTTTTACAATTTTTCTCATCTATTTCTTCATTAGAGAGATTGAAAAAAGTTGTGGTACAATTATGTCAAACCTGGGCTGGGAGCGCTCTGTTGTGTTGATATTGATATTGAATTTACAAATGCCTATATTATACATGGATTAATCTTTAAAAACATACAGTAAAAGATTTTAGAAGATTACCATGAAGGAATTTGATAAGAAAAGAAGAACATCTCCAGACAAAATTTATCAATCTCTTCTTTTAACAAAAGGCGCAAGGCTAATTTTTCCACACTAAGAGCTGTAAGGCTTGGAAAGAGAGTAGCACATTGGCAAACATTTGTAGAAAAAAGTGGAAGATTCGAAGTTTGGAGCATGAAAAATATACAGTCTAAGACTGACTCCAAAGGCTCTCACTGCAATGTTTTTTTATGCGTAAATGAGAAACAGAATCTGTTTTGCTGAATACCATGAAACAAATAAATAACGTATACCTAGCACACTGACGGTACTTTTAAGTCTATGTTAAATAAATTATTCTAAGAGTCAAAAGAAATATCTGAAAAATAATTTGCTTTATTTAATTTATGATACCTATATAAAATAAAACAGAATAATGAATAATTTTTTATTATTTCTGGTAGCCGGTAGGAAAGTGCTAAAAAAAGTCTCCAAATTCACACAGATTTAAATATGCCGCCATTTGTGCAGTACAGTGTTGGCAACCAAAAGAAAAAGACAGTTTGACAGCTGACAGTTTAGTATTAGTAACAAGTAAGAAAATTATAGTCGGTCTAGACCGGCTATACTATACCCTATACCATAGTTTAGAGACCCTATCTCTTCGGTCCAACTAATTGGATATAGAAAATAAGATAAACCAAATTTGAGTGGCATTGTTATTAATTTCTTTGGCTGTAGGTATGAAAAAGTTCATTTCGGGTGCTATATTTATATGGGGACTATGTCGAAAAATTGACCGATCCTGACCATATTTAGTAATGTCACTTATATTTTGAAAAAATATATACAAACCAAATTTGAGACAAATCTGTGTAATATTTTTATTTTTTGATAGATTTAAGTGAAGATCTGAAGCAGCTATGGGGCATATGACTAAGAATTGTTCTATACGGATTATTTTTGGACTACTGATTAATGGATATAATAAATAAATAAAAGATGAGTCTAGGTCAAATATTTTTGTTAGTTACAAACAGCAGCACAAAGACATTATACCCAAACCACATAGTGGTATCTATAATATTAATAGGCTAGGCGATTTGTTCTACCATTTTATCCCGACTTTGACCAAACGTATATTATTTGAAAGGTATTTCCTTTTAGCCGTTTTGCAGATTTATAGATTTTTAAATTTTTTCTTTATTTTGAATAAATTGCATTTAAAGTTGCTACTTACACATACATAAAATTATACATATGCTATGTGTCTTTTATTAAATTTTTTAATGTATTTGTTAATGAGTTTGTTATCTTGTGAATTGGCTAAGTTGGTTTGTGAATTGGCTAAGTTGAAATTGCACTCGCCTAGAAATTGCACTCGAATTTCGAGTGTTGGAATCTGCTAGTAGGGTAAAAAAATGCAACATTATGCGATAGAACAATGCGTTTTCATTGTTAAATAACACATTGCAAAATTTTTGAAGTCAAAAAGTGCAAACTCCTTCTCGTGTGCGGTTTTTCGAAGTACTTATCGAAACTAACAAAACCCCATTTGGGTTAGTTGCTGTTCCCATTTTATGGCCTTAAGTATATTTTGGCTAAAACTTGAGTTTTACGAACAACATGCGGTAACCAATTGGAATTTTGTTTTCCTGTCTTCGGCACAATTGTGGTTATAGACTCAGAGAATTAGAGAAACAATTAAAGAATATTTCCAAAATATATAAAATATTTTCTAAAAAATTGGTTGTTTCGAGTTTCGACAGAATAATACGATAATATTCGATATTTTAAATATCTACATTTTAAACAAGCTATTATTCATTAAAGCAAAAACCCGAATTCAACCGGATTTTAAAAAATGATTTGATCAACTTTGTTTATCTATATATTAATACGTTAATTCCCTTTTTAAGCAATATGTGGGCACGGACGAGTGTGAAAATTGGTATAGTTATAGTTGATATAGAAGAGAAGCTGAGAATGATAAAATTTATGTTTAATATGTCTTAAAAATATATTAAATTAAATAAAATAAAATATTTATAGCAATTCGTTACACATTGTTAACGCGAATGATTTAAATTATATATCAGACGCTTTGTGTTTAATTGTGAATTGCTAAAATTGATTAACATACCATTAGGCTCATTTAAATAATCATAAATTTTTTATATATTTTTACATACATAGATTAAAAAAAACGTTGAAAAGCAAAAATTGAATGAAAAATAATATTTCCTAGAATTTACACTCGAATTTCGAGTGCTGGGCTATACTAGTATGTATTTAATTGGTAAAAAAAAATAAAAAATAATCAATTTAAATTCTTCAATAAGAATAAAATTAAAAACCTAGCATTTTTTTTACCAGGGTAAGCAAATTTTCGATTTGCGTAAGGTAACATTAATTTCACGATTTTCACTATTGACTAGAATGCTAGGAATAGTGAGCGAACAATATCAGTTTATGGATCAAACATATTTTTTAACAATGAAAATTTAACACTTTTAAAATCTAAGCTTATCACATAACATTAAGTTAAGTTCTTTTAAAATCTCAACGGATAAGATAGCTTTAATAAAGCTCTAATTAGCTTTCATTCATAAAAACAGTCATAAAAACGTCTAAGCACATTTGTTTTCATGAATTAATTTCTAAAGCCTGCGCAAAACTGAAAAATGCACATGCTAAAAACAAAACAAGGAATCAATGTTTGTAAACAAACCGGCTGAAAAAGCCGGAAATCATAATAAAACTTGCGCATTTATGACAAAAGAAATCCAACAAGTGTTGGATTACTTCCACATCCAGGAAATGACAGTAGAAAGCTTAACGGTGTAAAGCTTTGGTAAAACTTGCAAGCTATGGAAAATATAGAAATATTTAAGCAAGTCCTCTAAGCTAACCAAGGAAAAACTTTAACAGTTGCTGTAAAGACTTTAAGGTGATAAGACGTTTAAACGGAAAACAGTAAAAAAGTGAAAAGTGGGCAAATGAACTTGCCAACATTTTTGTATTAATGATTTTAAGCTAAGAAAAAATTATATCAGGGTGCTCGTTATACATACATAATATACATATAAAAATTTAAAATAAAAAACAATGTATAACAAAGAAAATAATATGATACTATTGTTTAACGTTGGGGTAAAATAGTAATATAAAAAATTTTTTATTAAAAATAATAAATTGCAAAGAAAAAATATATATTTTGTAAAATAGTGAAATGTAGGCACCTGTTTTAAGTTTTAAGTTAATTTGGTAAGTTTTTTTTTTCCTAAAATTATTAAACATCTGCCCAACATTTTTATTCAGAATTTCATCATTAATTCATATTTATTTTTATATTTAACTTTGAATATATGTATAGTGAATAAAAAACAAAAAAATTCTTAAATTTTTCTGTGTGTGTATACTTTAGGAAATTTCGTCGTCTCTATTTTAACGATTTTTCCCGTGACCTTGTGGTGTTTGTACGTTCGTACGAACGACCGATATGTAGCATTTGATTGTGTGACAAACTGACTAACTGTGGTGCGAAGTGCTATTAAAATACAAAAATAACAATATCCACACGACACATCTACATGTGTTTGTTATATTACGAGTACCACGAGTAGCAGTGGTAGTGCTTCTGCCAACACCTAACCACCAGCATTATCGCCATGTTCTTTTTATTTTTATATCGTATTTACTTGATATGAATTTGGGGGGCCCTGGTTTCGGTAACTGTTTCCAAAACAAACATAATATCACTGTTTATACTTTGTTTTTTGAAAGAAAGTGTAAATGGAAAAACGTTGTACATTTACACGCATGTTACTTTTAAAAAAACATTCTTGTTCATACACACATTTTCCCCATGACAAAAAAAAAAATAAAAAATAAAATACAAATGAATTCATTGTTCAGTGTTTTTGACCCTCGTTCTAAGAATTGACAGTAGATTTTGTTCTTTCGATGCTTTTTAGGCTTGTTATTTTTCTTAAAAATTTTAATCCGCTTTTAAATTGAGAATATAAATATACAGTGAGTGACACAACAATGGAAACTTTTAAAAAATATATTTTTAACTACTTGAACGGTCAATACCGAAAAATTGGATCATAAAAATAAAACTCTTTTATTTATTTAAAAATTTGCGTTTAATTTATTTGAAAAAGAAAAATAGCTTAACTTCAGAAAAAAACAACTAAAAATATTATAGTCTATCTGGACCGACTACACGACATCCTTTACAATGCATTTAGAGTCCTCATCTCTTAGGTTCAACTTATTGAATGTAGAAAATGAGCGTGAACCAAATTTGAGTGGCATTGGTATTAGTATTTTTGCCTGAAGATATAAAAAAGTTCCTATTGGATGCTATATTTATGTATAAGTGGACTACTTCGAAGAATGGACCGATATTGACCATATTTGGTAACAAATCAATTTTGAGCAAAATCTGTGCAATATTTTTGTTTTTTGATAGATTTAAGTGAAAATCGGGAATCAGCTTTATAAAGGCTTACAGGGTTTATTTTTGGACTACTGATTATGGCAATTTAAGTCGATATCATAGGGGTTATTTGTATGGGGACTAGGTCTGAAAATTAACCGATTTTCACTAATTCCAATATCGTTCGTCCTCATGCCTATAGAATTTACATCCAAAATTTTGTGAAAATATATTCATATCTGTGACCTGTAGTTTGATTACAAAGGTATATATGGATGGACACGCTAAATCCACTCAAAAAATGATTCCGAGTCGATGGGAATAATATTTTTGGTAGTTACAAACATCAGCACAAACTCATTACATTCTGACCACATATTAGTATAGGGTACAATAACAGAACGTAAAAATATTAATTTTAATGCTGTCGACAAAACAATGGAAACGTATACTACAATAAAATAATTGAAAACTTTTTCTTTATTTTTGGTTTCAGCATGTTGTTGGGTAACCATTATTTTTGATGTGTAAACATCTATACGCGCAGGGGGGTAAATTTCTATTTCACTATACAATCACAAAAATAGTGTAACACGTAATAGGTGAGAGCTGACACATAACGTTGTGTGACTTATGGATTGTATTGGTGAAAAAATTATGATATAACATTGTCTTTTTATGCCACTTTTTTAAAAGCGTCATCTATATATCACTTATATACGTTTATATTGGGATATTTTTAACGTTTTACAGCAAAGGGTTGTTGAATTAGCTGAAACAGTTTTTGCTATAAGTGATACATAGATGACGCTTTCTGTTTGATTTTAAAAAATTACATAAAAAATCTTTAATTACTAGATGTTTACACAACTTCCCTGTGATCGGACTCACATGATTTTATTTTAGTACTGCTTCACAATGGTGAGGCATGGAGTCCATTAAATTTTTGATGATATCCATTGAAATTTTTGCCACTCTGAATTGACTGTCTCTATGAGATCTGTCTTGTTTTTGTATTTTCGTGTCCATATTTTTCGTAGTTTTTCTATGGTATTGATAAAGGGTTTTTCAATAAGAGCGCTGCAAAAGTTTTTTTTAAATAAAACAAAAACGATTTTGGATATCAATGAAATTCTTTATTCCTGTGAAAGTACGTTCGATGCCATTATGTATGGAAGTCGATCTCTTTTGCATGGCCACCACGGGCATGCTTGCAGAAGTCCATACGCTGAACCCAATTTTCGACGGTTTCCAAACATAAATCGGCCGATACTGCTGCAATTTCACGTTCGATATTCGTACGAAGTTCATCAATCATCTCTGGCTTGTTGCCATAGACCAAAAACTTGACGTAGCCCCACAGGAAATAGTCCAACGGCGTCAAATCGCACGACCGAGGCGGCCAATCGACTGGACCATTTCGTGAGATAACACGTTCTCCAAACTTGGTTGCCAATAAATTGATTGTGACATTCGCTGTGTGGCTTGTGGCGCCGTCCTGTTGGAACCACATGTCCTCCAAGTCCATATCATCCAATTGGGGCCAAAAATATTCGGTTATCATTGAACGGTAGCAGTAACGTGCCGGTATTGATCATCACGGAAGAAGTACGGCCCAATGACGCCGCCGGCCCATAAACCGCACCAAACCGTAACTTTTTCGGGATGCAATGATGACTCGTGGAGTACGTGTGGATTGCTGTCTGACCAATAACGCATATTTTTTTATTGACGAAGCCATTCAGCCAGCAATGAGCCTCATCGCTGAAGATGATTTTTCGATGAAAATCCGAATCATTTTCAAGTTGTTGCTCAGCCCAATTCACGAACATACGACGCTTCTGGTGGTCAAGCGGCTTCAGTTCTTGCGTCAATTTAATCTTGTAAGGATGTAGGCCAAGATCTTTGCGCAAAATTCGCCACAACGACGTCACAGAGATGCCCAACGCTTGAAAACGACGTGTGAGAGACACATTTAGGCTTTCTTCAACTGAAGCCTCAGCGGCAGCAATATTCTCGACACTACGGGCACTTATTTGTCTCACTGGAACGGGAACATTTTGTGCTGTGCCTGTGGATTCAAATTTTTCCACTAGACGCTCAATTGTTGATCTGCTAGGACGATTATGACGACCATAAATTGGACGTAGCGCTCTTAACGTTGAGGCCACTGACTCCGAATTTCGGTAGTAAATTTTAATAATTTCGACTCGTTGTTGGCTCGTATGTCTTTCCATCATGAAATGGCAAACCTTACTGAAGAGAAATGTCAAAAGAGCAGCAAGAAATATGGCGTCGTTTGCTGTCCCTGTCTTTCTACTTTGGTAGCGTCCCTGTTGAAAAACCCTTTATGTGATGATTGGACTGTCCATTCGGTTACAACTTTGGTGGTGTGTATTGGGTCATTGTCATGTTGGAACTTCCAGACTAGAGGCATATATTCATCCGCATATGGATACGTTATGTCATTTAGAGTTTTCCTGCATCCAATTCAACTTAGGGTATCTTCTACTACATAAAATGGATCCATTACTTAACCCAAAAAGCGACTCCCTACCTTAATATTGCCACCGCTAAACTTAACAGTTTTATATGTTCTTTAGAAAAAGAAAATTTATGCGAGCTAGACGAGTTTCTCTTACATCAGTGGTTTATTCACAGGACAATAACACCCAAGATCAGCCTCAATTGCTCGTCGGGAAACAGTTGGAGCACATATTTATATCATACTAGCAGATCCCAGTCCTCGAAATTCGAGTGCAAATTGTAGGAAATTTTATTTTTTCATTTAATAAATTATTTATTAAGACAATTCATAACTCAACACTTTTTAAATTGGTTTATGTCTAAACTTATTTTTCAATTCAACACAATTATTATTGCGAATGAAGAAAACAAACTCATGTAACAAATTAATTAATTAACAAATTAATTAAACACATGCATAGCATTGTATAAATTTATGTATGTGTTAGTAGCAACTTTTAATAGATTTTACTAAAAAAAAAATGTGACAGACGGTGCAAATGTGTAAATATGGTGGATAGCTCAAAAGAAATACCTTTCAAATAAGATACGCCTCGGTCAAAATCGGGGGAAAACTGTTTAACAAATCAATGGTAACAAGAAATCCACTATGTGGTCAGGATATCATGAGTTTGTGGTGATGACTGAAACTACTAACAAGTAAGAAAATTATAGTCGGTCTAGGCCGACCGTACGATACCCCATACCATGGTTTAGAAACCTTATCTCTTCGGTCCAACTAACTGGATATAGAAAATAAGCAAAAACCAAATTTGAGTGGCATTGTTATTAATTTTTGTGGCTGCAGATATGAAAAAGTTCATATCGGGTGCTATATCTATATGTGGACTAGGTCAAAAAATGGACCGATCCTGACCATATACCGGTATAATTAATAAAAATGGGTCTAGGTCAAATATTTTTATACCCTACACCACTATGTGGTTTGGGTATAATGACTTTGTGCTGCTGTTTGCAACTACGAAAAATATTTGACCTAGACACATCTTTTATTATACCGATCGAATCAGAATAACTTTTTGAGTCGATTTAACAATGTCCGTCCATCCGTCCGTCCGTCTGTGTGTCCATATAAACCTTGTTATCAAACTACAGGTCGCAAATACGAATATATTGTGATGAAATTTGGTATATAAGCTTTTATCGGACATGGGATGAACTCTATTGAAATTGGTGAGAATCGGTCCATGTTCAGACCTAGCCCCCATACAAATGACCCCTATGAAATCGACATAAATTGCCATATGATCCAAATTGTCGTATAGACCCTAGTCAAATTGGGTTTGTATGCGTTTATTATATCCATTAATGAGTAGTCCAAAAACAATCCCTATGGGACAACTCTTAGTCATAGGCCCCATATAGAGCTGCTTCCCGATCTTCAATTAAATCTATCAAAAAACCAAAAAAATTTCGCTGATTCATCTCAAATTTTGTTTGTTAATATTTTTGCAAAATACAAGAGACTTTGCCAACCATGGTCAGGATCGGTCCATTTTTGGACCTAGTCCTCATATAAACATAGCATCCGATATGAACTTTTTTATATCTGCAGCCAAAAAAATTAATAAATATGCCACTCAAATTTGGTTTATGCTTATTTTCTATATCCAATTAGTTGGGCCTAAGAGATAGAGTTTCTAAACGCATGGTATAGGGTATCGTAAAGTCGGTCTAGACCGACTATAATTTTCTTACTTGTTTTAATTGTTTTTGTTTCAGATTGTTAATAACCTCTTTAAGTAGCATTTTTTGACATTCTTTAAACTTTCTTGCATTAAATTATCACCTTTTACGGGGTCTGCCGCTTAAATTTTGAGTCGCCACCGTATCTCTTTCACGATATTTCTTGATAATTTTTGAAATTATGTTTCAAAGAGAAATTGTTCTTTTTTTCGAAATAAAAATTAAATGTTTCATTGCCACGTACTCAAAAATATTTTGAATTGTCATTGGCTTTATTTTTTCAGCCGTTTACGGCCACAAATTCAGTTATTGAAGAGTTATTGGCGAGAATTGATAAGAAAAGGGGAAAAATGCCAATTTGTTTAAATATATTATTCGATAAAATTAGTCCAGCATGATTTTTTGCATGGACATATTAATAACAATTATTTATTTAAGCCTTAACTACAATTTTCTGAAGAAAGAATTGAGACATCATCATGGGTTCCTGTGTTATAGCTGAAAAACTAAGGAAAAAATATATATATATATATATAAAATGGCATAGTACTCGCACCCTGACTTGGAATTTCTCGCCCCCCCCCCCCACCAGAATGGCTGTTGTACAGTGGATGCTGAATATTGGAACAAAATCAAGCTAAGCGATGAAGCACAAAATTTCCGTATTTCGTGTTGAGAGAACCCGCACGTGTTTATTGGAAAACAAATGCATCCTCAATGTATCAATGCTTGTTGTGGATTTTGGGCTGGAGGCATCTTTGGACCATACTTTTGGAAAATGAAGCTGATCAAGCAGTGAAGGTTACTGGTGCTCAATATGGCGACATGATAACAGAGTTATTTCTGCCTGAATTGTATCATATTGATGTGGACGACATGTGGTTTCAGCAAGACAGTGCCAATTCCATGAGGCAATTACTGCACAGGACATTTCCTGGTCATGGATTCTCTTGTTTCGGTGTCCAGAATTGATCTCCTAGATCGTGTGATTTAACACCAAGGAATTTCTTTTTATATGGGATTATTTGAAGTCAAAGTTCTATGCCAATAAGCCCATAACTAACCATGCAACCAACATTTATAGTATTGGAAAATTCGACAAAAGAGTGCGTATGTTGTTCCATACATAGCCTTATCCCGTGAACATTATGATTCAATAAAAAATAAAAATGTGGGGAAAAACAGTCTTTACTGTTAAATTTGAATCTTGCATGAATTTTGGGATACCCTTTAATTTTATGGCAACATAGGACATGAAGTCCATCGAAATTTTCTTGACAGACAATTTTAGTTTTTCCAGATATTATATCGTTAATATCTAAATAAGAAAAAAATCTTTTTTTTTTTGGCTTTTTTATAAACTTACTCCCTCGCGTATTTTTTTATAAAGTCGACATCACTGTTTTTTAATTTTAATCAGTAAAAAAGTTTGGTCTGGCTCAATGTCTTTTGTGCTGAGGGAGTTGTTACCAGTATTTTTGTGGTATTTTTTTGTTTTTTTTTTTAGAGCATGTATTTACTTATGCTTCTGTTTGTTATCGTTACTGCGTGGTTGTGTTGGAGGCCAATATTTTATTGAAATCAACAGTTTATACATTTTTTTGTGGAGTGGTTTTAAATTTATGTGGCTTTTGTATTATTATTTTACTCAAAATAAATTTGGTTTCAATTTTTTAACCATGAACGATTTTTTAGTTATGGGGTTTTGAATGATTTATGAGATTAAAAAAAAAAAATGGTAAAAACTTTTATATATTTCATGCCTAATAATTTAATTTAACAAAATAGTGATAAGTAGGCTGATTGTTTTTTTGAATAGCACAAATCCCTAAGCACCTTTATAGATAATCACATTAATTAAGGTTTGATCAGAGAATACCTATGTATGTTCAGAAAAGCTAGCAAGCAGATAATTATTCGTCAAATCCGAATAATTCAATTGAATTCTCTGATTATATTTTATTAAATCGTATTTATTCAATTTATTCAAAATTTACCATTTTGCGAAATTTTAATAGATGCAAAAATAATTTTTATATTTTGTTTATTATTATTTTATTTAACTAATAAATAAACATAAACTTTTTCAATTTCATATAAATTTTTTTTTGTAAGTCAACTTTATAAAAAAAATTATCTTTACATTTTAATAAACGTAAGCTGTCAAGTATTTTATTTACAGTTATAAGAGTTGGTGTAAATATGAAGTTTGAAGAGTTGGTTTATGTTTATATTGTGGGAACCAAAAAAAAAAAAACATAAATATTAATTATACCCTATACCACTATGTGGTTTGGGTATAATGACTTTGTGCTGCTGTTTGTAACAACCAAAAATATTTGACCTAGACCCATCTTTAATTATACCGATCGAATCAGAATCACTTTCTGAGTTGATTTAACAATGTCCGTCCGTCCGTCCGTCCGTCCGTCTGTCCGTGTGTCCATGTAAAGCTTGTAATCAAACTGCAGGTCGCAAATATGAATATTTTTTGATGAAATTTGGTATATAAGCTTTTATCGGCTATGGGATGAAAGCTAATGAAATTGGTGAGAATCGGTCCATGTTCAGACCTAGCTCCCATACAAATTACCCATATGAAATCGACATAAATTGCCATAAGATCCAAATTGTCATATAGATCTTACTCAAATTGGGTTTGTATGCGTTCATTACATCCACTAATGAGTAGTCCAAAAATGATCCCTTTGACCCCATATAGAGCTGCTTCCCGATCTTCACTTAAATCTATTAAAACACAAAAATATTGCACTGATTCTTCTCAAATTTTGTTTGTACATATTTTTGCAAAATACAAGAGACTTTACCAAACATGATCAGGATCGGTCCATTTTTGGACCTAGTCCCTTTATAGATATAATCCGATATGAACTTTTTCATATCTGCAGCCAAAAAAATTAATAAAAATCCCACTCAAATTTGGTTTTTGCTTATTTTCAATGTCCAGTTAGTTGGGCCTAAGAGATAGGGTTTCTAAACGCATGGTATAGGGTATTGTATAGTCGGTCTAGACCGACTATAATTTTCTTACTTGTTTCAATTTGAAGTACTGAGAAAAGGACCAAATTAAAACTTCAATGGAACAAGTGTACTCTAAAGTAGTGGTAGCTAGATGAATACGAATTTTCTGAAAAACTAAAACATTTTCTAACAAAAAATCAAAGAAATACGAAATTGAAAAAAAATAACAAACTGATTATCTTAAAAATAATAAAAATTAAACTACATGATTCACATTTCTTACAACAAAATTAATCCTCCTAGTAAGAAATGTCTAGTCTAACGAATCTTGTCGGAACATTCGAAAATTGAATGCAAAAATTCCACGAAAGCCT
Source organism: Cordilura impudica (assembly GCA_963682025.1). NCBI lineage: Eukaryota > Metazoa > Arthropoda > Insecta > Diptera > Scathophagidae > Cordilura > Cordilura impudica. Next base: position 130,592,915 of record OY821520.1, on the reverse strand, counting down.
CCTTTCAAATCAGTTTATAAAACGAGTAGATTAGACTTTTGACATCACCAATGTCATTAGCGATTTTTTAAAAAATCGCTGAATTGGCGCTCTTCGTTTTTCTTTTTTTTAACGCCTTAGCGTTTTTTATATACAACAGATCATGTTTAACAAAATAGTACATATTAAGATAACTTCCCTTCAAATTTAATCAAATACACTCAAAAGTGGTTCTCTTAATCGAGAAAAAGAGAAATCGTGAAATATTTTCTAACCCGCTAGGTTCTGCACACTGATGAAATATTATGGAGATACTTAAAAAACGTTTTTTTTTACGAAAATTTACTTTCATTGATATATCTCAAAAAAAAAAATATATTTCAAAAAAAAAAAAATTATAGTTTTTAGATAATGCACTTTTTTTTTAGGAAAATATACTTTTTTAAGAAAAGGTACTTTTTTAAGAAAAGATACCTTTTTTAAGAAAAGGTACTTTTTTATGAAAATTTACTTTTTACGAAAATATAGCTTTTAAGAAAAGGTAATTTTTAATAAAATGTACTTTAATATTTTTAATAGAACTTACTTCTTTAATAAGAGGCCCTTTTTTAATGAAAATATAATTTTTTTTTAATAAAAAGTACTTTAAAAAAAATTACTTTTCCAAAAAAAGAGATTTTTCAAAAATAATGGTACTTTTCCAAAAACAGGATACTTTTCTTAATAAAGATACTTTTCTAAAAATGGTAATTTTCTAAAAAAGGTACTTTTCTAACAACCCGAACTTTTCTAAAAAAGGTACTTTTCAAAAAAGGTACTTATCAAAAAAGGTACTTTTTTAAAATAGGTATTTTTTTTAATAAAATATACTTTTTTTTAACTAAAGGTACTTATTTAAGAAAAGTAACTTCGTAAGATGAGGTAATTTTAAGAATGAGGTAGGTAGGAAGAAAAATTATTCTTTAAAGAAGAGGTACTTTTTTTTTTCTAAAAAGTTAGTTTTTTAAGAAAATTCATATTATTAAGAAAATGCAATTTTCTTTAAAGAAAATTAACTTTTTAAAGAAAATGCAATTTTTTTAAAAAACGTAATGGTGCACTTTTTAAGAAAAGGTACTTTGTATGAAAAGGTCCTTTTTAAGAAAAGGAGTTTTTTACGAAAAGGCATTTTTTACGAAGAGATATTTTTGTAACAAAATAAAAATGTTGGAGAAAATGTACTTTTTTGGGAAAGGTACTTTATTAAGAAAAGTTACTTTTTTAAGAAAATTTAATTTTAATAAAAGGTATTTTCTTAATAAAAGGTACTTTTCTAAAATAAGGTACTTATATAAAAATTTACTTTTAAAAAAAGGCATATTTTTATAAAAAGATCATTTTTAAGAAAAGGTACTTTTTTAAGAAAATTTACTTTTTTAAGTAAATATACTTTTTTTTAACAGGTACTGTTTTTAGAAAAAGTAAATTTTTAAGAAAAGTACTTTTTTAGAAAAGGTAATATTTTAAGATCAGGTACTTTTTTTTTAAAAAAGGTACTATTTTAAGAAAACTTAATGTTTTAAGAAAAGCTGCTTGATAAGGAAAAGGTAATTTTTTTAAGAAAAGGTACTTATTCGGAAGATGTAATTTTTAAGAAATGCCGCTTTTAAGACAAGGAACTCTTGTAAGAAAACGTATAATTTAAGAAAATACACTATTTTTGGAAAAGATACTTTTTAAGGAAAAGTACGTTTTTAAGAAAACGTACAATTTTAAGAAAAAGTACTTTTTTAAGAAAGGTAATTTTTGAAGAAAAGGTACTATTTTTAGAAAAGGTAATATTTTAGGAAAAGGTAATTTTTAGAAAAGAAACCTTTTAAGAAAATTAAATTTTTTAAGAAATGCTACTTGTGTTAGAAAAAATACTTTTCTAAGAAAAAATTAATTTTTAAGAAATGACACCTTTTAGGAAAATGTAATTTTTTAAGAAAACGTACTTTTTTAAGAAAAGGTACTTCTAAAGAAAATGTATTTCAACAAAAAGTAAGTTTAAAAAAATGAGCTTTTAAAAAAAGCTACTTGTGTGAGAAAAGGTCTTTCTTAAGAAAAGCTCCCTTATAAAAAATAACACTTTTTAAGAAAAGGTACTTTTTTTTTAAGAAAAGGTAAATTTTTAAGAAAAAGTACTTTAACAAGTTTCCTGTCCAATGTATAACATATAATACAAAATGATTTTCTTGTACCATGTTTACAGTGTCCATTAGGGTGGCCCTTCATTATATGGAGGGGAAAAAAAGTGTTCAAACTCTCTGTCGGACTCTCCTAGAAATATGCGAATTGCAAAAAAACTGAGAAATACGAAGTTTTGGGCCAAAATTAAATTAAAATACTGTTTATATGGGGAAAATAAGACTTTTTTCAGATTTTACAAAAATTTCGTTCTATAGTTTCATTTTTCCGAAAATTGTTATATAACTTGGAATCAGTATTAAATTATATTTTCAAAAAGCTATAAGACTTCAAAATCGAATAAAACTCGCCAAGAAATAGCAAATGCCCCACCACTTTTGTGCCAAAAAAACTAGGTTATGATATTTGATGCCATTTTTTTCAACTTTAAAAAATCGATTAAAGCCATAATTTTTTTTTTTGGTCTCTATACCTATAAGTACACAGATATAAAATATTGTTTTATTACCACGTTGTTAACCTATTGCGCATTGAGACCGAAAATGGGAAATTTTTTTGATAAAATTTTGAAAACTCCTTTTTCAAGTTTTAAAAAATTTTCTTAAACAAAATTAAAAAGATGGATCTGGCACTTTAAGATTTTGTTAAATGCATATTATAGATTAACTATGTGAATTTTTAAGTAAATCCCTAGGCTAGAATTTTTTTGACAATGATTATATTTTTGCGGATTTCGAGAATAATGGGATGTTTGTAAAATATTCTGTAAATGCACTCTTTCTAAATACTTTGTATCAAAAATTCATCACTTTTCTACTTTTAAATGTTATATTTTATTTCAATAACCTAAAGTTTCGGAAAAAAATTATACGACCCCATTAGCCCTTTTTGGAATTGGGGTCACATATGACTCCAAACTAATAAACGACAATTTATTAAAAAAATTCAAATATATTGCAAGTGCTGTTGAATTCTTAGGTGCGACGTTTAAATATAATAATCAAATTTGTAGAACTTCCGTTCCTAATATTTGGGACAAATCCGAGAACGTTAACCCATTATTTGCCAAGGCTTTGGATTTTTAGATATTTTTAAATAAAAATTACCGAAAACGAGTTTTTCTATTAAACACGATGAAACCACTATTTAGAATTTAAGAAAAATAATTCGGTTAATTTTTATTTATTTAACCCTTTGCAATTCGCATATTTCTAGTGTGTGCGACCGAGAGTTTGAACACTATTTTTTATTAAGGGCCACCCTAGTGTCCATGTATCATATACGATACAAATTTATAGGTTATTTAGAAACAGTTTTGTAAGACACGCAAAAGAACAATTTCAAGGAATTAGAAAAGGGGACTTACCCTATCAGATTCTGTAGTAATACTGCCCTGATCTAAACACAAAATCTAGTTGGCAAAAACCCTTTTAATGATACATATCATATATGATACAAGTAACGTATGTAATCGAATTTCGTAACGATTCGTTCATGTTTCATAGCTGATACATGTGCCATATACAGAAATACAGAAAATGCTCTTTTTGTAAGAAAAAGTACGAAGTCAGCCACAAAAGATCGATAATAATATTTATTTATTTATTTATTTATATTAATTACAATACAAAGTAAATTTGTATTCTAATTTGGGTCCAGGGATAAGCCGGGTGACAAAGACCATAAGCGAGCACGCTATGATAGGCGAGCACGCTACCTACTCACCTACCAAAAATTTAAATGTAAAGTTAAATCATTTGGGGACAGTAAGACTGTTTAATGTTGGACATTTGTTCGAAAGCTAAGCTTAAATGACAGAATTTATTCAGTCAGTTTCATTAAAATAATTAGTAAATTTCTCATTCGTTTAAATTTAGACCATTGATCGTATTCCTTAAAATATACAGTCATGTCACACAACCAAAATAAGACCGAAACTATAATGTAATCGCAATTTTGATTTTTGGTTCTTCTTCTTCTATAAAAAGACGTTTAAAATTTAGGTTAAGAAAAAAAAAACTTATAATTTATACTGATTATTTAAATCGATCGGAATGATAGCAACGGAATCAAATAAATTTCAACTGGAATTTGTGACATAACTGATAAAACTGTTTGAAGTGGAAAAATAATTCAGTCGTTGAGCTAATTCCAGCAAAATTTTTTAATTCATTCACTCACTTTTTCATTACTGCCAAAGAAGTAGTATTTGCAGAAATTTTTATTCAGTTTTTGATTTCCCATTCATTTCAAAAGAATCACTATGTCATTGTATTCAAAGTACAACTTCTCGGATGTGGTTTTAATCATATTCTAAAGATGGTACTATAAAGTTTTTGATAAAAAAATCTATGTTTTCAAACCGCTGAACACCAATTACAATTTGAGATTATAAAATTAATATTGGGAGTAATTTATCATGACTTCATGTACTTCACAGGACCCTCCATGATAATCCCATTCATTGGTTATGACCGAACTTAAAAATACTGCCGGATTACAAGAAAAAACCCATTTCATTACATTGGTGGCTCTTTTATTTGGCTTATATTGAAAACAAGTGTATTAAATAGTTTCCAAAATCAACATTTTCATCTGTCCAAAAGACATAATATCTGTGGTTTTCTGGAATAACCGCGTATGTCCATTTTTGTCAGTTTTGAGTTAACGATGCCCCAAATATAATAATTTTTAACGCTCTTTACATGTGAATAATTTAAAAAAAAAATATTGACCATTTCTGAGTTTTTTCTTTAAATAACGACGTAACTTAAATGTTTATTAAACTAATTCGCAGCACTAACGACGTATGTTAACCTACGTTTGATTGCTGACAAATTATTTTCTCAGAAAACGACACATATCGACATACGTTGTTATTAATGAAAAAAATGCAAAATAATTTTGGATTGATTAATGCCATGATGCACTTTAGGGAATAAGGCAAGATTTTTGTTTAAAAACTGAAACATTTTTGGCAGACCAAATACAGTTGGTCAGCTTAATATAATATTGTGGAATTTAAAAACTTAAATGCGTATCATAAGATTCTTATAATTCTTTGTTTGTTAACCTATACAAGGAACCGAAAAATCCACATACTCAAGGTTAACAGTAAATAATAAATTAAAAAAAAAATGTTTTTTGAGTAAAGTTCACAAAAATAGCCTCAATAAACTCTTAATGGAATTTGCAAACGCCAAATCGAGTTTTGTCATTTCTTTTTTTACTTTTTACCACTGAAAACAATCCCACACACACACACACACACACACACACACACACACACACACACAAATAAATACAGACATGCATATGAGTATATACATATATGTTCGTTACACTTTGAACTTTTTTTTATACATATATTTTTTCCAAAGACCAAAGTGTATTTGGTATTAAAAAGGCTTTTTTTTTTGAATGAAAGTCATTTATGGTGAATCCTTTGAAAAAGCAGCATGAATATGGCACGTATAAAATGTGATGCAGTTGATACTCACACTTAGTCAGGGTCGTACATTAACATTATGTTCTAGATTTCTGTAGAATTTTTCAAAGAATTTATTTCAATTGTCATTGAGATACACACACACACAAATAAACACAAAGAAAATCCCTCTTGAACTATTTTTTTTGAGTTTCTTTAGTTTCTCTCTTGGACAATAGTCTACGCATCTGTTTCTTGCGATATAAATGACTGTGAATACATGAGTAAACCGTATATTATTTACCTTTTATGGGATATTTTTTATGGCATTCATAAAAAAATGACATTTTTTTATTGGTATTCCTAGGGTATCTCACAACCTATAAACGTGATGGAATTGCACTTAATCCAACTGGAACAAAATTTATGCATATATGCACTTATGCTTCAAAGCTAATATACTGAATTTATTACATTTGTTTAATACGAGTGAATGGAAATTTTTAAGTGTCAACAAATAATGTTAACATAAAATGCAGTCAATAAAGTTCTACAGGATAATTTTCGATTTTCATTGATTTCTATAGCAGTATTAAATAGTTTAAGGACAAGGTAAGAACTATAGCAAAACTGTGTTATAAAGTTATGGGAATGACTTCTAATCTTCATATCCTTTTGCGAATGAGTTTTTAAGAAATTTGTTTTATTATCACATTTCTGGGAGTTTTTCTTTAAAAATTATAGTATTTTTAATAAGTCCTTACATCCTGATGACATTATTTAACAGCCACCTTTATATAGTTAAAGATTGAATATAATTTAAATTATAGTTACAGTTAAGATAGTTTTAGTCAGTTTTAATCGACTATGCCTATATCATGAGTTTCGGAAAAGGGTCTTCAGAGCAATCATACCGAGTTCTTAAATACACTCAAAAATAAGTACATATACATATACAAAACTGAATGTGAAATTGCCATGTATACAGGGTGCGCCACCTTTTATGTCGGCATGTAAAAATTGAATAACTTAAAAAAACAACCGATTTTCATATCTGTGATATTTATACCCTATGCCACTACCGGTCGACTCAGAATCACTTTTTGAGTCGATTTTGCGATGTCCGTCCGTCCGTCCGTCCATCCGTCTGTATGTCTATATAAACTTTGTAATCAAACTACGGGTTACAAGTATGAGTATATACGGGAAGGTTGCTATTGAAATTGGTGAAAATCGGTGCATGTTCAGACCTAGTGCCCATACAAATGACCCCTATGAGATCAATTGTCATATTGTTTTCCACAACATTTTCAACCATCTTGGGTATAGCGACGATTTCGGAATGATTGTTTGACTTGAGCTCGTCAATGGACTGAGGCTTGTTGGCATACACATTTCTTTTCAAGTAACCCCACAAAAAAAAAGCCGCCTTTTTTAATATCACACGTCCAAGGAATTTTTGTTACAGAAACTGTACTGTTTGATTTCCAAATCATTTTCGAGCAGGTGCGGGCAGACACAATGAGCCAAAAAAATACCGCTATCGTTTCCTATGGACAGTTTTAACTTCTCTGAGAAAAAAAAATCGCCCAATGATCGTTTTGGCACAAACGCCGCACAGTGGACCATTTGACGAGAAGGCGGTCAAAAATCTATAACTTTTGATTGGATTGAAATTTTGATATGCGGTTTTTTTTGTTTGGTAGGTGAGACTTTAGCCTTTAAGTTTTGCTATAAAACGTAATTCTCGACCGAAAATAAAAAGAGTTACAGAGGGTTTAAAATACATTTTCATTTGTAGTTGAATTTTAGTACAAAAGCGAAGTGTTAAAAGGTAAAAAAAAGGTTTTTTTAAATATAATGTCTTACTTTTTTAAGTTAATTTTACAACTAATACTTTTTAACAATTTTTTAAGTTAATTTTTTCAGAAAATGCCAAACTTTGGCCCCCGTAAACTTTTTAGTCCTAATATGCACAAGGGCCAAAGGTTGTTTTTTTTTTTTTTTTTGAAAGATCCCGAGTTAAAATATAATTTATTAAGCAGCGAACGTAAAAGTTATCTTATATTGGTTCAAGATAGAGAAGTTTCAATGAAAAACTCGTATGTTTTTGCTTTAGTTAATTTTTTTTTTATTGTCTTTTTAAATATTTCTATATCAATTTTTATGGTAAATTTATGAAATATAACAATTTTTATTGTGAATTTATAAAATATATAAATTTTTAAATCAAGAAAATTTTTTAACTATATAAAAAAAGTGTAACTTATTGTTAGTGTAATGAAAAAGTACTTTAAATCAACCAATTTTAGTAAAAATTTCTTCTAAATAGCCTTGATTTTCATCTTCTAGAAGTTTTTTAGCTTCTTCAACTAATTCAATAGAGGTAGTTTTCCATTTTTGATGAATGTTGGACATATATGGATCTGAAGTGCATAACAAAATAGTGATAAGGTCTTCATTAGTACAACATCTGGACATTTTCCTTTGTTTTGAATTATTATTTATTTATTATTTTCCAGATGTTTTGAATTATTTGTTGCCCATGGTACAAAATTTTATGAACTGTGGATGGGATATATCTCCAAGAGTATTTTTCATTATAAAGTATAGCTGTTTTATTGGCGTACTCTCCAAATTTTTTTTGGCATTTATGTATCTTTCTGCTGCATGCTAGAACTTGTAATATGATTTTGAATCGTCTTATTAATTCATGATCTACACCTGTGATAAATGCTGCAGTTTCCGGATCGGAAAAAAATCTCCTTGCAGTATTTCCATCATTTGTGTTTCCTTCCCCTTGTTTTGGTTGGTCGATTACGAGGCCTAGCTGTAGATATTTTTGTTGAATTTGTTTTTTTTTTGCTTTCTTTTTTCTTCATTTTCTTTGTTTTTTCTGACTGTTTCGCCTAACGGACCAAATTCCAAATCATAACCCAATTTAAGCATATGCTTCATGAAACATATTCTATCATGAAGAGGGGACATTCCAAATTCGTAGGCTTCCTTAAAACTATCGTCTTCTGGTGGGGGTTGACTTAATTGACTTGATGTCTTTTGGCATATAATGCAGCTTGACGTTGACTTTGTTCAAGTTAAAGCTTGTGCAACTTTTCCATCAATCATTGTGAGACACATTTTAAAATGTACTTCAATGTCTTGGTCATCAATTTTAAATATTACTGGTTGAAGTTCCTTAATTTGATCTTTTATTTTTTGAACTTCTTCAGTTCTGACATCTTTGGTTTCCTTTTTGAATGCAAATTTTATTGGTCTGCAATACTTTGTTGAAGAAGGAATTTCATTTTTCCATATATCAATTTCTGTTGCTCTACTAGTTGACGGCTCTAAGACGCTATACCTTTTTGTTAAGCGGAATGGAACGAAAGATACCATAAATAAATTAGCATCTGATGAATTTTCGGCATTAAATTGCTTGTATTGTTTCTAACCAGAGGATCCATCACATCCCCATTTAGAAATTAAAGTAATGCTGCCATTACCAATTCTTTTTAAATGATCAGTATCAAGCGTATTTCGCAATCGTTCTGCAGTATGTTCAAGGAGATCTTGCAATTTTATTTCTGCTGATGTTGAAGTGACACTAATAGCAGATTGTGAAGGAAAGCATTCTTTATTGGCTGAAACTAAATCTCGGTACTCTGGAAAAATCCCACAATTCATTTGATTGGTTCACTTCCGCAATTCCTTATATTGATTTTTGGTCAATTTCAAATCCAAAAATAGGGCGAACGCTTCTTCCGGCGTAAATTTCTTATCTTCAATTGGTGTAGGAATGCTTTTCAAAATCCTCTTTGTGCGCCTCGCTTCTACCATTTTTTCAATTATTTAAATTTTATTTTTTTTTTATTTTGGGTTGGTTGAATTTGGTGCAAAAATGAATCTTTAATAATTCTTTGAGAAATTTCTTCATTGATATTCTCCAGCTTGCGCCTTCGAGATCTTTCACTACATCCGTCAATAGGTTTTGCTGGTCGACCCTTTTTTCCACTTTCGTTGGCAGTTGTAGATGCACTCTCAAAAATAAGTTCCTTTTTTAACCAGTCTTGGTAACGTTTGTACATATTTGCCTTGCTATGAGAGCATTCAATGTACCGTCTTTTCAAATTCGATGTAAAATTAGTAATTTTTCCTTTGTGCATTTCAATGTCTTCTAGGTTACAATTCTTAAAGAAGTCGTTGCTCACTATGTGCAAAATTACATCGTTTACATCATTTCGTTGAAAATAAATATCTGCCAGATCTCTGTAACAGTACTTAGCCATTGCACAAATTGTAATGAATAATAATTGTGGAAACATTATTATAAATACTCTTTCTTGCAATTATGTAAAATAAAAATTTTTATCTTTTATTACCACTTTTAGAAGCATAAAAAACCCACACCCTAACCCCTTTTAAAAGGTGAAGCATACCTGCTCATATCTTAAAGGGCTATGTCGCATTAGTTTTTTTTACCATTTACAAATTTTTATCTTTTATTACCACTTTTAAAAGGTGAAGCATACCTGCTCATATCTTAAAAGGCTATGTCGCAATACTATTTACCTGTTATTTAAATTGTTTCCCATTTTGACAGGTATTTAAACTATATAACTCTAATTCAGACTATTAATGTTTTTGAAAGATACCTATGTAAATCTACCTGTAACAATTAAGCGCATTATATCTCAACCCTTTTTATAAGTATATAACAACTCCTGACAACTCTACCGACACGCAAAAAAATACACCGCGGTGCACCGGTACGACCAACTTTTGTATTCATAACACTCAGACGGACGGACGGACATCGTTTAATCGACTCAGAAAGAGTTTTTGAGTCGATCCGTATAATAAAAGATGGATAAAGGTCCAATATTTTTGGCAGTTACAAACATCACCTCAAACTTAATATATCCTAACCACATAGTGGACAACTTTTGTATTCATAAATTTTGCAGAAAATATCTAACCTTGGGTCAGAAAAATTGTTCTGGTACACACGGGCGGAAATTGGCGGGTATATAATGGGGTATAGTAGTATAGGGGAGAGTTCGTGCTATAGAATAGTGCAAGATTTTTTCTGACTGCTTTTGACTGGCAGGAGTTTTGCTCTATTAAGTAGGAGATTTTCGGAAAATTTGGACCTATATTAAAAAAATTTTTTTTTAAATTTCGGAATGACTCAGTGATTTTATATTTTTAACGTTAATAGGAAGCCGCAAAATTATACAAAATTTATTTCACTTCAAAATCTTTTAAATCAAAAAAGTTACAGTCATTCAAAAATAAAAATTTACAAAGAAATTTTTAATTTTAGCAAAATACTGAGAAAGCCCATTTTCGAAGACCCTGTTCGCTGTGATATAGTTGAGATAGAGTCGCAATTTTTTGGCTCCCGAGGTTTACTAGTATTTACTTTCAAATGAATAACATAACTTTAAAATCGGTAACAAAAACAAAATGATTTTTGGCCGCCTTCTCAAAATATGGTCCACTGTACGCCGGCCCAAACAGTCACTTTTTGGTCATATCGTGTGGATTCTTCGTTTCATAAATGCGGCAATTTTGCTTGTTAACGCCGCCACAGAATGTGAAGTGTACTGTGCCTGTTATCAAAATTTTCTTCCAATAATCAGGTTTAGTGTCAACCATTCGAGCAACTGTTTAGCCGCATTGCAAGCGACTTGTCCGGTCTACCAGCAAAATTCATTGAGTCAATTGCAGTTATATGGAAATAAATGAAAATCGTTCTTCAAAATGCGCCGTAAAGTGTTCCGCTGATGCCAAAATGCTGAGCGCGATAACAAAATGACTCATTTGGGTTCTCGGCAACATCCTCTCTTACCGCTTCCACCAGTTCTTTGGACGGTATGTGGATGATCTCCAACTGACCCGTGCTCAACACAATTCGACATTAAACAACGAATAATGTTGTCAGACAGTGCTTTTTGGCCATGATATTTTCGAGGATATGTACGTTCAGTAAAAGCGATAAATGATAAAAGTTGTACTGAATTGACGTTTCAAAAATATGTGTTCATAAGTCAATTCAGCCATAAAAGATGACGTACCTCGTGTATTTTCCTGCAAATATCTCAATCCTTATACCAGATACAATTATTATATGGAGACTAGGTCCAAAAATAATTTGCTCAAGATTATATTTATTGACGCTGCTAATGTGTTCCACAAACATTGCATGTTATGATTGCCGTAGTTTTTTTGAAAAACAATTTCGAGATGTGACGCGTTTGAGGCCCAAAAACGTGGCACTCTATATTTTCAGCACTTTTTCTGCGTTCTTGGAACTGTTAGTAGCAACAAATGCTAAATCGACTCAGATTGTGGTTAATAGCAACATTACTAAAATTTGGTTTATTCTAAGTATCTATCTACAGTTACTGCCTCAGCATAGTTGGATTCAAGATCCTCTCTCGAAACGCATAATATAGGGTATAGTCGGGCTAGATGCATTTTTTTAAATTTCGGTAATATTCTTTACTGCGAGGAATTCTTTTAATCAAAAATATAAGTATCCAAGTATCAGGTTTTAGGAAATGTCAGATTATGTGGATTTGTTCCACTAATTATACTTCAACACATTTTTTTTTCCATATTTTAGATTTTAAGAATTTTTGTCCCTATGTGTTTAAATATTTTTGTATCTTTGTTTTAAATATTTTGTTTTATATCTTAAATAGGATTATAAAATAATGTTTTCCTTGGAAGATGATTGTTCCGACGCTTTTTTCTAATGTGCCCATTGAAGTTGAAAAGTTCAATTAAAATGTTAATTTTGAATAATAAAATTAATTGTCAACACAGATAATTTCTTCGTTTCATTAATCAGCATAAAGCAAAGTCTGAACACTGTGGAATATTTTCGGGATCATTGTCTGGGATGTGAGAAATTCCAATTAAGGATGAAAGTACTAGGCCAGTGCACTATGGTCAATTTCGGCCAAAAATCTATATCTTCTTTGTTTCTTTATGTAACTAGTCGAAATTTGGTATGCGAGTAAAGTATACTATTTTTGACCATATACCAATTTCGGCACGATGTATATAGGGGTTGGCCAATAAAATAAACAAATCATTTGAAATTTTTATAAATATGTTATGTTATTATATAAAATAATATATTTATAAGCTTTCCAACCATATAAATTTTGTCAAGATCGTCTTATTTCTGAAGATAGATACGAATATCCGTAAAATATTTTTTTTTTCTGCATATAAACTAAAAAATTACGGAAATCAGATTATAACAACACTACTCACGGAAATAACGACCATTTTAGTTGTCCCCTTTAAAATTGTTATAAAAATTACTACGTTTATAAAGGTCCGAGTTTTCCAGTCCTTTCAAGATCTTTATAGCCGTTTACCACTATATTACCTATTTCTAAAATTAACTCTCATATTAAAAGTTTTTTTTTATAATTTTATTTATTTTATACTACAGTATATAACTATGTAGATACAGAGATATTTTAAATTGTTAGTCTAATCTTAGCAAATAAGATCTAAGGCTTCTTCGAACATCTCTTGTTCTTTTTTTTTATTCTTTATTCTAATATTACTAATTATTGGATCTGACGATATAAGTAAATAATGAATGACGTCCTCGTTGTTCAATGTTCTTGATAATGTTCTGCTGTGATTGAGTCTGGCCGATTTGAAAATTTTGTTTGAAGCCTCTTGAGCATCTTCTGTTTATGATCCTATTGGGATTCCAATATGTTCCACAATATCTGCACCATGTATTAATACTTTGTGAACAGTCGGAGGCATCTTGTACCATGTATAAAGGCTCACATAAAGTTCAGCAGTTTCTTACAAAAGTTTTTTAATTTTGTTTTATTAATTTCGTGTCCCGAAGCCAGTACTTGTAATATATGTACATGCAAACCTTTTTACTAAATATACGTCAATGTTTAATATTTTTGCAACTATACTAAAAATTTTAAAAAATGTTCATGCTACATTTCCATTGTTGGAATTAGCTGAATCAGGTGTTACCGCATCTATATTTATTCCCAGTTCTTTTTTAATTTCAGTCTGAATTTGTCTTTTTCTGGTTGCTTTTAAAATCTTATTTTCTTTTGATGCAAATGACATTTTAAAATCCATATTATAAGCAATATGGAGAAAACACTCCATAAAGTGCTCAATCCAAATTTGTAGTTGTTTACTATAGGTTGCAATGATTTAACATATGATAGGTTATTCATATTATTTGGATTTGCATTATATATATTGCAAGACCTGGTTGACGACTGTTGTGTAAGGATATTTATAACTTTTCCATCAACCATAATACATAAGAGAGAATATTGGATGACAAGTTTGCGAGAATCTTCAAATTCAATTTCGGTAGGCAATAATTGTTTTATTTGTTCCGTAATGTTTTTATATTCTTTTTCCACAACTTCCTTATTTTCTTCAATGAACTCAAACTGTATAGGCCTGCAAAACCGAATAGAACCAGGTTTCTCGTTTTTCCAAATAATTTTGCTACTTGTTACTGAAATTAACTGAAGGGGAACAAATGCTATCTATCATAAATATAGCCTTTTCATCAACATTTGTTTGCTCTTCTTCATTTTCCCACTTTTAATTAAAAATCTGTTGACCAGTTGATCCATCCATGCCCCATTTTGCAATTAACTCAAATTTTGTTTCACTTATATCTTTCAAATCAGCCTCAATTGATAAAAAATTCTTTTGGAAGTATGATCCAATAGCGCTTGAAGTTTTATAGAAGCCCCCTTTTCATTAGTGCTTATATCTTGTGGATAGCAATTTTTTTTTCTGTTTAGGATTTCAGGATAAAATGGATAATATTTAGCTCCAAACAACAATTCATTGTATGATCTTAAATTATTATATTTTGCTTTTGTCAGTTGCAAATCCATAAACATAGCTAAAGCCCCATTATTTAATAGAATGTTTGTATTTACTGCACTACACTTTATTTTACTTAGTTTCTGCGAAGCCTTGTGAACTAGAGATGACTCATATAGATTGCATATTTCAGTAATTTTTCTTCGTTTGCTTCTCACTGAACATTCATTAAAAGAGATTGTTGGCCTTCCTCTATTGGATTGATTACTAGTTCCAGCATCCTTAAAAAACCACTATTAATAAAAGTTCTTCACAATTATTATACTTATTTACTTACACAATCTTCATGCTCCAAGTAATTAAAACTTGATTTTAACCATTGTGATTCACGTGCTTCAAAAACTGGCTTATACTTTTTACATAAAGTCCACTTTTTTTACCAGTTGCTACAAAACCAAGCAATTTTCCTTTTAATACATTCACTTTAAAAATTTTGCTTTAATGTTCCTCTATAAATTTTACCATTATTGATGTTAATTCATCCATTTTTTTAGTTGGGTGAATAAAATAAAAATTAAAAAGTTCCCCGTTTGTGAATAACGTAGTCACTAAAATTGCTCTTGTTAATAGGTTGGAAAATCTTGGACGCTGAATTTTTGGATACTTACTTTTGATATTTAGGAGTATTTAGAAATATAAAGTATCAACCTTTAAAAAGTCCTAAAAAAAATTTCGAGGACTATCAAAACTTTGGTATGAGATTTTTCTAGTTATGGATGGAAGCAATTAATCACCACTCAATAAATATACAAAAACTGTACTTTTTTTTATCTCAAACTTACATAATATGATAAACTATAAACACAATTTTAAAATTTTGTACCAATTATATAAAAAAAATTTAAGTAAAAAGTATATAATAGAATTTTTCACAAGTAAATATGAGTTAAAAAATAAGTTAATTTTAAAAATAAGTTAAAGTAAATTTTTAATAAGAAGAAGAACAATTAAATCATATGATTATTTAAAGTGTAGACTTTAATTTGGCATAACAATTTTATCAAAAACAATTTTTTTATTTTTTTGATTTTTGGCCAAAATTGACCATAGTGCAGTGTAGTAAACTCACCAAAGGGTTTGTTCTTAGACCAAACTTCTTTTATGACCTTTTTTTATATTTATACCCCGATCACATAGTGGTATGACTTTCTGCTGATAATAGTAACTGCCTAAAACACCTAGAACTAGACCCAACTTTTATTATAGCGATCAACTTAGAATCACTCTCTGAGTCGATTTGGCGATGTCCGTCTGTCCCTTCGTCCGTCCGTCTGTGTGGCCATATAAACCTTGCAATCAAACTAAAGGTCGCAAATATTAATATATTTTGATTAAATTTAGTGTATAAGCTGCTATCGGCCATAGCATGAACGCTACTGATATTGGTAAAAATCGGTCCCCATAAAAATGACCCCTATGAGATCCACTTAAATTGCCATAATATCCAAATTATCATATAGACAATTCGTATAGGACAATTCTTAGTTATAACCCCCATATGAAAAACAAAAAAATCAAAAAAAAAAAAAATAATGAACAGATTTTTCTCATATTTGGTTTGTATAAGTTTTTTCAAAAAATATGTTACCTTAGTGAATATGGTTAGGACTGGTCCTATTTTGACCTAGTCCCCATATAAATATAGCATCCGATAAGAACTTTTTCATATCCGAGGGCTTATTTTCTATATCTAATTACTTGGACCTTAGTAATTGCGGGTCTAATCGCTTGATATAGGGTATCGTATCGTCGGTCGAGGCCGATTATAATTTTCTTACTTGTTGTTCGTTATCTTGATTAGCCACTAATGATTTCTCATTTCATTCTTCAACAAAATTGTAGCTAAAATAGAAAAAAATAGACCGACTATACGATACCATATACCATGCGTTTAGAGACCCTAGCTCTCAGGCCCAACTAACTGGATATAGAAAATAAGCATAAACCAAATTTGAGTGGCATATATATTAATTTTGTTGGCTGCAGATATGAAAAAGTTCATATCGGATGCTATGTCTATATGGGGACTAGGTCCAAAAATGGACCGATCCTGACCATGGTTGGCAAAGTTTCTTGTATTTTGAAAAAATGTATACAAACAAAATTTGAGATGAATCAGTGAAATATTTTGTTTTTTGATAGATTTAAGTGAAGATCGGGAATCGTTTTTGGACTACTCATTAATGGATGTAATAAACACATACAAACCCAATTTGACTAGGATCTATACGACAATTTGGATAATATGGCAATTTATGTCGATTTCATGGGGGTCATTTGTATGGGGGCTAGGTCTGAACATGGACCGACTCTCACCAATTTCAATAGGTTTCAAGCCATGGCCGATGAAAGCTTACATACCGAATTTCATCAAAATATATTCATATTTGCGACCTGTAGTTTGATTACAAGGTGATTCTGATTCGATCGGTATATAAAAGATGGGTCTAGGTCAAATATTTTTGGTTGTTACAAACAGCAGCACAAAGTCATTATACCCAAACCACATAGTGGTATAGGGTATAAATATGGTCAAAAACGCGAAAATGTCAACCGTGGCAAGAAATTTGTTTTCCTAAATGTTGGAATTTTTTTAATATTTCTTAAAATAATGGACTCTTAACAGTCTGGCAATAGTAAGAAATTTGAAAAAATTTTAAAAAATTTTGATATTGGAGCACGCTTGCATGAAGCCGTTGCCGCTTTGCATTCAGTTGTTCCCTCAATTCCAAGCTACGAACAAGGATTTGCCAACTAATTTTTACGTGAAGACTCAACTATCGATTGCTGGTTTGGAAGATGTCAAAGTTGTGTTGGCATTAATGAAGAAAGATTGAAGGCCCTAGTGGAAGGAGCAATCCTAAACAAACACGTAACATGGAAAGTTTGGAAAAAAAAGCCTTGCATCTAAAAGAACGGAAAAAAAGAAGCAAACGGATCGATTGAAGATCTTATCGGACATATTGCAAGCCTTTCGCCACAATTTCTGAAGCACTGCTTTGTTAAGCGGGAACAATCAAGGATGTTCAATCTTGAAGACCGACCTCGAGCCCTTAGTTTGCAATATAAGGAAGAGCGTTGCTCCAAATTGATTTTAGCGAAAATTTTGTTTGCGAAGGCCAAGAAGAAGTTCAGAGCGCGCATTGGAATCAACGGCAACTCAGCCTGTTCACATCGGCTTTTATATACAACGGTATTCTTTGTTCCAAAGTTTTCGTTACAGACAATTTGCAACACATTCCTTTCGTTTACAAGCTGGCATCGGAAACGCCAACATCAGTAAAAATTTTAAAAATTTGGAGTGACGGACCATCATCCCAATTTAAAAATAAATATATCGCGGCTATAATACCATACCTAGAAAAAGAATTTGGAGTGAAGATATTTTGGAACTTCTTCGCAACTTCGCACGGTAAGGGTTGTGTTGAGGGAATCGGTGCCACTAGTAAGACTGTTGTGCGAAAGCACATTAAAGCACGGCATATTATTGTTAACAGCGCACTAGAGTTTGTAAGCACATTTAAGCGCACGAAATCCAGAACTGATCTTGAAGAATTTACAAGCAAAGTCTTCGATAAAATAAATGAGCACTTAGGCACTACTCAAACATTTGCTATTGCTCAACAAGTTTCGAATATATCATCGGCTCATCAAATTCAAGAAATTTGTGGCAAGGCCGTTGCATACACAATCTCGATGCAAGGGTACCAAAATGCCTAAGTTTTCATGTTTGTATTCAAAATGTTTTAAAAGTCCAGAATAAGACAGTTTTTTTTTTGTTATTGTTTACTGTTAAATAAAAAATAAAAACCAAAGTTAAAAATTGAGTATTTATGTCGAATGGCCACACCCACTTTCTATGAACAAATCCGAATATAAAGTATGTGTATTATAATCCAGGCTTGTTTAACTATACACTCTCCTTGTTTTTCGATTCTCTTTAATTGATAAATTCGAACGATGTAACGTGGCAGTCCGTACATTTTCGCGTTAAACTTTTTATTTCTGCAACTATATTTAAAAAATTAAACGCGATAATACTTAATGAACTCTTGGCTATCACTTATCCAGAAATTGTATGTATTCGTCAAATAAAAGAGCAGAAATTTGGGAAAATGTAACTGCAACTCAAATAGCCCTTCCAAAATTATGTAACGTGGCAGTCCACTTTAAGCGCTTATAATTTTTTTACCGTTTACATTATGAAAACACTTTCTTTATACAAAATTTTTAGTCTTAGGAGATTTGTTCTATGCATAAAAAAAAATAAGAACCAAAGTTGATTTTAAATGAGATAAATCAAAAAAACTGTGTACGAATGATACACATCGTATACACATTTTTCGACTCTACTAATAAATAATAACCATACGCCTTGGATATGTTATGTTATTAAAAATATTTATTAAAAACTAGCTGTTTTTACCCGGCCATGCCCGGGATTCAAAGGCCTTTGACTTGAAAAATGGTTCACTACGCTTAGCAGACGCTGAGTACTTAGCGCCCAATGAACAAATTCCACAAAAAGATGAACCTACTCTCCAAAAATTTGTATGGGATTGGAGAATTTGTTCATGTTGAAAAATTACCCAATGTTTACGTTTTTTGGGGAGTAAATTAATTTTTTATTTCAATTTAAAATTATTTGATTTTTTAATTTAGAAATCTTTTTATAAGACGCTACAGCAATAGTACATAAAAAATCAGCTGCGAAACCACTTAAAGTTTTTTTTGTAGTTTATTTATTTTGTAAACATCATATATAACGGAATCGTTTGCAAATTAAAGGGAGCAGAACTTTTAAAAATTTAATAACTTTATTCAATAAGTGATCATCATTGAGCAGAGACGTCAAATTTATAGATATTTCAAAAATGGAAAATGAATACGATGTTTAAAATTGCGCCGCAAGGTTGCTTTAATCAACTGCTTATATTATGTGTATAGTAATTATTGCACATACGTAGAAAAAATTTATCATAAGACCTGGAGCTAAAGCGAGCTAGTCGCATCCGCATCCGCATCCGCGCGTTTGGCAGCTACATCCGTGCTGCCGCGCAGTTGTCGTCAACTTATTTTAATCGCCAAAATATACTTTTCACATCATTGCTATATTTTAACTGAGCTGTGCTCGCGAGCGCGTTGCGTCCGCGTCGGAGCGCCGCTTCCTCGGGTTTGGCAGCCACACCAGTGCTGCCGCGCAGTTGTTGTCAAGTTATGTTAATTGCCAAATTATATTTTTCAGATCATTCCGATATTTTAGCTAAGCTGTGTTCCGCGAGCGATGCTGTTGAAAAGAATACAGATTTTAAGTACATTTACTGCAGGACAGATAATGAGAGCAGAGCTGGGACCTTTTTTAAAAAATTTTGAGAATTTGGGGAATAAGTTTATTTCCTTTGGGAACTTGTACTCAGCGCCTGCTTACCATTACAACTAACTTTGTTTATGCATGGATTATCTTGAGTGTAAGATGTGTAAGTTACGAATTTTAGTAATTCTAGAACCTTGGGATATACAACATTTCTGGTTTTTCTTTCTAGTGCATATACCAAATGATTGTGCTGGATCCCAACTGTGGACCAGGCGACATATAATTGTCTATGAGAAAAACAAGGAGATTCTGCTAACGTAAGATATTGTCCGCTAGATTTCTAGATGCACTTGAGTTGATTCAGGCATTTCCGCTTCTCTTAATAAAGCTTGTCTTGATTTTTGGGCTTCAAGACGTTATTGAGTTTTCTCAGATGTTTCGGCATTTCTCGACTCAGATTGTCTAACTAGTTGAGACTCAATTCGAATTTGGATCTGATCGGGTTCTCTAGAGTTCTGTTTAGTCTAAGCCTTTTTACATTTGAGGTAGTACGGCCTGTATGCTACGCTTTCATGTGCAAGTCACAATTGAAAATAGTTCTTTTGCCACCATTTTGTCTTCCAATGTAGTTAAAAAGGCGAGATGGAAATATTTGTACGAATTAACCTCATCGGAGTAATCCTAAAATAAATCTGCACTAATTTTGGGGGTTGCAACTCATATAAAAAAAAAAAAAACGCAAGAGGGGAATATTTGTAATAGGTTGATTTACAATATTTATTTCATAGTGGTGTAAACTCAAGAGTAGTAAGTTAAGAGATTTATGCACTAAGTTTTAGGGAAGTCCATTGAAAAATTAAAATATGTTAACAAACATTAAAAGCGTATATAGAAATTTAAAAAAAGTGGGCGTGGCCGATAAAAATATATGACGACCTTGCCTGGGATATGAGAATAATATGCAGAAAATTCGAGTGAAACCCGTAAAAAATTTAAAAAAATGTGGGCGTAAAAATAGGCGTGGCCGGTAAGACAGTCTCTGGGGTATAGATCGTGTGTACCAAATTTCAGAGAAATCCGTCGACAAATAAAAATTTGTATTTCGAAAAAATATACCAAAAAACAGAAATGAATTGTATATAAAAAGTGGGCGCAAAAGTAGGCGTGGCCGGTAGGAAGCATATGGCGACCTTTTCTGGGGTACAGAGATCGTGTGTAACAAATTTTAGAGAAATCGGTTAACAAATAAAAATTTGTATAGCAGTCAAACAAACAAACAGAAAATAAAAGTGAGCGAAAAAGTAGGCGAGGTCGGTAAGAAGCATGTAGTGACCTTCCGTGGAGTTCAGAGATTGTATGTACCAAATTTCTGAGAAATCCGTTAACCGATAAAAATTTGTATAGCAAACAAATATACCAAAAACAGAAAACGAATTGTATACAAAAAGTGGGCGTAAAAGAAGGGGTGGCCGATACAAAGTATATGGCGACCTTTCCTGGGGTACCAAATTTCAGAGAAGTCCGTTGAAAACTACAAATTTCTATAGCGGTCAAACAAACAAACAAACAGAAAATGAATTTTATATATGTATATAGATGGGGAAAACTTACAAGTTTTTGAAGATATCATTCGATAAAATTAATGCAACTTGATTTGCTGAAGCTATTTACTGAAGAGTGAAATGAGAAATCATCAATGTTTCTTGATTTATAGCTAAAAGACTAAGCAAAGAAACATCAAGATAAGAAAAAATAATAAAACGTCATAAAAAAAGTTTGGCCTGAGAATGCGAAACTGGTACTTTCACCCTGTCTTGGAGTTTCCAACGGCCCAGAATGGCTGCTGTACAGTATAACTACTGGAGAACATATTGCATATCTTTATATGACTGGTGTCGCCATCAAAAGAAGCCTCACTTATATTTTTGCCTTTGTAAAAAAAATTTATATTGTGATGTCATTAAATGACATATCAACAACATTTCCAATTAATTTAAGATTTCATTTATTGTATTCTTTAGAAAAATAGAACAATTCCTTGTCTTTCAACACCTAATCATTGTAGTCTAAGAGTTAGGAATTTCGTAAAAAAAAATAAAAAAAAAATTAATTCTCAATTTAATTCATTATTTAGTATTTCATTTACATTAAGTCAAGTACTTTATCGTTCGATATACAATACTATATTTTATAAAACAACTTATTCATGACAAAAGACAGACATGCGAGTACATTTATATTTAATTGAATTCCTATTGTACGTCACTCATAAACACAAACATTCGTATGCAATTACTAAACAATGCACAATTCAATAACACTTATCGATTGTCAATTTGTTAGACAGAGAAATTGAAAAAATCAAAAGGATTCCATGAATGAATTACCAAGAATAAAATATATTTAATATTATTCTGCGGCATGCCGCGGCAATGCCGTAACACGTATTACAACCCCATACAATATCCAATATGTCAAGTATAACGGGATGATTTCACTTGCAGTAGCAAACAGCGTTGGGACTCATATATTAAAAGCAGATTAACATCCAGCTAAAAAAGAGCCTCCAATAAAGTGAAATAGATGTCATTATTGAATCTGAATGTTGTGAAATTTTGACTGTGAATTGTATTTTAGCTTAAAAAGTCATGATAAATCACTTTTTTTGAATAGTTATTATTTAAGAGCAAATTATAGTCTATACCACTGTGCGATCAGGGTATAATGAGTTTGTAACTATTAAAAATACTTGATTCAGACACACCTTTGATTCTAGCGATCTACTCAGAATCGCTACAGGTAGCCAACACAAATAATATTTAAAATTTTAAATTCAGTATATAAACTTTTATTGGCCATATTATGATCGGTATTGAAATTGTTGAAACTTGATGCATGTTCAGATCGATTCCTCATAAAAAGGACCCTATGAGAACGACTTAAACTTCCCTAAAATCATGACCATTATATCGATCATGGAAAAATTTTGTTTATGTTCGTTTATTAGTAGTCCAAAAATAAACTCTTAATCGCTTAATCGACTCAGGAAGTGATTCTGAATCGATCGGTATAATAAAAGTTGGGTCCAAGTCAAATATTTTTGGTAGTTACAAATATCAGTATAAAGTAATTATAACCTGACCACATAGTGGTATAGGGTATAAAATAGCTTCCGATATGAAACTCTACATACAGTGGTGCCAACTTTTTTCGAGCAAAAAGGGCAAAACCGTACCTCAAAAAGCTCTAAGTTAGATTAAACGAAAATCGCTAGAAAGCACTAAGATTTAATTTAACATTTTAAGTGTTTATAAAAAAAAGAACAGATATAAAATGCGCGAAATATTTTTCTTACAACTGATTATTTTCAAGTCTATGCCATAGTATTGTTTTTATATAAAACAATGATTTTTTATATGTTTGAAGTGAGTTAATTTTATTTGAAACATTTTATCAAATTTCATAATTAGCACAATACTAGTATCTCGTTTTGAGACCATCTTTAATATGTATTAAAGTATACTAGTAGATTCCAGCGCTCGAAATTCCTGTACAAATTCTAGGCAAATTTTTTTTCAACTTAGCCAATTCACAAACCAACACTTTTTTGGTTTATTATTATTCTGAATGATATTGTATAATTTTGTATAATTTTGTATAATTTTGATCATTGTATAATTTTGTGTATGTGTTAGTAGCAACTTTAAATGTAATTTACTCAAAATAAAGGCAAAAAATTAAAAATCTGTAGGTGTGGTGTACAACTAAAAAGAATTACCTTTAAAAAAATATACGTTTTGCCAAAATCGGGATAAAACGGTAGAACAAAACATCGGTCACAAGAAATCGCCTAGCCTATTAATATTATATATGTATTAAACAATACTAAAAACTTCATTGCCCTTGACACTTCTTTGTCTTCGGCGTTTGAGTATCTAAACTTTTTTTAATTGTCTAACTTTTGGAAGTTATATGCTTCAATAAAAAATAAACTAGTTATGGCTCGATTTTTCCATTTACTTTCACCGTTTTCTTTTCTGACAAAAAAATTTCGAACTTTATTTGCACTTTTTGCGAAAAGCGTATTTTTTTTATATAAGAGAAACCTTATCTTATATCAATTGAAACGTCTTAAAGTTGAGCCCTCATTGCCATTGCCTTCTGTCAGGTCATAGTGTGAGAATATTTCCCCATTGTTAATCTTTTTTTAATATTTTCACCCTATGACTTCAAAGAGGATAGTAATCAAAATTTTTTGCATTTTATGCACACAACACTTTGAGACCTTTCGATTGATGTATAAGATGAGGTTGCTCTTAATTCAGAATATATAAAAAATATACTTTTCGAAAAGAGTACAAATAAAATGCGACATTTTTTGTCAGAATAGAAAACGGCATTAGTTTTCAATTGTTTTTTCAATTTCTTTTTTTACCTTTTTAAAATTCTTTTATAACATTTTTTAATTTTTTTTTAATTGGGTAAGTGAAATTTTTTTAATAAGAAGTATAACTAAACAAGCAAATTTCATTAAGAGCAGGGCGATATCATCTTTCCTATAATCAAATTTTTCCAGAGGTACAATTATTCTGCTTATTAATATTTCCGCTATTTGCATATTTGATAATATTAAGGCCAACCCAGTATATTATATGAATATAGGTCAAATATATAATATTGTGATTAACATGAAATTTATTTAAATAGCGCTCAATGGAAAAAATATGCAAAAAGCGCTAAGTTGGCATCGCCGTTTTATAGCTGCAGGCCACAAGTTCATAAAATGCCTTTTAAATGAGGTTTATGCTAATTTTATATACACTTGCTTGAATAAGTACCGTATACCTAAAATAAAAACTGTCACACAACGAAAAAAAAAGATAAAATTAACTAAGCTAATTATTTTTTTTCTAATAAATTACACTATGCGACAAATGGTAGGGGTCAGTGATCGGGATGGGATGAATCGTATATCGAATAGGGGAATTTGTCACGTTTTAGGCTCTCCTGTTTGACACACCTCGAGAACCACTAGTCTGATTTTGCTGAAACAAATTTAGAAAAATTAAGAATTACAATTCCTTTAATCTGTTCATATAACGTTTTGCTACATAAGCAACAGTTTCGCAGTTATAAATAAATGTATAAAGAAAAAAAATATTTTTGCCTAAAAAATTAATTTTTTTTTAAATTCATAAAAAATCCAAAACGGAAAAAGTGCCAAGTCCTATTACTTTCGCGTAAAGTCACATAACCTATGAACAAAATGAGATATAGATCATGAAAATCGATGTACGCGTTTCGCTTTTATTCACAATCATTTTGACAAGAATATTGATTTTATGTTTCAATGAATTTGGATAATATTTATTATATATTATTTATTATTAACACGTAAAATTAAAAATATCAGGTTATTACATAGATAAATAGATCATAAAAATCGATGAACGCATAAATTTATTTTCGTTTGTTTGCTCCCTTTACTTTCTTCTTATTTTTCATCAAGCTTTTATTTATTTTAATTGTATAAAAAATCTCTGTTTCTACTCAATATTTCATGAGCGTTCTGCACTAATGACAAATGTTGTTTTGCAATTTCGCACGGGAAATATGCATCGAAATATGCGATAATGCAAAGCAAAAACTTACTATTAGTTGCAATCGTTTAGTTTCTTAGAGGGGATTTAGACAGTGCGTTTCCACGCTGCGTGAAAGGACTTCCGCTTCGTGTTTGTAAGCGAAAGTCTCACTATCTGTTTTTGTGGATTTTTTTTAAAATTTTTTTCTACACTCTTTCGTTTTCTTGACAAGATGTAGGAAATTCTAATCTCAACAAAGTGACAAGTGATTTTATTAACAGCCATTGAAAAAATACGTTTAATACGTGATTTTATTAAGCGCCATTTAACTTTTAAAAAAATCAATAAATAAAATTAAATAAATAAAAAAAATAAATTTTCCATAATTTTTTAACGTAACTAAAAAACACAAAATTGTTCTTAATTTGTTTATTTGTTGCGAATAAACAAATGAAAAAGATGGGCAGAATAAACGCCAACAAAATCAAGAGTAGTTGCAACCAAAAACTTACAATGTAAATGCATGGGGATTTACGTAGCATCTTCAAAAGAGAATTGAAGAAAAATTCCCTCTGATGCATTCTTTCTTATAGAGCAAAAGTCAATGCATAATGTCTTTATTTAAGAACTTTTATTAAAACGAAACGTGCAGTAGAAATATCGAAATGAAAAAAGTAGCGCTTGTGCGACTTTGCATTCAATATCTCGAAATGGGTTGTGAATAAATGTAAAATTTGTTTACATTAGTTAGATTTGATTTTTTCCCTATAAAAATATGATAAAACAAATTATTTTCAAGAAATTCTAATTTTTTGGTCACCCCGACCGTCCCGATTTAAAATTTTCTTGGAAATTTTTGTTTTAACCAAGTTTTTTTTTAATCTACAAAGAAAACCAAGAATATTGTTATATAACATATCCATAATATTAATAGGCTAGGCGATTTTTTGTGATCAATGATTTGTTCTACCGTTTTATCCCGATTTTGACCAAACGTATATTATTTGAAAGCTATTTCTTTTTAGCCATTTTGCAGATTTAAAGATTTTTAAATTTTTTCCTCTATTTTGAGTAAATTGCATTTAAAGTTGCTACTAACACATACATTAAATTATACATATGCTATGTGTGTTTTATTAAATTTGTTAATGAGTTTGTTATCTTCATTCACAATAATAATAAACCATAACAAGTAAGCAAATTATAGTCGTTAAGAGACCCTATCTCTTCGGTCCAAGTAATTGGATATAGCAAATAAGCATAAACCAAATTTGAGTGGCATTTTGATTAATTTTTTTCGCTGCAGATATGAAAAAGTTCATATCGGATACTATATTTATATGGGGACTAGGTCGAAAATTGGACCGATCCTGACCATATTTGGTAAAGTCACTTATACTTTGAAAAAATATACACAAACCAAATTTGAGAAAAATCTGTGCAATATTTTTGTTTTTTGATAGATTTAAGTGAAGATCGGAAAGCAGCTCTATATTGGGCGTTTGACTAAGAATTTTCCTATAGGCAGTATTTTTGAACTACTGATTAATGGATGTAATAAACACATACAAACCCAATTTGACTGAGATCTATATGATAATTTGGAACTTATGGCAATTAATGTCGATTTCATAGGGGTCATTTGTATGGGGGCTAGGTCTGAACATGGACCGATTCTCACCAATTTCAACAGCGCTCATCCCATGACCGAGGGAAGCTTACATACCAAATTTCATCAAAATATATTCATATTTGCGACCTGTAGTTTGATTACAAGCTTTACATGGACGGACGGACGGACGGACGGACATTGCTATTTCGACTCAAAAAGTGATTCTGAGTCAATCGGTATAATTAAAGATGGGTCTAGGACGAATATTTTTGGTTGTTACAAACAGCAGCACAAAGTCATTATACCCAAACCACATAGTGGTATAGGGTATAAAAATGTTGGTTTGTGAATTGGCTAAGTTGAAAAATAAAGCTGCCTAGAAATTGCACTCGAATTTCGAGCGCTGGAATCTGCTAGTATTATATTATTATATTATTGAAAACGCTTTCTATCCACACAAATAGTTTTTAGATTTTTTAAGAGAATTTGCTGCTTTAAAAAAATTTTTTAAATCCTTTTTCACTTTTTACCTATAAGTCAGAGAGCTACCTCGATTTTGACAAAGTTACATTTATTAGAAAGACAAATCAGAAATTTATTGCAGTTTCATCCGAAATTTTTTTCTACAGAACAATAAAATCTATTTTTTGACTCTTACCCTCCAAAAATTATTGGTTTTGTGTTCTTATTTTTTCGTCCCAAACAAAATTAGCACATTAACATTTAAGTTCTGTGAATGCAGGATAATAGAGAATTTCAATATAAGAGCTATATATCTAGTTAATTAAATAACAGATTATGGTGTTTAACCTATAGATCAATAATCATTTTTTTGTTTTTTTTTTTAATTCATATATAAAATTGTAGATTAAAAAAAAAATTGGTTCAAACAAAAATTTCGAAGAAAATTTTAAATCGGGAAGATCTAATACTTTTCTTTTTAAAGAGCTGTATGCAGATTGATAAGGAATCTTAGCGGAAAATTTTCATATATTTCTTAAAGAAAAAAAAGCACAACAGTACCTTTCAGTGCAACAGTAGCAATCAGCTATTTTCTGATAATTATTAAGAACTAGCTGGACCCGGCAAACGTTGTTTTGCCCTCAATGAAATTTTTATTTTAATTAGAATCTGTATATACCTATATAAAAAAAAAAAAAACGTTTGTGCATTTGTTAATATTAATTGAAAACTGTTAAAGAAAAAACCATGTTTTATTTATGAAAATTAAAATAATTATTTATTGTAACATATGTATAAGAATGGACAATATATTTCTATTATTGTATATATTTTTAGTTTCATTATTCTCGTAGTAAATGAATAAATTTGCTGGCGTTCCGACACGGGAACATGCCACATATAGTTGCCCGTGGGAAAAACGGCTGTTTTCGAGGTCCAAACCACATATTTGCAATGATTGTCCTTGAGATTTATCAATTTATAAATTTATTATTATCATAGGAATTCTTGGCAGCAAAACATGTTCTCTTTTAAATTTTCCTTTGAGAATTATGGCCTCAATAACATTGGGAATTATTCTCTCAACAATTAAATAGGTTCCATTACATAGTCTCGGAGCGTTGAGGTTACGCATCAAAATTATTGGAGTATCAACTTTTAATTTTAATAAATGTGGCGGTATACCGGGCACATGAATTAAATTCAAAAATACTGTTGGATAATTGACTGCTTCATTTCCTTCAACAACACTATCCATAGATTTGAAAGAAAACGTTTCGGAATCAATCATGACCTGAATAAAAACATTAATATTAGCGACATCGACATTTTTTGCGGCTAAAATAACTCGTTCACTTAACCAATCATGTTTACAATATTAATTTTGAATGTAGGCGAATACATTTTCAATTAATTCATCGCGTGACGATATAAATTGACAAAACTTTTGTGGATATTTTAATAGTTTGACTGGTTGGGTTAATATTGATTTTACCATTACCAAAATCAAGAAGTTGTTTTGAAAATTGGTCAGCCGTTGGATCATTTTGTAATCGTACTCGCATGTTTGTTGGCAATTTTATAGTTTGAACGCTACTCCATATTGTTGATAATTTTCAGCAGGCATTTATTTCGTCAGCATAGGCTGATTTTGGTATGACTGGCAATGTTTGACGAAAATCTCCAGATAATAAAATGAGAGCTCCACCAAAAAGTCTTGCATTGCTTTTCAAATCTTTTAAAGTTCTATGTAATACTTCTAAGGAATGTTTGTGAGCCATGGTACATTCATCCCAAATAATAATACTGCATTTTTGCAGAACTTTTGCCATACCGGAATGTCTTTTGATATTACATATGGCATTCTCATTTGTTTGTATGTTTAACGGTGATTTGAGTGCTGAATGAGCTGTACGACCACCATGCAATAATGCTGCGGCTATTCCGGACGAAGAAATAGCCAAAGCAATTTTTCCTTCCTTTTTGGTTAGAATATTTATATATAAAAACGTTTGTGAATTTTGTAACTTTATAAAATTTAAATAAATTTGATAACTCATTATTTTTCGAACGCCAGCGCCATCTACCGTTTCAGTAAAATCGCACCGTCAATAAGAATATTCGAAATAATTTTACCCCAGCGCCGAAATATTCGAAATAATTTTTCCGAAGATCATTCGTTACAAACAAATGCACTTTTGTGAAAATTTCATGACGATCCTTCCAGTAGTTTAGAAGATATTACGATTTTTTATTTTTCTAAAAAGGGGCGTGATCACGCGCCGACTTTTCTTCTGGTATGTATTTCTATTCATGCCAATACCATATGTACCAAATATGACCGCTGTAGGTCAAAAAACTCCCGATATATGATGGGCATGCCACCGTCCCTTTATCCAATCAAAAATTTATATAGCCTATTATTCCTTCCAGAGTCACAGTAACACGCTGTGAAAATTTCAGGAAGATCGGTTCAGGGGTTTGGCCTCCTATAAAGCACAAACACACATTAATTTTTATATATATAGATTGAAAGCAGATTACTTATAATTTAAGGTAAAATGGGGCGAAAAAGGGGGATTTGGTAATAAAAAAAATGTATGGCTACCTTACCTGTAGATAAAATGTGTATAAAACTTTAGGTAAATACATATTACAAAAAAAGTATTTTGTATAGCAAACATTGTTAGTGGTATAAGTAAGTATCTGAATTAAAAAAGGGGGCGGTGAAGTGGGCGTGGTTCATAGTTATATGGCGACGTTAACAGTATTAAGAGCAATATACTACCAAATAAAAAAAAAAATCCGTTGGAAGGAACAAATTTGTACAGAGAACAAAAAGTTTAAAACTTTCAAACAAAATATGGCGTGAAAAGGGGCGTGAAAGGGGGCGTGGCGTAAGAAATGTTTATTTCTACCTCGCCTGGAGTATAATGTGTATACAATTTGAACTAAATCTGTTAAAACTATATGGGAGCAATTACATTATTTTTAAAAAGTGGGCGTAAAAGTGGGCATGGTAGAAAAAAAAGTACTCTATTAATCATGCCATAGTTCCAGTTAAATGCTGTGAAAATATCAGGAAGATCGGTCCAGAGGTTTGGTCTCCTATAAGGTACAAACAAACAAACAAATAAACAAACACACATTCCATTTTATATATATAGATTGTGAAATTGATATTGAAAACAACCATGTTTGCAATTAAAAACATTTTGTTTATGCTTACCTCTCCTGTCAAAATTCCATTCAGAAAGAACGAAAAATTCCACTTTAATATCATATCCTTTTGTCAATATAAATTTTAAATTTTTTTATATAAAAAAAATTATTTTTTTTCAATATAGTTTTGGATTTTTTTGAATTCTCCATAAAACTTTGTAATTTTCCAATATAATTTTTGATACTCTCAATTTCTATTTGAAATTTTTTCGATTTGAAAGCGAAGTTTTTTCATGATAGCTTTATATTTACATTTCTGAATGCCTTCAAATAAGTTCTTTCCTTGGAGGCCATGAAATTGTGATTCTTTAAGAATGACTTCATTTTTTTTTTGCTGGGCATTGGTATCAATGAGGAAAATTATTTTTTTCTAAAAAGTTAATAAACTTTTTGTAATAGAATCAAACCTTATTACGTAAATTTATGGGAACATTCGTTATAAATATTTAATTCAATGGTAATGAGAAGAAAATATTTTTAAATGTAAAATTAGGGTGGCCCTTAATAAAAAAGTGTTTAAACTCTCGGTCTTACCCCCTAGAAATATGCGAATAGCAAAAAAACTGATAAATGCAAAGTTTTAGGTCAACAAAAAAAATTTAGAGGTGCCTCAACGCGACTGAAAATTTCATGGGAAATAAAGGGTCCGCCATCTAACGCTTTTTTTTTTCAACTAGTGCTTATTTCGCGAATGGTAATGCTTAGCTCATGTCTGATTTGACAGATAATTAGTTATATCCTTCCGCTGAACGAATATGGTTGTGTATACGCTTGAACAACGCTGGGAAATATTGCGATATTACTTTGAAAATCATGGTAATGTTGCAGAATGTGTGCGAAAATTGCGTATGGATTTTGGAAGAAGAGAAGCACCGTCAGCTCCATATGTTCGTTATCTTGTGAAAAAAGTGAAAGAAACTGGCATCCTCATCGATAAACCAAAGCGTAAAAAGCCAAAAACAGTGCGTACACCCGAGAATATTGCTGCTGTAGCAGAAAGTGTGCGTGAAGCGCCATCAACATCAATTCACCGTCGATCTCAAGAATTGAACATTTCGGAGGCATCATTGAGACGAATTTTGCATAAAGACCTTGGTATGACGCCATACAAAGTCCAATTGGTTCAGGAGTTGAAGCCAAATGACCATCCAATTCGGTTTCCCTTCGCTAAGTGGGCCTGCGATCGACTTACAGAAGATGCCGATTTTGCCAAAAAAAAAAATCATCTTTTCAGATGAAGCTCATTTTGATCTTGGCGGGTATGTAAACAAGCAAAATTGTCGCATTTGGGGCACAGAAAACCCGCACGCATTCATTGAAAAGCCGATACACCCAAAACGAGTCACTGTTTGGTGCGGATTTTCGTCCAGAGTCATAATTGGGCCATTTTTCTTCGAAAATTAGCAAGGAGTGGCCGTTACAGTCAATGGCGATCGTTATCGGGCCATGTTGAACGAATTTTGGTTCACAAAAATTGAAGAGGAGGACGCTACGTGCCACACAGCCGAAACTACACTCGATGTTTTGCGCCCTGTTTTTGAAGATCGCATTATCAGCCGCAGAGCTGATGTCGTTTGGCCACCTCGGAGCTGCGATTTGACACCGTTGGACTATTATTTGTGGGGTGCCCTCAAAGATAAGTGTTACGCCAACAAGCCAAACACAATTGATGCTTTAAAGGACAATATTCGTGAAGCCATTGGTGAAATACAGCTGCACACAATCGATAATGTGCTTAAAAATTGGACCGATCGTGTAGGCTACTGCATGGCCAACCGAGGCAGCCATTTGAATGAAATTATTTTCCATTATTAACCGGAAGGATTGTACTTTCAAATAAAAAAAAGAAATTTGAGATAATATTCAGAAGTTTTTTTATAGCATTTTCAAAAAAAAAAAGTTATTTGGCGGACCCTTTATATGGGAAAAATATGACTTTTTTTCAGATTTTATGAACATTTCGTTCTATAGTTTAATTTTTTCGACCAGTTGTTATATGAATCCATATCAGTACTAAAGTATCTTTTCAAAAAGCTATATAACTTCATAATCGAATAAAAACTTGAAAAGAAATAACAAATGCCCGAGACCTCTTTTGTGCCAAAAAACTCTAGGTCATGAAAAGTGATGAATATTTCTTCAGCTTTAATAAATAGATTAAAGCCATATTTTTTTTTGTCTCTATGCATATAAGTACTCAGATCTGAAATATTGTTTTATTACCACGTTGCTAACCTTTTGCGAAATGACACCAAAAATGGAAAATTTTTTTGATAAAATTTTGAAAACTCCTTTTTTAAGTTTTAAAAAATTTTCTTAAACAAAATTTCAAAACATGGATCTGGCACTTTAAAATTTTGTCAAATATATCTTAGAGATTAACTGTGTGATTTTTTAATTAAATTCCTCTGCCAGAACTTTTTTTACAAGGAATTTTTTGCGGATTTCGAGAAAAAATTATTTTCGTGAAATATACTGTAAATGTGCTCTTTCTAAATACTTTGTAACAAAAATTTATCAGTTGTCTACTTTTGAACGTTATGTTTTATCTTAATAGCCAAGGGTTTCTAAAAAAAATAATAGGACCCCATTAACCCTTTTGAACTTGGGATCGCATATGACCCCAAGCTAATGAAAGACAATTTATTGAAACAAATCAAAATTTTTTTATTGATCCAAAACTTTGTATATATCAGTTTTTTTTTGCTATTCGCATATTTCTAGGGGGTGAAGGTCCACCCTAATATATATATATATATGTATAAGTATATAAACCAAGTATAAGAAATGGAAATATAGAAAAAGGTTTATATTTAATACGGAGCCCAACTCTGGTGCCAAAGAAATTTATTTTTCTTCAAGTTACTGCATTCGTACGAGTATACTCGCAGACATACAAATACAGATATACACACACACACAATATATACAATTTAGTGAGTGAATAAAGAGTTAAAGAAGAGGATTTGGTTGTCAAGATGACATAGGAAAAAAAATATTCTTAAGAATTTTCTATATTATTGGCAAAATTTCTTTTACCACTTTTTATGTTCTTGAAACACACTTTACATTCTTCTATTCTTTATTTTTATTTTGTTGTTTTCTTACTTTATTGTTTTGTTATGTCGTGCTTATTTTTGTTGTTGTTATTTCTTTATCTCTATATCTTTAAATAAATTTATATAAATACATACAATATATGGAATATTTTTAATATCATCTAAAAGTACAAAAGTACAAAAAATTTTATAAAAAACCTAAATATTTTTATTCAATTTCTTGTACTAAAAATAGTACAATGTCCTGTGTTGGCTTTAATTTAAATATCTACACAATTTCCAAAAATATTTCAGATTTATTAAATTCTATTAAAATAGATATAAGCAATTATGTTTGAAAAACTATCAATTGGCAGGTACAAGTGTACTGGTCGAAAGACACTGACGTATTCTCAAATATTAACAACAAATTTGAGTAGTATAAATTAAGTAGATTTATGTCAGACTAGATTAGATTACATTTTATTAAAGTGATTTTAAACATGTCTAATGTCATAGTGGATATTGTAGATCTGTTGAAGTACTTCACAATATAAAGTTCAAAAGCTCGTCTTTTCTTTAGTTCCTTAACTTAAGAATGTTTAAGTACATTGATTTTCAAGCGAATTTTAACCACTTAATAATTACTAGCAGATTCCAGCGCTCGAAATTCGAGTGCAATTTCTAGGCAACTTTATTTTTCAACTTAGCCAATTCAAAACCAACATTATTTTGGTTTATTATTATTGTGAATGAAGAAAACAAACTCATTAACAAACACATTAACAAATTTAATAGACACACACATAGCATATGTATAATTTTATGAATGTGTTATTAGCAACTTTAAATGCAATTTACTCAAAACAAAGAAAAAAAATTAAAAATCTGTAAATTGGTGAACAATTAAAAAAAATACATTTCAAATAATATACACTTGGTTAAAATCGGGATAAAATGGTAGAACAAAACATCGGTAAAAAGAAATCGCCTAGCCTATTAATATAATAAATGGATTAATTTTAACACACATATATACATTAACGTCCAAAAGTATTTGCCACCCCTCTTCCTTAAATTTCAAATGTCCAAATTTCCCTTATTTTTCAATAACAAGTCCTCAAATTTAAAACATATATAATTTTTATTATTTATTTTCACTATCTATAATATTAATAGGCTAGGCGATTTCTTGTGACTGATGTTTTGTTCTAGCGTTTTATCCCGATTTTAACCAAACGTATATTATTTAAAAGGTATTTCTTTTTAGCCGTTTTGCAGATTTACAGATTTTTCAATTTTTTCCTTTATTTTGAGTAAATTGAATTTAAAGTTGCTACTAACAGATACATAAAATTATACAATACTCTGTGTGTGTTTATTAAATTTGTTAATGTGTTTGTAATAAAAATGAGTTTATTTTTTGTGTTGATTTGTAAATTGGCTATAATTGATTAGCATACTTTTAGGGTCTTTATTTAATGAAAAAATAAAATTACCTAGAATTTGCGCTCGAATTTCGAGGGCTGGAATCTGCTAGTTCACATAAATATATATTTTTTTTAAATAAATTCTATTTTTAAATTTTAAATTCATCAATGTGACCTCCTCCATTTCGTATTACTTTTCGACATAGTCTTGGCATCCTTTGAGTCAATTTTTTCAAAGTTTCTGGAGTGATCTGGTTCCAAAGTTAATGCAGGTTATTCCACAGGTCATTCTTAGATGTAGGACAAGCAGTTCGTATCATCGTGTCCAATTCAATCCACAGTAATGCCGTTTTCTTTTCTGACAAAAAAGGTCTCAAAGTCGAGCCCTCATAATCACAAAAAATTCGAGCCATTGACTTCTTTCAGGTCATAGTGGGAGAATATTTCCCCATTGTTCCCCTTTTTTGAATATTTTCACCCTATGACTTCCAAGAGGATAATAATAAATTTTTTTTTATATTTATGAACACAGCACTTTGAGACCTTTCGATTGATATATAATATAAGGTTGCTTTTAATGCAGAATATATAAAAAAAATACACTTTTCCAAAAAGGGCAAAAAAAGGGCGACATTTTTTCTCAGAAAAGAAAACGGCATAAGTCTGTAGGATTAAGGTTAGATGACTGTGGTGGCCATTCCATAACTTTACAGGTTCAATCTGCTCCCTGGGTCTTTTCGATCCAGAAGTCTCAATCCAGTGACCGTGGCTTGATCTTTCACGATAGGTTTGAAATCTTCGCAGTTTTTGCCGGCTATAATTTTCTTACTTGTTTTTAATTACACTGGTCTACAAATTAAAAAAAAATGGACTGCACCTTGTTCATTTTTTATCGCATGCTGGCAATACTGTAAAACAGTAAATACTTACACTACAATTTCACAATTATTAATTTGACAGAAGCCCACATTCATTATAAATCCTCATAATTGTAGCGTTTAAGCATGTCAGGGAGATCGTGTGTTACTCATCCAAGCTATTTTTGCTTTGTGTGTGGTGAAACTTTGGCTAGAAAAAATTAGATACGTCTTCGTCCGTTCGACACCAAGACCCGTTTATATTTTTTACGTAAACATTACGCCTTGTTGGCCTTTTTAAGTACTTAGTGGCTTTCCACAAAAGGTGCTCGTCGTACTTGGAGTTGTTGATTTTATCTATGAAATTAGCTGTTAATTGATTTTTTTGTTCGTTGAGAGCGATTTTAAGATCTTTATAGGCCTTGTTAAACAATCGTTTGTCATTTGGGTTTATATTTTGCTGCCACATTTTTCTCAGTCTTCTCTTTTGTCTGATAAGCTCTCTTATTTCTGTTGATATTTTTAATTGACTTGTATACCAGAGTAGATAGCGAAGTCTAAAACATCCGGAAGTATTCTTGGGTCAGTTGGTCAATACGGTGGTGTACCAGTAGATAACGTTGTATAGTTGTTTTTCCTTACACACTTATAAAGTTCAGTTCCTTTTGGATTTGGTAGCCTAGAGCCCCACCAAGGATGGTTCGCATTATAATCACCCCCTCATAATAAATTTATTACCAAGAGATTTAAAAAATTGCTCGTAGTGCTTAAGTTCTACTTTATGCCTCGGGGGAAAGTGTATAGAAGATACAACACAATCACCATCATTAGAGAAAATTTTTATATTTATTGCTTGTAGATACGGTTCTTGAACTGGAGGTAAAATTTTGTATTTTAAAGACAAATTGTTCCTGAATTATTGAAAAATTATCACGAATTAGGTGCACGAATGCCACTCAAAATGCATTTTCTTCATTCGCATTTAGATTTTTTTTTTCACAAAACCTAGGTGCGATGAGCCACAAACAAGGGGTGCGTGCTCACCAAGATTTAATGAAAATTGAAAAAAACTATCAATGATTTTGGGCCAAAGCATGCTGGGGGACATTGCTAGACTTTAATACGTGAAACACAAACGACGTTCAAATAACGCCATTCACTTTTGAAAATTCATTGATTTTTAAACTAATGATTTTCTATGTAAAAACCGAATAAAAACATTTTTTTTATATCTCGAGAACCTGACGTGATAGAGAAAAACCAATTACAGATTCGAATTCAGCCCACCAAATTAACCTAGGAAAGATATTTGGTTGCTCCAGTCAAAAACCTGGTTGGCTAGTGTTATTTATATTTCCTTTCCTTGTTTGGTAAAAAGAACACGCTAGTCCTTTGCCCAATAAGGAATTTTCCAAAAAGGAAACCTCTTTTCAGTCGCTATTTTCGTTACCTGATAAAAAAAAGACAATGTTGTGATTGCATACATATTAGGGTGGCCCTTCACTATATGGAGAAAAAAAAGTGTGCAAACTCTCGGTCGCACCCCCTAGAAATATGTGAATAGCAAACACACTTAGAAACACAAAGTTTTGGGCCAATCAAAAAACATTTAGAGGTGGCTCAACGCGATTGAATATTTCAAGTGTGTTTTATATGGGGAAAATATGACTTTTTCCGAATTTACGAAAATTTCGTCCTATAGTTTAATTTTTCCGCCAAATTGTTACATAGTTCGGGATCGGTATTAAATTATCGTTCCAAAAAGCTATAAAACTTCAAAATCGAATAAAAACTCGCCAAGAAATAGCAAATGCCCCAGACCACTTTAGTGCCAAAAAAACTAGGTCATGAAATTTGATGGCATTTTTTTCAACTTTAAGAAATTAATTAAAGCCAATATTTTGTTTTAGTCTCTATACCTGTAAGTACTCAGATATGAAGCATTGTTTTGTTACCACCTTCTTAACCTATTAAGACCCTATTGAGACCAAAAATAGAAAATTTTTTTG
Source organism: Cordilura impudica (assembly GCA_963682025.1). Lineage (NCBI taxonomy): Eukaryota > Metazoa > Arthropoda > Insecta > Diptera > Scathophagidae > Cordilura > Cordilura impudica. The sequence goes on along the minus strand of OY821520.1, from coordinate 130,554,901 downwards.
ATAAAATTTTGAAAACTCCTTTTTAAAGTTTTGAAAAATTTTCTTAAAAAAAATTTAAAAAAATTGATCTAGCTCTTTAAGGTTAATTGCATGCTAGATATTAACAGTGTTAATTTTTATGAAAATCCTGTAAATGTACTCTTTATAAATACTTCGTACAAAAATTCATCACTTTTCTACTTTTAAATACAGTAGAATCGCGATAATTCGTAATCGCAGGGGACCACCAATTTTTTACGAATTATGGGTGTTTACGATTTGTTGAGATTTTGATTTATAGAGGTAAATAAAACAAGTAAGAAAATTATAGTCGGTCTAGACCGACTATACGATACCATATACCATGCGTTTAGAAACCCTATCTCTTAGGCCCAACTAACTGGACATAGAAAATAAGCAAAAACCAAATTTGAAAAAATTTTGAAAAAGTTCATATCGGATGCTATATCAATATGGGGACTAGGTCCAAAAATGGACCGATCCTGACCATGGTTGGTAACGTCTCTTGTATTTTGCAAAAACATATACAAACAAAATTTGAGAAGAATCAGTGCAATATTTTTGTTTTTTAATAGATTTAAGCGAATATCGGGAAGCAGCTCTATATGGGGCCAAAGGGAGCATTTTTGGATTACTCATTAGTGGATGTAATGAACGCTTACAAACCCAATTTGAGTAAGATCTATATGACAATTTGGATCCTATGGCAATTTATGTCGATTTCATAAGGGTAATTTGTATGGGGGCTAGGTCTGAACATGGACCGATTCTCACCAATTTCAATAGCGTTCATCCCATGGCCGATAAAAGCTCATACACCAAATTTCATCGAAATATATTCATATTTGCGACCTGCAGTTTGATTACAAGGTTTACATGGACACACAGACGGACGGACGGACGGACGGACGGACGGACATTGTTAAATCAACTCAAAAAGTGATTCTGATTCGATCGGTATAATTAAAGATGGGTCTGGGTCAAATATTTTTGGTTGTTACAAACAGCAGCACAAAGTCATTATACCCAAACCACATAGTGGTATAGGGTATAAAAAGTTGCGAATTAAAGGGGCTTTTATTTTAACTAGTTATGGTTCTATATTTATTTATTTATGTACATAGACGTATTTACTTACTTATTACTCTAATTTTATTAAGAACTAATGAATAAAAACAAAAACAGTTATTCCATTTAAAAATTAAAAAAAAAAAAAATATAATTAATAATTAAAAATTATGCTTAAAAAAAGTCTGTTATTTTGTGTTGTTTAAAATTACCAAAGAATCGAAAACGTTATCATTAACATCATGATTTGAAAAATAGAAAAGCAATTGCTGAAGGTTGGATTTTGCTTCCTTATTCGTCATAAGGTGCCCTTCATAGTTGCTATCATCGTCATCACTTTCGTTGTCGCCAATTATCACTTGTTCTAAAATGTCCTCATCTCCCAACATTCCTGCAATAGCCACGTCATTGTCAACATTTGCATACTTTTCAAAGGAAACAGTATTTTGAGAATTGCAAGAAACACGACTCCATAAGTCGCCTATGTTTAATTGCTCATCTTCCGGCAAATCATGGATTACATCTTTAATGAAATCACAAGCGCGAAAGCAGTTTTGAATACATAACTTGCTGATACTTTGCTACGATTTATAAGAAATTAGCATTGCATCAAAAAGTGTAAATTTGAAGTCTTTTTTCTCATCAATACAATCTACCAAGTTGGTAACTAATTCTTTGCGATATAAAGCTTTGAAATTTTTTATTATACCCTGGTCAAGAGGTTGTAGCTTAGATGTCGTGTTTGGTGGTAAAAAAAATTAGATTTATGTGGCTATGAAATGGGGACCCATTGTGCGCCGTACAATTGTCTAAGAATAAAATGATTTTCCTATTTTGACTTTGCATGTCCTTGTTCACGATTTGGAGCCATTCATTAAATAAATCTATTGTCATCAAAGACTTCGTATTGTGACGATAATGCATTGGAAAGCTATGCATATTTTTGAAGCACCTTGGTTTTGCTGATTTTCCAATGAGTAGTGGTTTTAGTTTATCGGTTCCGTCCATATTTACAGCAATTAATAAAGTAACTCTTTCTTTGCTGTGCTTACCACCGTTGCACTTTTCATTTTTTAAGCAAAATATGCGATCGGATAGGCATTTATAGAACAAGCCAGTCTCGTCTGCGTTAAAGATGTCCTTGGCATCGTAGTCTTTTATTAGTTCCTTTAGTTTTTTCTCTCCATTCTGCACAAATACCATCATCAAACGAAATATTGTTCCGCTTTTTAAAACGGTCGAGCCAACCACCGCTTGCTTTGAAATTGTTTAAGTTTAATTTTTTGGCAAAAAACTGCGCTTTTTCTATTAATAATGGGCCGCCCACAGGAATATTAGACTGCCGACATATAAGAGACTTCTCTATTTCTAGGAATTCAGGTTGTTTTTGACGCTTGACTTTACTATTCGAAGATGCTTGCAATATAAATTCTCTCTTGTGCAGTATTGAAGTAAGTGTTGATTGAGCGCTTTCAAATTGTTTAGCCACTTCATGTTTTTTGCTCCATTATCAATAGCTGAAATAATTTGTTGTTTTTTCAATACAGATAAGTTTATATGAGTACGCTTTCGTGACATGTTTATGCGACGTTTACAAAAAAACTAATCAATAGAAAACACAAAAATTTCCATTGTTCAAAGTAACGGTAATAACATATGCAGCTAATGATTTTTTCGAAACGTTATTCTTAATAATTTTGCGTTTACGTTACGAATTATACGAGGGTTTAAACAATCAATAACGATTTATAAGAGGTTTTGCATTGCTTGTTAAAAAACAAAAATACGAAATATAGGGGGACCAAAATATATGAAAATATTACGAATTATTGGAATTTTCTCAAGGGACTGACAGTTTGTTACGAATTGTCAAGATTTTCGAATTATCGGGGTAAAAATTATCGCGATGCTACTGTATTATATTTTATCTTAATTATATCAATGAGCTTGGCTTATCGTAATTTTACCCCTAACTTAACTTTATTGTTTTATCTTAAATTTAAAAATGCACATAAAGGTTTTTTGAAAATTTTTGCCTTATTTTTAATATTATTCACAGTCAAATCTATTATAAAATAACGTTATAATGTTTAAGTAGAAAAGGATAAAAATCCTAACTCTTTATCAAAATTGTTAAACAAACTCACATGAAAATATTATGTTAATAAAGAAATGAATTGAATTGCTCGCGAATATAAATTAAAACAACTTTTAACCAATTTTGTGATAAAATTATTTTATGTATAAAAACTAAGGTTCAGAAAATACACACATGAAACACACAATGTTCTGTTAAAACCAGCCAACACATATCTTTATTTTCATATCAATTATGTGCGTTTCTAAATTTTCTACGGTGCCCAACACAACCATGACTGTGTTCGTTTTAATATTTCGTTATTTACACGAACATTTTTGTATCACATACTTTTTGTTTCAATCACACATAAAGCACACATTTCTGAGTGTTGCTTTATTTGAAGTTCATGTTCTGGTACGTGTACTGAAAAAAACCACAGAACATGTACAATAAACAGGTTCGAGTTCAGTTATATTTTAAGTCGTGTTTAAAACACTGTTTATTGTACATGTTCTGTTTTTTCTTACTACACGAGCCACACCACGACTTAAAATATAACTGAACTCGAACCTGTTTATTGTACAAGTTCTGTGGTTTTTTTCAGTACACGTACCAGAACATGAACTTCAAATAAAGCAACACTCAGAAATGTGTGCTTTATGTGTGATTGAAACAAAAAGTATGTGATACAAAAATGTTCGTGTAAATAACGAAATATTAAAACGAACACAGTCATGGTTGTGTTGGGCACCGAAGAAAATTTAAAAACAAACATAATTGATATGAAAATAAAAATATGTGTGTGTTGGTCTAAGTTATGTTTGTTTACATATATGTACGAGTTTTTTATTCAGTGTGTGTTTTTTTCTGAACTCTGATAAAAACTATCTATATTTTTCTAAATAAAATAAAAAGACCCACAAATGACCCAAAGGTAATAAAAGACATTTTATTCAAAAGAATATTAATAATTTGTTGACTTTTAAACGGAAACTATTAGTGAAAAAACGCATATTTTAGGGATGACAAGTACTTTTAGATGGTAGAGTATACAGTGCAGTTTATATGTATGTGTACCAAAAATAACAACACATTTGATCTAAAGAAAGCAACTAAAAATTGCACATCAAATGAAATGTATTTGCTTTTGGCAGCAATGAAAATTGTTCAATTTCACTTCGAACAGGGTGAACGAAAACTAAGAGCTTTCTATTTGAAAAAGCTGATCTCTAAAATCTGGAGTCTGATGTTTTGTCTTAAAAGGCAAAGTTAGTATTCTGAAGAAATAAAAAGGATCCAATTATTGTTTATAATTTTGATACTTATAAATATATTACAACAGTTTCTGTTAGTGCTTCAGAAATTTTCACGAACTGTACAAATTATAGATATATCCCAACAATTAGACTTTATGATTAGAAAAAGTAGCGTATGTTTTCCAATTTCAAGTCGATTTAAATTAGCGAATTCTCTTCCTATTACTTATCATAGCATCTGAAAAATAACATAAATTTATATCACTCATACGTCTCCTTTTCACACAACTTTTCTTATGCCAGCTATACACTACACAAGTTTAGCGCTTAAGTCTAGCACTGTACGGTGCGTTCGTGCAATGTTTGTGTTTGCGATATTTGTGCAGACGAACTGAGCAAAACTCGGAACTATTTTGATATTTGCTCAAGTTTCTAGGGCCATACTTATGCATAAGTCAACCCTACAACCTTTACAAGATCAGTTGATATTTTATTTATTTATTATATGTTTTTTTTTTTGTTTTTTTCTGGTTGGTCCGAAAACTCGTAATGGAAAAAATGGTCCTTAGTGTCTTTACTTTAACTTTGTCTTTTATTGAATTTTTATTTGTAAGTAATAGAGTAGTTACAGAAGAGTCAGTGTATCGAAATAAATTTCCAGATTATAGACTTTGATCCCAATTTTGTAACAAAAACCATATATTTTGTTAAAAAAAAAAATAATTTGCACTAAAAAAATTTAAGCGTTGGTAGTATTCAAATGTAATCTCAAATTTTTTTAATGTTTTTACAAATTTTTTTATTATAAAAATATGACTTTCTAAAAATGACATTCGCTTAAAATGAAAAAAAATCATGATTTTTTTTCGTTTTTATTTAAATAATCTTCATCCAAATTTTAAACTAATAACGTTAAATGCTAATGAAAAAAAATCATGTGAGTCCGATCACAAGGGAGATGTGTAAACATCTAATAATTAAAGAAAACATCAACATCATATTTTCCAGTGCATAAAAAATAAGTCTATTATGCTGTTTTCTGAAATTCAATTGATGTTTTCTGAAATGCAATCGATGTTTTCTGAAATTCAATTGATATTTTCTGATACACAATTAATGTTTTCAGCAATTCAAAAGATGCTTTTTGAAATTCTATTGACGTTTTCTGAAATACAATTAATGTTCTCAGCAATTCAAATAATGCTTTTTGAAATTCAATTGATGTTTTCTGAAATTCTATTTATGTTTTCTGAAATTCAAATGATGTTTTCTGAAATACAATTGCTGCTTTCTGAAATACAATTGATGTTTTCTGAAATTATATTGATGTTTTCTGAAATTCTATTGATGTTTTCTGAAATTCAATTGATGTTTTCTGAAACTCGAATGATGTTTTCTGAAATTATATTGATGTTTTCTGAAATTCTATTTATGTTTTCTGAAATGATGTTTTCTGAAATTCTATTTATGTTTTCTGAAATTCAATTGATGTTTTCTGAAATACAATTGATGTTTTCTGAAATACAATTGATTTTTTCTGAAATTCTATTGATGTTTTCTGAAATTCTATTTATGTTTTCTGAAACTCAAATGATGTTTTCTGAAATACAATTGATGTTTTCTGAAATACAATTGATGTTTTCTGAAATTCTATTGATGTTTTCTGAAATTCAATTGACGTTTTCTGAAACTCGAATGATGTTTTCTGAAATTATATTGATGTTTTCTGAAATTCTATTTATGTTTTCTGAAATTCAAATGATGTTTTCTGAAACTCGAATGATGTTTTCTGAAATTATATTGATGTTTTCTGAAATTCTATTGATGTTTTCTGAAATTCAATTGATGTTTTCTGAAACTCGAATGATGTTTTCTGAAATTATATTGATGTTTTCTGAAATTCTATTTATGTTTTCTGAAATGATGTTTTCTGAAATTCTATTTATGTTTTCTGAAATTCAATTGATGTTTTCTGAAATTTTATAGATGTTTTCTGAAATTCTATTTATGTTTTCTGCATTCAAATGATGTTTTCTGAAATTATATTGATGGTTTCTGAAATACAATTGATCGAATGATGTTTTCTGAAATTATATTGATGTTTTCTGAAATTCAATTTATGTTTTCTGAAATTCAAATGATGTTTTCTGAAATTATATTGATGGTTTCTGAAATACAATTGATGTTTTCTGAAATTCTATTGATGCTTTCTGATATTCAATTGATGTTTTCTGAAACTCGAATGATGTTTTCTGAAATTATATTGATGTTTTCTGAAATCCTATTTATGTTTTTTGAAATTCAAATGATGTTTTCTGAAATTCAAATGATGTTTTCTGAAATTATATTGATGGTTTCTGAAATACAATTGATGTTTTCTGAAATTCTATTGATGTTTCCTGAAATTCAATTGATGTTTTCTGAAACTCAAATGATGTTTTCTGAAATTATATTGATGTTTTCTGAAATTCTGTTTATGTTTTCTGAAATTCAAGTGATGTTTTCTGAAATTCTATTGATGTTTTCTGAAATTCAATTGATGTTTTCTGAAATTATATTGATGGTTTCTGAAATACAATTGATGTTTTCTGAAATACAATTGATGTTTTTTGAAAGACAATTGGAAAATGTTTAGAAAAGAACATATCATAATTTTTTCACAAATATAATCAGATAAAGTCACACCGATTTACACTTCAGCTCACACCGATGTGTTACGCTGTTTTTGCGATTGTATTGTGACATACAAATTTACCCCCCTGCGCGTATAGATGTTTACACATCAAAAATATTCAAAGGCTAGAATTCTTATTAAATGATGAACTCATCTATAATATTAATAGGCTAGGCGATTTCTTGTGACCGATGTTTTCTTCCACCGTTTTAGCCCGATTTTGATCAAACTATATTATTTGAAAGGTATTTCTTTTTAGCCGTTTTGCAGATTTACAGATTTTTAAATTTTTTCCTTTATTTTGAGTAAATTGCATTTATATTTGCTACTAACACATACATAAAATTATACAATGCTATGTGTGTGTTTATTAAATTTGTTAATGTGTTTGTAATAAAAATGAGTTTGTTTTTTTTTGTGTTGATTTGTGAATTGGCTTTAATTGATTAGCATACCTTTAGGGTCTTCATTTAATGAAAAAATAAAATTTCCTAGAATTTGCATTCGAATTTCGAGGGCTGGAATCTGCTTGTTTAAATTATTAGAAGAAATCTAAACTATTCAATTTTCTATATGAAGAAAAAATAGTTTTTAAATAAAACACAATATAATCATATAGGCATAATTAATTTTTGCTAACATTAACCAGAATCTAAAATATTATAAAAAAAATTTAATTTAAATTTACGAATTGTTCTATACTATTTTCAGCAGTTCACTTCATTTGAAAGCTCTGGTATCCCTGGTTTAACAATCTGGCTACAAAGTTAACATCTGTTTTATTTTTTGAAGTTGGCAACTCGAAATCAGATGTTTGTATAAATTTGTATGATTTTGTGAGATTTGTGAGATTTTTTGAGTGGTAGCAAGCGATAGTTATTGTGTTTATTAATTAAATATAAAAATAATAAAAGTGAAATTTATTAAAATAGAATGTTACAAACAATAAAAAAAAGTGTTAAAAACACGAGTTACTTAGGTTTGTCTCTCCTACCACAATTCCAATTTCGAATGCATTGGGTAATTGCCCATGAACAGTTTCTCCTGAAAATATTTTTTCACCAATACAATCATAAGTCACACAGCGTTATCTCCTTCAGCTCACACCGATATAAGTTACGCTGTTTTTGTGATTGTATTGTGAAATAGAAATTTACCCCCCTGCGCGTATAGATGTTTACACATCAATAAAAACTATGTAACTATGCTATTTTACTATAAAATTGTTACATAGTTTTCCCAAGTACTTAGTATGTACTTTGTAGATTTAACTTCATATTAACTTTGAAAAAATGTGTATCCGCATCACTAACACACACACACACAAGTACACTAAAGAATATAAACTTTACAATGTTATGCACTACCCCTAGCTTAACGAAACACACATGAGACATTTGAAGGAGTTCTATACAAAAATAATTATAAAACCGACTTTGTATGTGAGAATATGAGGTCTATATAAAAGGAATATTCTTTATGTTATAGCAGAAAATAGTTGGTTGTAGTTGAAATACTTAGTTGTTAGTTGTATGAATGTGTATACCATTATAAGTTGGAATAGTTAGTGAAAATGAACACACATTCTTGTGTAAGAAATTCTTAACGGTATAATAATTTATAGTTGGTCTTTTATATATTTCTAACAATAGAGTTACTTATATACGACGGACATTACATTTATAGTGTGATTTACTTTAGATAATAGAAAATACATTAAAAGAGTATGAGTTGTAATTGAAATTGTTACTAAAGAAATGTTTTTTTCTTGTTTTATAACTTTTAATTAAAAGGTAAAACTAAAAATTTTATTTAAATAAAATTTTGTTCGGTTCAATAACGATCAAGTACTCGCAATAAAGCTGTGAAATTTAGCTACATTTTCGGGTTTCTTTCCAAAATTGGTCAGAAAACTAAGTTAACATGAAATGCTTTTGGTTTTCATATTCTAGGAACCTTATTGTCTCAGCATAAATGATATTTCAAAATAAGGTATTTCGCATTAAAAAATTGCAATAAATTTTATTTATGCAATTGTGATAACAGAGCCCAGCACTCGAATCCCGAGTGCAAATTCTAGGAAATTTTATTTTTTCATTCAATTTTTTTCTTTCACTATTTTTTCTTTATCTAACATATAAAATTCTCGTGTCACGGTGTTTGTGATCGAATTCCTCCGAAACGGCTGGACCGATTTTATGTAGTTCTTTATGTATGTTTGGTAGGTATGCGAATAGGTAGTAAGGTATGTTTCATATCGCTAGGTGATTAAAGTGAATTTTTAAAATCATGTATATTAAGTACTCTGACAGGGAGAGCTTTGCAAATTTGTAATGTAATTAATTATGGCCGTACTTATAATGAAAATAATAATTAATTATAATGCACTTGCTGCTGCGTTTGCTAAACTCAGATCAACAACCTTTCAAACACTGACTAAGTGTGTCAACACAGCTGATGTGTGTCAAACTAAGCAAAACAAAATATATAAATTATTTTTAAATACAAACAAATATTTTTTACTTGCGGATCTTTTAAACATTTTTTTTTACATAATTTGCAAATTAAAATAATTTTGTAAATATAAATTTAAAAAATTAAGGAGTGAAATCACACAAATTGAAATGTAAACAAAGTTGATTTTCACTATATCAGGTTGCATTAATGCAAAAAATATGGTGGCATTACAAATTTCAGAGTTGTATTTAAAGCTATTAGATGACAAAAAAAAATTCATTATGAATAAACTATGTGCTAACTAAAATCGAAGGCTAATCGGTTGACTAGTAAAAACCTCGTTGAGCGCGACATGTAAACAGCAGCGAACTTTTCATTATGAATTCGGGGGTTAATGTGTAATGTATTAATGTAAGTAGCTATGCCGAAAATAGGCGGGATCGAATAAGTGGGCGTGGCACCTAGCATACAAAGAAAATATTAAATTTCATATATCTCGCGTACTGTGACAGCCACAGCTCTGCACAATTGTCTGAAGTTATTCATTATTAATGTGAGTAGTCGGACGAAGTAATCTATTACTAATATCAGGTGACGAATCAAAAATAAGCGGGATCGGACCAATGGGCGTGTCGCCCCCATACAGAGTTAATATAAAATGTCATATATCTGGAGTACTGTAATAGTGAGAGCATTGGGACTTTGCGTGAGCCCATGAGTTATTCATGTGATTAGACGAACAAATAATTTGCTTGATCGAAGCAGTGGACATGGTACCGCAAATACAAAGTAAATATATAATATAATATAACTGAAGTACTATAAAGGAGAAAGCCTTGACTCTTGCTACGAGTCCATCAGGTATTAATGTGAGTAGTGGGATAAAAAATGGGCGGGATTAGACCAATGGGCGTGGCACCTCCCATACAAACAAGATATTAAATGTCATAAATGTATCTGGAGTACTGTAATAGTGAGAATCTTGGGACTTTGCTTGAGCCCATAAGTTGTTCATGTGATTAGATGAACAAAAAATGGCATAATATCACATAACTCGAGTACTATAAAAGGGCATTTTGTACGAGTCCATCATTTATTAATATGTGCTGTTGATCAAAAATAGGCGGGATAGGATTAGTTGGTATGGCACCCCCTAAAAGTACTATAAAAGCGACAGTTTTCAAAATTTTTACAGGTACATTAAGTACCAATGTGAATTGTCGTGGAAAATATGGGCGGAATCGCCAAATTCAAAAATCGCCAAAAACCAAAAATCGCCAAATCAAAAATCGGCAAAATTAAAAATTGCTCAGGCATGCCACCACGCCTTATTCGACTGAAAGTTGGATCTCCGGTTATTATACTTCGGAATTCGAACCCATCAAGGCTGCGCAATGGCACACGATTGGTTGTTACAAAATTGATGAAAAACGTTATCGAACCCACCAATTTGAATGGTAAATTCTGAGCCGAAAATGTTTTGCTGTCAAGAATTCCGATGATGTCCAAAGGCGTTATATTTTCTATTAGATTGGCATTCGCAATAGCAATCAATAAGTCGCAACGCCAAACGATGTCTGTTTGCGGCTTAGATGTTTTTCACACGGACAATTATACGTGACATGTTCACGCGTGGGCGAACCATCGAACTTATTTGTGTTGTCGAAAGACGAACTGACAAAAAATACCTTACACTCAGTTGCTCTTCCAAGTCATTATTTTTTTGTTTAGTTTTTATACTTTAGGATAAAAAATATTTTACTTTTTTTTACTTTATGTTTGACTTTTGAGAGATCTAACAATGAATATGTTCGTTACGTCAAAGAAATACATTGTATTGAGAAAATGAATGGTAGGTGTTTTTTGTTTGCATCGGCGATCATGGTCTATTCCTCTTTCCGTCATACATCCCATCCTCTTACACTTTCCATACATAGTTTTTTAATTAACAACAAAAATATTCACTAGAAAAAAGTTTTATGGCAAAACAACGTTTGCCGGGTCAGCTAGTCTATATAAAGAGTGATTTTTTAAGAGCTATAGGAAAGTTTTCCAAAAAAAAAAACATATAAAATTCAGAAAAATGCATGAAATCTTAATTCGAATCGATAGTACGATCCATATAATTTAATGTTTGAGGATTATTTCATGCAAATGTTGACCGTGACTACGCCTCAAATGGTCCATCCGCTTAGTCAAATTTTGGCATACTCTTTCCAACATTTCGGCCGGTATCTCACGAATAAATGCTTCAATATTGTCTTCCAATGCGTCAATTGAAGCGGGATTGTCTGTGTAGACATGAGCTTTAACATAGCCCCACAAAAAATAGTCTAAAGGCGTTAAATCGCACGATCTAGGCCGCCAATTGACCGGTCCCGAACGTGAAATAAAATGTTCACCGAACTCGCCTCTCAATAAGTCCATTGTTGCGCGTGCTGTGTGGCATGTGGCACCGTCTTGTTGAATCCACATGTCATGCAAGTCAAGCTCTTGCATTTTGGGCAAAAAAAAGTTGGATATCATCTCTCGGTAGCGCTCACCATTCAAGCGTCCCGGTAGGTGAGTAGGTAGCGTGCTCGCCTATCATGCGGGGGTCGTGGGTTCGATTCCCACCAGAGGCTTTGGTGTGTCGCTGCAAAAAAAAAAAAAAAAACTAGCCAGAATTAGAATCTGCAGACAAGCCATCGGCTTCGCGGAACTAGGCTTAAAAAAAAAAAAAAAAAAAAAAAAAAAAAAAAAATAAAAAAGTATAAAATAAAATAAAAAGTTACGTTACGATTTGCATCATCTTTGAAGAAGTACGGTCCAATGATGCCACCAGCCCATAAACCGCACCAAACTGTGATTTTTTCTGGATGCATTGGTAGTTCTTCCAATGCTTCTGGCTGATATTCACTCCAAAATCGACAATTCTGCTTATTTACGTACCCATTGAGCCAAAAATGAGCTTCGTCGCTGAACACAATTTTTCGGTAAAAAAGTGGATCTTCGGCCAACTTTCCAAGAGCCCATTCACCAAAAATTCTACGTTGCGGTAGGTCATTCGGCTTCAATCCTTGCACCAGCTGTATTTTGAAAGGCTTCACACCTAAATCCTTCCGCAAAATTTTTCACGTTGCCGAGTAACTGAGGCCCAATTGCTGCGAACGGCGACGAATCGATAATTGATGGTCATCATTAACACTGGCCGATACAGCTGCGATATTTTCTTCAGTTCGCACTCTACGTAAGCGTGTTGGTGGTTTAATGTCCAACAATGTAAATTTGGTGCGAAATAAAGTCACAATAGCCCGAATAGCCGCTTCAGTGGGTCGTTTAAACTGACCATAAAATGGAAGAAGCGCGCGATGAACTTTCTTAACAGAGCACGCATTTTGATAATAAAATTCAATAACTTGCAAGCGTTGTTCGTTTGTAAGACGATTCATGGTTAAATCATAGACCAAACTAAAGATGATTGACAAAGAAATAAAACACGAAACGTGCGTCAGCTGTTTAAACCAGTGTTGCCAAAAAGATAATTGCTAAAAAATCACCCTTTATATAAAATTTATGAATATTTAAATAAAATTCATTAAATTGTGAATTTTTAAATAAAATTCATTAAATTTCACAATAAATATTTGTTGAACACACAGAAGATATATAAATGGGTTTATTAATTAATAATTTTATAAGAGCCTAAATGTATGCTAATCAATTTTAGCCAATTCGCAATTCAACACAGGGTTTTGATATAAATTTTTTTTAAACACATTAACAAATTTAATAAACACACACATATCATTGTATAATTTTATGTATGTATTAGTAGTAACTTCAAATAGAATTTACTCAAATTAAAGGAAAAAATTAAAAATCTGTAAATCTGCAAAACGGCTAAAAAGAATTACCTTTCAAACAATATACGTTTGGTCAAAATCGGGATAAAACGGTAGAACAAAACATCAGTCACAAGAAATCGCCTAGCCTATTAATATTATAGATACCACTATGTGGTTTGGGTATAATAACTTGGTGCTGCTGTTTGTAACTACCAAAAATATTTGACCTAGACCCATCTTTTATTAACCGATAGATTGAGAATCACTTTCTGAGTCGATTTAGCGATGTCCGTCCGTCTGTCCGTCTGTGTGTCCATGTAAACCTTGGAATCAAACTATAAACTATATTTTGATGAAATTTGACATATAAGCTTTTATCTACTATAAGATGAACGCCATTGAAATTGGTGAAATTAGGTCCATGTTCAGACCTAGTCCTCATACAAATGACCCCTATGAAATCGACAAAAATTGCCATAAGGTCCAAATTATCATATAGATCTTAGTAAAATTGGGTTTGTATGTGTTTATTACATCCATTAATCAATAGTCCAAAAATAATCCCAATAGGACAATTCTTAGTCATAGGCCCCATATAGAGCTGCTTCCCGATCTTCACTTAAATCTATCAAAAAACAAAAATGTTGCACAGATTTTTCTCAAATTTGGTTCATATATATTTTTGCAAAATATAAGTGACTTTACCAAATATGGCCAGGATCGGTCCATTTTGCGACCTAGTCCCCATATAAATATAGCACCCGATATTAATATTTTTCATATCTGGAGCCAAAAAATTAATAACAATGCCACTCAAATTTGGTTTATGCTTATTTTCTATATCCAATTAGTTGGACCGAAGAGATAGGGTCTCTAACCCATGGTATAGGGTATCATATAGCCGATCTAGACCGACTATAATTTTCTTACTTGTTTTACTTCTTATTGAATAAAACAACAACAATGCCATATAACAAATTTTTTTTTTTTAATTTTATTCTTTGTTCTCCTCTTCGTGTAACAAGACAAAAGCAAAATTCAAAAATATTATCACAGAAAAAAAAATATAGCAACAACAAAACCACTTGCAAAATCGACGTCATTGCTTATTTTGTACTTGGTTATATTTGTACTTGGTTAATGTGGTTATGTTTTGTACTTGGTTAATGTGCTATTAGAAATTATATCTGTTATTATTTTGGTGGCTATCAGGATGGGTCGACGCACTTCAATTGAAAGGCGTGAAATCGTAATTATAAAGCGTTTAATTTGAGGACAAACCCCAAAAGGAAATCTCTGAAATTGTTGATTTGAGCCCTTTAACAGCTCGAAATAAGCCTTTTATAAGCACAAAGAATAAAAAGGTTAGAATACAGTTCGCAACGGAGTACCTTGGAAAGCCAGGTACAGTTTTATTGATATACACTTAAGAAGTAACATCAAATACTAGCGCGTTTCGTTTTATTATAATTCAGCGCCTTGTATCTCATTTTAAGATAGTGTTTTGCGCTTTTTGCTCGAAAAAAGTTGGCACTGCTATTTGGTCACTTTATTACTTGTATCTTTAATTTTGTGTTTTAACTTTTTTAATTCAGATTTCAACATTTTTTTTGCTCAAAGTAATTGGCCAAATGTTAGTTAGCCATTCTGATACTTTCATGCCGTGATCTACTTCAAATGCCATATGCTTCCATTTTACTTTTTGGTGATTTTAAAGCAATACTTTGATGTACTGCAAAAGGAATATAAAATAAGTGTGTGTGTATGTATCAGCTAATTTACTGGCGAAAAAAAATTCATAGAAAAGATAATTTGTTAATGGAATTTATGACCTCTTTTATAAAAAAAAAACTACATTTTCAGAATTCATAATGAAGATGTGGGTTGACGTGAGTCAGCAAATTCGATTGATATAATTTTTTTATTAGTAGAGCATCGTTCTTTGCTATGATTAATAACACAAGGGAACAATGGTTCTGTTGATTAAGAACTGAATATTGTTTTTAAGGTTATTTGGGACGCTGAATCCAAATCTGCCCTTGGTTTTTTTCTATCAGCTCGACTTTTCGAGATATACCGTTATGTTCAAAATTAAGGCACTTCCGCTACATATATTGGAATAACTTGAAAACGGTTCACCATATTAAATTAAAAAAAAATCCGAAACTCGCAAACAATATTCTCTTAAAGCCGTGCTTACTTTGTTTTTAAATTTTCCAAGTAGTTTTAGAGATATCGTTCAAGTTTTGAAAAAAAAATTAAAATTTTTAAAAAAAAAACATTTTTTTTGTTCTTTAAAAATTCCTAAAAAATAAAAATGGGACAAAAATCACAGTTTTGGTCTACAAACAGTTAGTTAGATATATTTCGAATAAAATGAGCTTTATTTCATTACAATCGGTGCACAACTTTTGATTTTGTTCACGATTTACTGAATTGATATAAATCGCGATTTCCATACAAAAATAACATTTTCTAATGTGTAAGTGTTTGTATGTAATAAGTTAGTTTTTTATGATTCTATAATAATAATCAGGAGGAGCTTAGTGATTTAGTGAGAGACCTTGGACTTTCTAAAAAAGCATCTGAAATTCTTGCTTCTCGATTAAAGCAAAAAAATCTGTTAACCCAAGGAACAACAATTTCATACTACCGTAACAGAGAAAAAAACTTACTTCCATTCTTTTCCGAAGACGATGAATTTGTTTATTGTTCAGATGTTCCTGGTTTAGTAACAGCGATGGGATTAGAGGAGTATGATCCAAATGACTGGCGACTATTTATAGATTCTTCTAAACGCAGCCTAAAATGTGTACTTCTGCATAACGGTAATAAATTGGGTTCGTTGCCCATTGCACATTCAACTAAAGCTAAAGAAGAATATTCTACAATTGCCTCAGTTATAAATAAAATAAAGTACAACGAACACCGCTGGCTAATTTGTGTGGATCTAAAAATGGTGAATTTTCTTCTAGGCCAACAAGGTGGCTACACAAAATATACGTGTTTCATTTGTTTATGGGATAGCAGAGCCAGATCTGAACACTGGAATAAGAAAGACTGGCCTTCGAGGGAAGCTATGGTTCCAGGAAACCACAATATAGTTAATCAACCACTTGTGCCCAGGGATCGCATAATACTGCCACCTCTCCATATCAAGCTAGGACTTATGAAACAATTTGTCAAAGCTCTCAACAAGGACGGTGATTGTTTTAGATATATCAGTAAAAAGTTCAACAATTTGAGTTCGGAGAAACTGAAAGCTGGCATTTTTGATGGCCCTCAAATCAAAAAATTAATCAATGATGAAAATTTTGGTAATTCCATGACAGATATTGAAAGAAATGCTTGGAATGAATTTGTTTGGATAGTGCGCAATTTCGTGGGAAACAAAAAGGGTGAGCACTATTCGGACCACGTGGATAACATGTTGTCACATTTCAAGCAGCTTGGTTGTAATATGAGCATTAAGGTGCACTACCTACACAGTCATTTGGATTGTTTCCCTGAAAATCTTGGAGACTTCAGTGAAGAACAAGGTGAACGTTTCCATCAAGATATCCGCACTATAGAGGAGCGGTACCAGGGTCACTGGGATAAGCATATGATGGCGGACTATTGCTGGAGCATTAAAACAAATCCCTCTAAACAAGGTTATTTAAGAAAATCTTATAAAAGAAAATTTTTCGATGAGTTGTAATTACATTGTAATATTTGTGTATTAAAATTTTTTATTTTTCTTTAAAATTCTCTTTTTGTGTTAAATTAAAAAGTATAGCTGACCATAAAAATGAAATAATCTTTTTTTATTACTTAATTTTTTTAATTCTTAGAATCATAAAAAACTAACTTATTACATACAAACACTTACACATTAGAAAATGTTATTTTTGTATGGAAATCGCGATTTATATCAATTCAGTAAATCGTGAACAAAATCAAAAGTTGTGCACCGATTGCAATGAAATAAAGCTCATTTTATTCGAAATATATTTAACTAACTGTTTGTAGACCAAAACTGTGATTTTTGTCCCATTTTTATTTTTTAGGAATTTTTAAAGAACAAAAAAAATGTTTTTTTTTTAAAAATTTTAATTTTTTTTTCAAAACTTGAACGATATCTCTAAAACTACTTGGAAAATTTAAAAACAAAGTAAGCACGGCTTTAAGAGAATATTGTTTGCGAGTTTCGGATTTTTTTTTTAATTTAATATGGTGAACCGTTTTCAAGTTATTCCAATATATGTAGCGGAAGTGCCTTAATTTTGAACATAACGGTATATCTCGAAAAGTCGAGCTGATAGAAAAAAACCAAGTGCAGATTTGAAATCAGCGACCTCAAATTAGTAAAAATTTGCTATAAATTTCAAATCAACACAAAAAAAGTTCAATTTTGTTCCCTTGTGTAATTATTTATTTATAAATGGCATTTGATGTGTTTTCACTTTTCATACTATATTAAGATCCATTAAATAGCAGTTTTTTGTAAGACTTGTTAAATAAATTAGCAATCAATCACTCTATTAATTAAAATTAATTTAAGTTAGCGCTATTGATCAAGTGTTTAAACAAAAATTATTTACTTTAAATTTTTTAAAAGTTTAGAAATATTTTTAAGAATACAATCTTGAAAAAATACACAAAGGGAATACAAATCGATACCTTCACGTAAGAATGTATTAAGCGACACTTTTTTCGAAAATGACTTTTTGATGTGGAACTATACTAGAAGTTAAGCGCCACATTTTGGCCTGGGTTTCGCTGCCCTATCATGGATCCAAAGGAGACTAGATAGAAAATAAAATTGTA
The DNA here is from genome assembly GCA_963682025.1 of Cordilura impudica. Lineage (NCBI taxonomy): Eukaryota > Metazoa > Arthropoda > Insecta > Diptera > Scathophagidae > Cordilura > Cordilura impudica. Next base: position 130,536,730 of record OY821520.1, on the reverse strand, counting down.
TCAACCGCCAAGTTTTCTCACTGCAATAATGTTACTCCCTGAAATTTGTATTATCCGCCAAAAAAAATTATGCTAAGCGACATTTAAAATTAAAAATCTAATTGTCGTAAGCAACAAAAGGTCCACACAAAAGATTTGTTAGATGTTGTTTCAAATATTTGAATGATGTAAGTAGGCTTTGGTTTTGTTTTGAGTTATTTTGTTCCTTTTATTCTCGGCAGTTGTTATCGTACTTTTTTCGGTGAGGAGTTAGTTCATTGTTTCGTGGTTTTTTAGTGGAACTATTTATAATTTTACCATGAATGAAAATTTGCCAGTCCCTCTGGATTGCAAAAGACAAGAGCTAGACAAATGGTTGAATTAGCAAATAAGTTCCTTAATTCTTGATACATGTTTATATTTTAAGGTAGGTGAGATAAATACAATTATGAATTTTGTTTTAGCTTAATCATTTTGAAAAAACAAAATGTACTACGGTCAGAAGGAGTTTGTCTGCACCATCTGAATCTGGAACTGGGTCTGAGTGTGATCCGTTTGAAACAGATGGGAGTTCATCTTGGCATAACGATTCCATAGAAAATTCAAGTGCTGATGAAATAGAACAACGACAAAAAGTAAACAAGAATCCAAAGCCGCAAGTCATGGCCATTGAGGTATGTAACCAGGGGTTGGCGGTAAAATCGAAAAGAGCTCGTGTTGAGAAACAACAAAAATCTGTGCAAAGAAATCCATGCAAGAGCTGTCAAAACAAATGTGCAACCAAATGAAGTGAGTCGCAAAGGCAAGAAGTTTTTGACTTTTATTGGAAACTGCCACATACCCAGTAAATAGATTGGATGTTATCCAGCGTTGATAGTGTTCCTATCAAAAGGCGACGAAGCAAAGAAATTGAAAAGAAGACAGAACAAGAAAATATTTTATAAATTTTGAAGGGAAAAGAATACGAGTATGTATGCACTTTTTGCTGAAAACTCTTAAAATTTCAAGTAGAGTTGTTCTAGGACCAATAGAACTTACTTGCCCACCGAGTGTTTTAGTTTTTCTAACCTTTACAGAAAATTCAAAGAAATCCAAGTGGAACAGGGTATAAATTTTGTCTCCGAAAAAATTTTTCGCGGAATTTTCAAAACGTACAACACTGGCATCCATGTTCCCAAAAAAGATAAGGACCGTGAACTGGATGAAACACAGAAAGTAAAAGTGACAAAACATTCTCAACAGAAAGATACGAGCCATAAACTGTTTATGGAAGATCAAGAAAAAGCCAAGAGTTCACCATCATTTGTTTGTATTAGTTTTGACCTGCAAAAAGTTCTAAATGTTCCACATACGCAGAGTATGCTATTTTATTACTCGAGAAAATACTCGTTTTATAACGAGACAATTTATGAGAGTGGAACACATAATGCGTATGCATTTGTGTGGGGTGAAGTTGATGGAATGCGAGGAGCAAATGAAATTTGTACAATCCTCAATCAGTACTTGAAAATCGTCGATGAGAGAAAAACTGTTACATCCATTTCCTTATACTGTGATAGCTGTCCTGGACAAAATACAAATCGCCAAATCATAACAATGATTTTTTTGTTTATACAAAAACAAGCTAAACACATTAACGAAATTAAATTAACATTTCTACTTCCTGGCTATACCTACATGCCTGTTGATTCTGTGCATGCTACTATAGAGAGATTTGTAAAAAAAAGGACAATTTGGACACCATCAGAATGGGTTACTCTGATTTCCAATGCCAGGAGAAGTCCCAAACCTTATGAGGTGGTAGTGTTGACACACAAAGATTTCCGCGATTGGAAAAAAGAAGCGCTTAAATATTTTCCAACACAAGGAGTAAAAACCAAGGAGTAAACTAATTTCTAGATTACGGAATCTAATATTTTCATTTTTTCTAAATCATCCCCTGAAATAAAATATTTACCATTTCATACACCTTCTCCTTCATATACCCTGGATTTTTGTCGCACGCGCAATCAAGTAAAATACCTTGAAGAATTCAATGAACCAGACATTTTTTATTCTTCAAAACTGCCAATATCAGGCCCGAAACGAAAGGATTTAGAGAGTCTGCTCAAAAGAAAGTTTATTCCTGAACGATACATACAAGAATACGAGGATAATATAAAAAATATATTTGGTGAGAACGAAGACGAATTGGCAGAGACAGACGAAGAAGATGATTTGTCTGACAATCAAAATGATAATTAATAATCTTAAAATTTCCGTTTTGATCTCTAAAATTAATTTATGTTTATTTTTATATAGATTTTTATATATTATATTATAATCAATAATCCTCAAATGTCCTCTTTGAATTCTTTTTTTGAAATTAATGTTATGTTTCTTTTAATACAGATTTTTATTTATTATATTGTTAATCAATAATCCTAAAGTGTCCGTTTTGAATTTTTGTTTTGAAATAAATGTTTTGTTACTTTTTACATAGATTTTTATTTATTTTATTTTTTAACAGAAAAAAATAAAAAATGAATTAAACGACACAATTTATTTCAAACCTTTATTTTTTGTGTCCATGTCAATGTTTTAAGCGCCATTTACCATTGTATTGAGCGCCAATGTCTTGACCACGAAAATGTACTAAGAGACAAAAACTTCTTATCTGATTAAAATTTTGGTTTAGCAATGATGTCAAGTTTTGTGTTCTGAAAATCGCTTTCCAAATATGTTTCTTTCAATAAAATACACAAATAAATAACTAAATGAGACGTTTTTTTTCGTTTCCTGAACAATTTTAGAAATGTCACTTAATACATTCTTATGGGAAGGTATCGAAATATATAAATTCCATAAATATGAATTTGTAGTCAAATTTCGTTGTTAAAAAAAAAATAAACATATTTAACGGATGTATTTTTTCTAGCTATAAAACTTTAAATTAAAATAAAGTAAAGAAAACTATTTATCAATTAAACTGGCTTTTTTGGATAGATAACTGTATGCCATTAATGTCGAAATTTGATTTCGACCATGTGGCTGTCACAGCTGGCGTGTACATAGCGTAATCTGGTACTCCAATTTTCACGCATTTGAAGCAGCATTTGTGGCCGTATTTCACTCGTCGATGTTAATTTCCAGGTTTTCAATTGTCTCTGGTTTATCGGCGTAAAGTAGTGACTTTACACAACCCTAAAGAAAATAATCTAATGGAGTTAAATCACACGATAGTGGTGGCCAATTAAAAGGACCATTACTTGAAATAACTCGTTCATAAAAAGTTTCTTTGAGTAAATTAAATTTTGCGTGCGCTGTGTGGCTTGTGGCTCCGTCCTGTTGGAACTTCATTTCAGCAACAAAAATGCCAGCTAATTGGGGTACGAAAGCACTTGCAATCATTTCTCTATACCGCTCACCGTTGACAGTAACATCCAAATTTGAGTGGCACTGTTATTAATTTTTTTGCCTGCAGATATGAAAAAGTTCATATCGGGTGCTATATTTATATGGGGTCCAGGTGGAAAAATGGACCGATCCTGACAATATTTGGTAAAGTCACTTATATTTTGAAAAAATATATACAAACCAAATTTGAGAAAAATCTGTGTAATATTTTTGTTTTTTGATAGATTTAATTGAAGATCAGGAAGCAGCTCTATGTGAGGTCTATAACTAAGAATTTTTGGACAACTGATTAATGGATATAATAAACACATACAAACCCAACTTGAGTGAGATCTATATGATAATATGGATCTTCTGGTAATTTATGTCGATTCCATAAGGGTCATTTATATGGGGACTAGGTCTGAACATGAACCGAATTTCACCAATTTCAATAGCGTTCATCCCATGACTGGTAATAACTAATATATCAAATTCAGTCAAAACATATTCATATTTGCGACCTGTAGTTTGATTATAAGGTTTACATGGACACACAGACGGACGGACGGACATCGCTAAATCGACTCAGAAATAACAAAAGATGGGTCTGGGTCAAATATTTTGGTAGTTACAAACAGCAGCACAAAGTCATTATACCCAAACTACATGGTGGTATAGGGTATAAAAATACACCTAAAAGATTAAAAAATTATATTATATTTTTATGTTTGTTATTGTCTCTGTTGAACAGTGGTGTAATTATGTTTTATTATTCTTATAATTTAAGATCCTGAAGATGCAACCGGAGGTTGACGAAATATTGAAAAATAAATTAATAAAAATAAAATTAATAAAAACAGACCTCGAGCTGGAAGAAATTATTTAAAAAAAAAAACAAAAAAAGCTCTCTCAACTTTTTTATTAAAATACTGCCATATTTGGAAAACATAGAGAATAAATTTATAATAATAAATAATCAAATTAGGGATGCCAAACGCAAAAAACCAAATGTCCCAAACATTTTAAATAAAATAATTTGTTATCTTTATTTTCTGAAAAACTTCAAATATTCATCCAAAAAAAATTGTAAAAATTTATATATAAATAACATTCTATAAATAACATTATTTATGTAACAATTTTTATGTTCGCAATTCTTAAATATCATTTGAGGTTTTCTAAAATTCATTGAATTTAAATTAATGTTTTCTGTAGTCCGATTCTCTAAATTTCAACGATCCGACAATCGCAAAATATATCGACAGCTATTGTTGTTTGCACTAAGGATAAAGTGATTCACTAAGTACAATCGACAAATCTATTTTTCTATTTATTTAAATTGTAAACGAGTGGCATCTCAACCTAAAAATTTAAGTTTTTAGCGATTGAATAAACAACACAAAAATGGTTGTCGTTTAGCTGATTTTAACAATAGCGAATATCGTTTAAAAATTTTACTGACAATTTTGCTTTTCTTTTTTAACGATTCGACCATTCTTAAAAGAAGTTACTGAAAAGCTATTAATTTCTCCTGAATGCCAATGTTTTTTTTAAATGTAAACATTTTTAATTGTAAACATATTTGGTGTTTTTTTTTTTTGGAATTTAATGCAATTGATGTCCTCTAAATTTAAAATTATTATTTCCGACGTTTTGATATGATTTTCTGAAATTCAATTAATATTTTCTAATTTATAATTGGAAATTTTAGTTCCAGTTTTTAGAATTGATATTTTCTAAAATTTGAATGGAAAATTTAAAAAGTGCAATTTTGTATTTATGTGAATAATAATGCTTTATAAACAATTTCTAAAAATTAGATGTAATCGCAATCAGATATTTTGTATGTAAAGCAGAATAATAGTTCTATATAACTATGTAGAACTGTTTTGATGATGAACTCGGTAACTCTATTTTGTAAAGACAACAAAAAGTTAATATGCCAAACTTATGTTCATATTTGTAAAAGAATAATGAAAAACTTATGAAATGAAAGACCAGCCCGTGTATAGTCTTAACATTGTTCTGTATGATATCTAGTCGAAAATATTGACATTCATGTTAAAATAGAAATAACTATTGCAAAGCTAATTCGAACAAAAATTGTGGCGCCATCTACTGTGGCATAGTCACGCTGAGCAAAATGAAGTGACACTCTGTTAATGCAAAAGAAATGTATTTTCCCCACAACAAAATATTGCAGAATTTTATGTAAATAAAATAATATACCGATTTATTTCTAACATGCAGTTATTATGGATATACATATATAGAATATAGAATATATAGAATATATGTATATTATTTGTATTATTTAAAATGTGTATGTATGTATGTATATGTAAATATTACACACAAAAAATCCAACATCAAACGTTATTCTTTTGTTTTTCCCTTTAAATAAATTAATACATATATAAAATTTTTTTTTGCTAAATTTGCATTGTTTTTTTTTTTATTAACAACTAGATATTTTAGCATTATTTGCTTTAGATGCTGGTGAATTTTTACTCCCTTTATATTAACTCGTGTGTCTGCTTGTCGAAAAATTTTTGGATCGATTTTAGCCCCTTTGCCGTGACCCAATCGATCTGAAACTTTGCAGGCAGGCTCGTGGCAATGACAGAAATGATCTAGTAAATTTTTTTAGTGATGCCAAAACAATGGAAACTTTTAAATTTTTCTACCAGAGTTGATAAAAAAAAGACAAAGGGTTAGTTTTTATTGTATTATTACCACAAAGACCACAAAAATAACAAGTCCAGCTATGACAACAATAAAACATTTAGAATAACAAGAAGAACAATATAGAAACATCATATTTTTAATTGTTTGATTTATTGGGTTTACTGGTCAGTTTTTATTTTCAGCGCAATTGAAAAACCATCAATTCGCTTTTTCTCCTACGCGTTTCGGATGATATCCATCCATCTTCAGGGAGCCTTTTTTATTTGAAAACACATTTAACATTATAAACAAATTACAATTTTTGTTAAAAACTACTTACAAATAAAATATATTTTTCAACACAAATTTAGTATACGAAATAAAATGCTTGGGCAACAAAAGCACAAACAGCAACTGTGATCACATTTACATTGGTACAACTAAGAGAGCGCTTGGAGTACGAGTAGCCGAACACAAAGCAGACGCAAGAAACAAAAAAACTTCAACAGCCTTATCACATCATATCACAACTACTGGACACTCAGCTGATTTTGACAATGCGCGTATTTTAGACATTGAGAGAAAATGGAACAAGAGAATGACATTGGAAACTTTAAGAATACAGGAAAATATTGAGAGAGCTGTCAATTTTAAAGAAGACAAAGACGGAACAAATAGCGCCTACAGTTTGATATTAACTAAAAAACATACAAAAGAAAAACAATAGTTGTAAATACGACGTAACACTTATAAATTTGTTTCATACAAAAATTTGTGTTGAAAAATATATTTTATTTGTAAGTAAATGTGTTTTCAAATAAAAAAGGCTCCCTGAAGATGGATGGATATCATCCGAAACGCGTAGGAGAAAAAGCGAATTGATGGTTTTTCAATTGCGCTGAAAATAAAAACTGACCAGTAAACCCAATAAATCAAACAATCAACAATAATAAAATCTGGTCCAAAAACAACATTAATCATATTTTTAATTTTTTTTTTACTTTTTCAGAGATTTCCCTGGACCTGTTCCACCGATTTTAATGATTTTTGAAATAGAAATCTTTCCATGAATTTGGTGAGTCATTCTCACTGAAAATTATCACCGTAGCTATCCTATTGAGGACGTGATCATGACAAGAACCACATAGAAAATTATATTTATTCAAGACTTTTTTTAGTTCTTCATTCAAATCTCGGGCCCTAATCGACCGATTTGGTCGATTTTAACCAGCAAACTTCTCAGGATGTTAGTGAATCATCTTTTATGTCAACAAATACCCTAGCTGCCCGATTGATGCCGTCATCGTGATTTCCACAGACGGACAGACGGACATCTCTATATCAACTCCGGTTGTTATAAGGATCAAAAATATATATATTTTATGGGGTCCAAATTTTTTTTTTCTAATTATTACAAATGGAATGACAAACTTATATATACCCTCTACCCACAAAATTTGCTATAATAACCTCATACAATCGTTCGCTATTAGAATCATAAACCCCAAGACCATGACCATCATTTATTCCTTCTTTCTTGACTGTCGTTAAAAAAATACTTAATAGGGCTTTTCACGATGGGTTATAATATTTATGGATAAGAGTTTTGTAACTATTATTAAATCTGTGGTCACAAGCGATAACCGCCCAAGTCGGGTTATTTGACCGATATAAAAACTGTTGTTAATATCCGATTTTGACCAAACATATGTCATTTGAAAGGTATTTCTTTTTAACTGTCCACCAGATTTACAGGTGTGCACTGTCTGGAACATTTTTGTTGTCTCAACATCTATACGTGCAGGGGGGTAAAAATCTATTTCACAATAATCACAAAAACAGCGTAAGATGTAAGACGTAAGACAAAATCGGTGTGAATTATGATTGTATTGGTGAAAAATTAGTGTATGTAATATCCTTTTTGTCCTCATTTCTGCATTATATTTCTGCACTTTTTATAAACAATTTCCTCAATCATTTAAAAGTATTAACGTTATAATTTATTCCATATAAATAACACAATTATCACTGCGTTTAATAACATAACATAAATAACATAAATAAAAATAAAAAATAAAAGAACGACAGTAAAAGGGAAGTGTTTGGAAATAAAATGAAGGCACAATTCATTGGGAAGTGTTTGGAGAAAAAATGAAGGCACGCTTTCATTGGGAAGTGTTTGGAGATTAAATGAGGGAGCGAATAGCGTTATAAAAACGTTTTGAAACGTGAAAAATTAAAAATAGGAAATATAAAATGGAAAATGAAAAATTAAAAATGAAAAATAAAAAATGAAAAAAAATTAAAAATCAAAAATCAAAAACCAAAAATCAAAAATGAAAAATGAAAAATGGAAATTGAAAAATAAAAAATGAAAAATGAAAACTAAAAAATGAAAAATAAAAAAGGAAAAATATAAAATGAAATATGAAAAATAAAATATGAAAAATAGAAAATGGAAATTAAAAACTAAACAAGTAAGAGTGTTAAATTCGGCTGTGCCGAATCTTTGATACCCTCCACCTCGGTTTGTGGCAATACTATTAACATAGCTCATGGTAGTTGTGTTCTTGTTATTGTTAATATGTATGAATCACATTTTTTTTGTGGCTTTTTTTATGTTGTTGTATGTTCAACCACGAAACTATTACAAGAAAACACTAAGTTTCATGTTTTTTTTAGAGGTATCTATAAACTTTTGTTCATTTCTCAGCGCAGAGGCTCCCGATTTACTCCGATTTCAATACCAACCTGGTGGGAATTATGGCAAATAATTTTTTCGTAACCTGACCTAAGTAAATGCTTTTTTTTTTGAATGAGCGTGATTTCAACAGACACACGGACAGACGGACAGACGGACAGACGGACAGACGGACATCGCTATATCGACTCGAGCTGTGATAAGGATCAAGAATATATATACTTTATTGGGTCGGAAATTAGTTTTTCGATGCGTTACAAACGGAATGACAAACCTATATATACCCTCTGCCACTGAGATGTGGAGGGTATAAAAATGAAAAATGAAAACTAAATAATGAAAAATAAAAAATTAAAAAAGAAAAATGAAAAATGAAAAACGAGGAATGAAAAACGAAAAATCAAAAATGAAAAATTAATAATGAAAAATAAAAAATGAAAAATGAAAAAAAAATGAAAAATTAAAAATGAAAAATGAAAAATCAAAAATGAAAAATTAAAAATGGAAAATGGAAATTGAAAAATAAAAAATGAAAACTAAAAAATGAAAAATGAAAAATTTAAAATGAAAAATAACAAATGAAAAATGAAAATGGAAATTGAAAAATGGAAATGAAAAATAAAAAATGAAAAATGTAAAATGTAAAATTAAAAATAAAAAATAAAAAATTAAAAAAGAAAAATTAAAAATTAAAAATGAAAAACGAAAAATGAAAAATGAAAATTTGAAAATGAAAAATGAAAAATGAAAAATGAAAAATAAAAAATGAAATATTAAAAATTAAAAATAAAAATTAAAAACGAAAAATTAAAAGCTAACCAGTTGGAATAACGTATAATAATAAAAAAAATTGTTATTAGCAGCTGTTTGGTATAAGTGATACATAGATGACGCTTTCTGTTTGATTTTAAGAAAGTGGTATAAAAAATCTTTAATTACTAGATGTTTACACATCTCCCCTGTGATCGGCCTTACATGATTTTTTTATTTGAGTAATGCTCATTTAAAGTTGTTACTGAGAGATACATAAAACACATACTGTGGGTGTGTGGTTATTACAAATATCGAAAGCCCTGTGTTGAATTGTGAATTGGCTATAATGATTAACATACCCTTAGGCTCCGTTAAAATTATTTATTAATAAACCCATTTATATATAATTTCTGTGTGTTCAACAAATATTTACAATGAAATTTAATGAATTTTATTTACAAAGTGTTGAACTGTGAATTGGCTAAAAATGATTAGCATACCCTTTGGCTCTTACAAAGTTATTTATTAAATTAAAAAATAAAATTACCTAGAATTGGCACTCGAATTTCGAGAGCTGGGCTCTGCTAGTATTAAAAAATGCGTCAAAAAAATAACTTGGGATTCTTTAATACCGTCAGCTCCTTAACAGAGACTACAGAACAAGGTGAATGATACCATACTTCACAATTTCGACATTGTAGACTGGGTTTTCAACTAATATTTTCATTGCAACTACCACATTTGTACACCATGATTTCAACAAGTACACCAACACACAGAAGCAACAGCAGACGGTTATTATTTCACCAAAGCGAACAACAACCCACCAAATGTTAAATACCACATTCCTTATAATGCAGAAGAAATTAGCTTTGCTAACACTCCTTCAAAAGTACCACAAAAACTATAATTATTTTTCAAGGATTAAAAGTAAATTTCCAAAAAATATGCAAATTTCAAAATTTAATTTAGCTATTGAAGCACAGAAAATTAATTTTAAATGAAAATGATCAGCTGCAATACAATTTTTCAACTATTCAAGCATGATGTTGAATATTCATCAATCAAAAATAACAATATTTTAAAATTACGACTTCCCTCAATTAAACGCCACTTTGCATACCGTCGATCCCACTGTGCATCGATCCGAAATGATTGATATGAAAATGATCGATGATTAATATCAACAACGAATATGTGTATTGAGTAAATTCATCGTTCTAACGCCAATGAATGTTTTTTCGGTTGTTTGGTACGTAGGAACGTTTTAGGAATCACCCATTGCAGTTCTCTGGTGACGTGTGGCTTCAACAAGACGGAGCCACATTCCATACAGCCCGTGAAACGATTCAATAACTGCACGAGACATTTCCTGATTGTATACTCTCTCATTTCGGTGAGTAGTATTGGCCCCCTAGGTGGATTATTTCAACTTAAAGATCTATGTCAACATATCCCAAACCACCCTTGCTTTGAAGGAGCAAATTCAACGCTGCATCAACGAAATTCAGCCACATTTATGCTAAATGGTTTTGGAAAATTTCGACAAAAGGTTCGTATGTGCCTTGGAGGCCATTGCTCGATGTGTTATTCCATACACAACCCTATCCTGTGTTCTTTATGATTCAATAAAAAATGCATAGAATGCAAAAACTGGGTTAAATTTTGAATTAAAATTTGTTTAATTAAAGTTTTGCGTTGATTTTGGGACACCCTTTACAAACTAACATGCAGTGTCTGTTGATGTTTAACTAAGTTTATACATATTTGCAACGTACACAAATACACACATATCTGAAGTTTACTTAGAAAATACCTACTACACACACAGTGTACAACAGAAAGCCATAGTAAAACAAGATGTATGCACATACGTATTTTAAAAACTATACTAGACTGACTGAGGTGGCTGAAAACAAAACAAAACAAAACAAAAAAGAAAGAAATGGAATGAAAGGTACAAATTGTAAATTCATGTTATGTTAGATTGTTTACACTCACAGAAATTATGTGTATCAAAAGTCATATACTTTTTCCTAATTGTACTGTAGACGCATATTAAAATTGAATCTGACATTTTGCCTCTCTAAAAATTCCGACTGCTGTTCTGTTTGTGATAAAAAGCCGCAATTAAACGTAGTATTTGAAGCTCTTAAGATACCCAATACAAGTACATATTTAAAAAATTTGCCAAAAGGCTGATGATAATGAGTTATTTAAAATCGGAGTTTATTGACTATTAAAATATTAAACTATCTGTGATTATTTTGTAAACATTAAGAGAATATATCGGTTAGTACTAAACAAATTCTCTGAGTGTATTTATTTGTATTTCTATTTATGCATGTTTTTGTATACACAAGCATTTATACCAATACATACAGATAAATTACCTTTTATTATACAATAGTACAATACTCTGTAGAGCAATGAACCTCGTGGTGGCCATAGTACCAACGTATTTCAGGACTTCGTATTCATTTATATGCAGCATCACGTTTAAATGCTGTTATTCTAAAATCTACAAATACTTTGTGTATTTATTGAATTAAATATAAATAATAGAAATGCAGTTTTGTGAGTTTTAACGCATAATTAATTAAACTGAAAAATATTATCAAGATTTAAATTATACACTCAGTAAAAGAAAAGAAGCGAAGCATTGTAAAATAATCAGTTTTGGTTCAGGTTCCTAAAATTAAAATTAGTATGAAAAAATTACACTTTGAAATCTTTATAACACACATACAGGTTAAACGACTACCAAAACTGTGCCAAAGTCCAATTTCTCAAATGCAAATATTTCACTTTTTTTAATGCAATTTTGTAGGGAATACTCCAAACCAACTAAATAAGCCTTTTGTAGTTGTTGGTATACATTAAATGATGCTTCACAACACGTAGTGAAAGTCATTGCATTGTAATCTCTTTATAAATTTTGTTGGATTCAAAGATTCAACTGCTTGTTTAAATAATTTCGCGAATTATAAAGAAGAAAGTGAAAATGGAAAACAATAAATTAATTAAGTATTAATGTTTTTCGTTATAAAAATGTGGTAATTTTGTTTAATTTGCTTGACATAAAGCCACTTTTTTAACATAACCTAAAAAGTGATGCGTTTGTTTTCAAAATGTATCTTCGTGGAAGCTTTTAAAATTTCGGCAAAGTTCGGCGGATTGAATGCAACCAGAAATGGATATATTGAAATGATATGAATCAACTTCCATTTATATCGAATAGCTAATTGTAGCCGTTTTCGAATAACACCATATTCTTTAGGTTATTGCTTTTTCAAAAAAGCGGAGTTGTTTGAAATTTGGCTCAACGAAGATTCAACGCAAGAAGAGCAGAATAAACTTGTGAATAGTAAGGATGAAATTTGGTAAGGATGAAATTTCCGATCACTGCACCAAACGTATTATGGAAAAAGTGTGCCATATCAGAAATTGGGGGCGAAATGTGACAAAACAAATAGAGAGCATTAATGAACAAATAACACAATTCTATGCTCTTTTAAGAGAAGGTGAATACCATCTTGAGAAAGATATAAAAAATACAGTCAAGGAAACAGAGGATCGTCTCTAACCTGAGATCGATAAGAGATTTCGTGAGATAAGAGAAGAGCTAAAGAATGTTACTTTAAGTGTTGCTAAACTTGAAACAGTGTCGGGTGAAATTAAAAAATTAAATTAGAAAATTAAAGATCAGTGCGATATATCCACCGCTTGCAAAATAAAAACAACAAAAACGTTGAAAATTACCCTGATGGTGTTATAATTGCTAGGCTAATGACTCCGTATGATAAAAATGTTGTTCTAAAAGCATTAAATGAATATAAAAGGGAACACAAATATTTATTGTTAACGTTGCTTGACTTCCATTCAGATGAAAAAAATCCTTACTTTTTTATACATGAGAATATAACTAACGGGAACTACAAAATTCTTAAAGAAGCATCTACTCTGAAGAAATAAAAACTGCTAAAATCCGCCTACTCATTGCGAGGACTTGTATATGTTAAGTGTTTGAGTACTGATAAACCGGTTTGTATTGAAAACCTTGATGCCCTTTAAAATTTTTTTCGTGCTAATGATAATTTATGTTATGAAGATGATGAAGTCCTACTTAATAATGTTTCTACGTAACCTGCTACCTCTGTACAATGTCAATTTTTTCTTTTTGATTGTAATTCTTTCTTACATTCTTATTAATTTTTATATTCTCAAATTTTTAATCTTTATTTACATTCTTATTCATTTTTAGAATTTTAATTTTCTCAAATTTATATTAATTTATATATTCTTTAATTATTCTATTAGCAACTATATTTATATTAAAATATATTGCGTTGTGTTTAGGATTGATTTTTATTGTGATTATAATTTTATATTTTATTTGAATGAATAATCGAAACAGTTTAAGAGCGAATTCCAATGATGTAACAAAAAACATGGTGAAAATACTTGCCAAACAGAGAAAATGTGTTCAAATTTGTCACTTAAATGCTCAGAGCTTAAAGCTTAAAATTGATGAATTCAGATGGACCTTTGAGAAATCGAATGTTGATATTGTATGTGTCTCGGAGGCATGGTTAGATAAGTCAACCCCGGATGGACTTATATTACGGACAAATTCGAGTGTATTTTTCTTGAAATTTCATCTTCAGGAAGAAAGATGTTGGTTTGTTGTGTGTATATAGACCAAACAAATCTATTGATTATACCAGTTTTATCATAAAAATAGAAACTTTATTCAAGCCATACAATAACGTGGTAATAATCTTATAACTGAATCATTGTTCAGGTGCTAGGTCTCACGCCGACTAACACTACATTATCTACTCACTTCTAGAAATACAAAAGCATGCTTCTGAATCTTTTTTCGTGGGAGTTACATCTAAAGTATTACTTTATGATTAAATTTCTACCTCATGCTTCTCTAAACATGATCAGGTTTTTGCAGAATATGATTTCTTACTCGATCAAAGGAATCAAACCCATTCCTATCGTGATTTAAAAACTTAAATTACACTATTTTTCATTAGAACTATCTACGAGTTAATTGGAATAGTATCTACGATTTGATTTCTGTTGATGATCAATTATCGTTTTTAGAGTATAATATTCTGAATCTATTTGACAATTTCGACAAAAACACCGCGGCTCAATTTTTTTATTCTAAATACAATACAATGAAGGGATTTAGCTTACTGTAGATGGAAGTGTTTTAAAAAACGAGAACTAAAAGCTGAATTTCGTTCTGCCAGGAGGGATGTAGATTGGAATGGCCAAAACTGAGTATTACTCCAAGAGATTTGGTACAGCCCATGAATCCAAACACACTTGGAAAACTATTAGGGACATTGGTATAGGAAATACGGATAAAAGCACGAAAATCCCAATGTATCGTAATTCACAAGGAAATGGTAAATCCACTTATTCAAAATGACATCATTACAAACAACGAGAAAATTGATATTGTATGAACGGCAAAAAATTTGGGAATAGTGTTTAACAGTAACTTAACTTGGTCAAATCATATCAATACTCTGGTTGTGCAAATATATGTCTAATTAGGAACGCCGTTGAAAGTAAGAATACTACTCGCGAAAGCTTATTTGGTTCCAAGTCTTATTTACGGTTTTGAATTGTTCTCTAATTGTGACTCCATAAGTAAAAAAAAACTTGAAGTTTTATATAACAATATCATACGATATATTTACGGACTTAAAAAGCGACATCAAGTATCGTCCTATTCGAAGACTCTCTAAGGAGTTTCATTTGAAAACTTGTTAAAGATAAGAACCTTAATATTTTTTCGAAAAGTAATTTACTCTCAAAAACCGAAGTACCTGTTTCAAAATATATGCTTTGCTAGAACGTCTTCAAGATACAAAAATGTCATAATTCCCAAATTCCGATGTCTCGTTTCTGAATGACAGTTCTTCACAAATGCTACTCGTCTTTAGAATGCTATTCCACATAGCCAACAAATAACCAGCAACGCAAAGAGTTGAGAAAAGTCACTTGGCTCAATGCTGAAATAAGCTTAGAAAATAAAAACACATCTGGCAAAGCGACTTTCTCTGCTCTTCGACGTCCTCGACTTCCATTTTGCGAGAGTCTGTGTACGGAAAGAGGAAAGCAGCGGCAGAACAAATAATGAAAGTGCTTTATTGGTTCGTGCGGCAAAAACGTCAGCTCGAAAACAACGAAGTTGCTGCTGCAAAACTAATGTGCCATCCTGATGATATAAGAAGAAGCGAGACAACAGCAAGAGCACCCTAGGCATCGCTTTTAGCACATACCACTAAGATTATTGACGGGAAAGTTTTAAACATTTTGACTGGAACAAAATCAGACATTAATTTTCCGTTTTAAAGTTATATTAATTTGAGGCATTCTGCTTCCAAACAGCGAAAATAATCCAAAAGCTTTATCCTTGGTAGCCGTTGACAGCTACAGTCTACAAAGTGCTTATCATTTCAAGCAGGTTATTATGATTGCTTTGGAGACCGAGTCCAGGCACAAAATTTATAAGTCTGACAGATTGAATCACGCTCGTAAAAACAGCTGATCGAATAATCTTTTGGACATATTTAACAGACGCATACGGTAACAGAAGCTTTTACACTTTACACCTGAAACTATCGCGTTGTTAAGCATTGAGAGCCCAGCAAAAGACATCAACGACTTTGAAGAAAAAATGAGAATGAAATTTTTCCCCAACATCTGTTTGATGAATGAAACTGAAGATTAATATTCTGATTAAAAAATTAAAGTTATTTGCTGTGTTTTTTTTTTTTTTGCCTTTGAAAGTATAAGGGACAAAGAAAGCCTATTTGTTTTTTGCGTACTTTTTACCAAGTTGTAATGTAAATTGCCATAGAACTCGATCAAAATAATAAAAATAAACAAAAACTATAAATGTTTTTATGTTAGATTTTAAGGTAATTTTTCAGACATATCTATAATATTAATAGGCTAGGTGATTTCTTGTGACCAATGTTTTGTTCTACCGTTTTATCCCGTTTTTGACCAAACGTATATTATTTGAAAGGTATTTCTTTTTAGCCGTTTTGCAAATTTACACATTTTAAAATATTTTCCTTTATTTTGAGTAAATTGCATTTAAATTTGCTACTAACACATACATAAAATTATACAATGCTATGTGTGTGTTTATTTAATTTGTTAATGTGTTTGTAATAAAAATGAGTTTGTTTTTTTTGTGTTGATATGTGAATTGGCTATAATTGATTAGCATACCTTCAGGGTCTTTATTTAATGAAAAAATAAAATTTCGTAGAATTTGCACTCGAATTTCGAGTGCTGGAATCAGCTAGTTGCAATTAGTACTGTAATTAATATGCCAATTTTAATTTTGTTTCAATGGTGCGTGGTAGAGAAGAAGAAAGCATATATTTCAAAAATTCATAACTACACTGTATTCTTAATCGGACCGGTTTCTGGCATTTCAGCCTTCATCAGTGATCTATTGAACATTGTGATAATTGTTATGTTATGTTTGAATAGATTGTTTCTATATGAAACTTTTCTACTTAGGGCGGCCGTGAGGTTTGAACCCTAAACTGTTACATACACTCGTACTTGCACTTTTTGGTCAGCACTGTAACACACTCACCTAAAGTCAGGCCTACGAGCAGTGTGGTTAGAATCAGTTTTCATCAGAGTTCAGAAAAAAAAACACACTGAATAAAAAACTCGTACATATATGTAAACAAACATAATTATAGTTTGTTTTTTTGACCAATTTTAACAGACAAAAAAGAAAAAAAATTATTTTAAATTTAACGTTTCGACTCTATTTGTGAGTCCTCTTCAGAATTATAAAAATAATGAAACAAAAAAATCAAAATTTAAATTAAATTAACAAAAATTAAAATGTCAAAAAAAATTCAAATGAATTATTTGGTGAAGAAAAAGTGATTAAATGAAAAATAAATTTAAAAATTATGTTTAGATATGTTAGGTTCACTTGGAATATGAAAAAAATTTTTGGATTGTGTTTTATTTATTATAAAGAATTCTGTCGTATATCTTGTTTAATTTTTCAGTGTCAATTTGTCTATTTAATGTGTTATTTGTTGACTTAATATGCAACATCTCAGATATATTTCTTCTGTTCCAATGAGTATCGCTATCTAAAATTTGGCAATTATCCCATTTCATATCATGTCCCGTATTAGTTATGTGTTTTGAAATCACATTATATTTGTCTAAAGATTGTTTGATGTTATTTCGATGTTCTTTAACTCTTATCTCTAGTGCTCTATATGTTTGTCCAATATAAGATTTGTCACAATCATTACAGTTAATCTTATATATAACTTCGTGGTTACGTGTTTTTAGAAGTTTGTCTTTACCTTTCTTTACAATTGTGTTAAGTTTATTGTTTGTTGTGTTAATAATATTAATACCAATGTGTTTTAGGTTGTTTGTTAATTTTTTATTAATTGATATGTGGAAGGGAGCAATGATGAATTTTTTGTTAGAAGTAAAGGTGGTGGTAGAGTTAAGTGTAATAGATTGGGAGGGAGGAGAAGGGGTAGGAGAAAGAATAGTGCGGTTTTTTAACATTTTAATACGTTGGTTGGTGTATTTGTTGATGAACGATATAGGATATTTGTTGTTTAACAAAATATTTTTGATGATTTTGATATTATCTGTGTGGAATGATGGATGAGATAAAGAGATTGCTTTATCTACAAGACTGAAAACCATGGCGCGTTTCTGATGTGTCGGATGATGTGAATTAAAATGTAAAATACGACCAGAATAAGTAGGTTTTCTATACCAGTTAGTAATTATTTTATTGTTTCTAGATCTGATGATATTTAAATCTAAAAAATTAATTTTACCATCAAATTCAATCTCGTGTGTGAATGATAGATGTGGATGGTAGTTGTTAAAAATGTCTAAGATTGTTTCAATTTGATCTTTTGGTACGATACAAAAAACATCATCAACGTATCTGTAGTATTTTTCAACCTTGAAGGAAAGTTTTTTTAAACATTCATTTTCAAGGTCACGGAGGACAATCATTGGAACAGAAGAAATATATCTGAGATGTTGCATATTAAGTCAACAAATAACACATTAAATAGACAAATTGACACTGAAAAATTAAACAAGATATACGACAGAATTCTTTATAATAAATAAAACACAATCCAAAAATTTTTTTCAAATTCCAAGTGAACCTAACATATCTAAACATAATTTTTAAATTTATTTTTCATTTAATCACTTTTTCTTCACCAAATAATTCATTTGAATTTTTTTTTGACATTTTAATTTTTGTTAATTTAATTTAAATTTTGATTTTTTTGTTTCATTATTTTTATAATTCTGAAGAGGACTCACAAATAGAGTCGAAACGTTAAATTTAAAATAATTTTTTTTTCTTTTTTGTCTGTTAAAATTGGTCAAAAAAACACACTATAATTATTAAAATAAACAGACGTTAATATATAAACAATAAACAAACATAACTTAGACCAACACACACATATTTTTATTTTCATATCAATTATGTTTGTTTTTAAATTTTCTTCGGTACCCAACACAATCATGACTGTGTTCGTTTCAATATTTCGTTATTTACACGAACATTTTTGTATCACGTACTTTTTGTTTCAATCACACATAAACCACACATTTTTGAGTGTTGCTTTATTTGAAGTTCATGTTCTGGTACGTGTACTGAAAAAAAAGCAGAACATGTACAATAAACAGGTTCGAGTTCAGTTGTTCTCCGTTTTGTCCAGATTTTGACCTAACGTATATTATTTGAAAGGTATTTCTTTTTAGCCGTTTTGCAGATTTACATATTTTTTAATTTTTTCCTTTATTTTGAGTAAAGTGCATTTAAAATTGCTACTAACACATACATAAAATTATACATATGATATGTGTGTTTTATTAAATTTGTTAATGAGTTTGTTATCTTCATTCACAATAATAATAAACCATGAAAGTGTTGGTTTGTGAATTGGCTAAGTTGAAAAATAAAGCTGCCTAGAAGTTGCAGTCGAATTTCGAGCGCTGGAATCTGCTAGTCTTAATAATTTAACTTAACTTTTTTCTCAAGCATTAATTGAATTTCCTTTAATCAAGTTGTTTTTAAAAAAATATATCGGTTATTATGCTTAATACTCGTAACAAGCATTACGCTTAATTAAATCAAAGCACTATTACATTTTATATATGTAAAGATTTTTTCAAGTTAAATTTTTTGAAGATAATCCAACTTTTCAAAACACGTGGAATAGGTAAATTTTCTTTCGTTTTCATTAATAAATAAGAGTTTAAGATATAAGTATACTTTGAGGTCCTATTAAAAATTAATACACTTAAAATAGTTTAAAATATACTTATAACATTTTCTTTTATCAAAAGCCTAAACATTTATTAAAAAAATCAATGTGAGTCCGATCACAGGGGAGATGTGCAAACATCTACACCATTTCCAATTGTATTTCAGAAAGTATCAAATATATTTCAGAAAACATCAAATGTGTTTCAGAAATTAACAAATTATTTCAGAAAATATCAATTGAATTTCAGAAAATATCTATTGAAATTCAGAATTAAAAAGTAGTTTACCCTACAATACCGAAAAGTTATTATTGTTTCTATTAGTGATTTGGAGTCGCAGAAAATGTTTAGCAATATTTGGACTTATTTGTTATGCACTGGAAAATAAACTATCAAGGGCGGCCTTTTAATCGAAAGAAGATGAGGACTTCATTTGTTAATCAGCTATAATATAAACACCAGGATAGAATTTTGACCGATTTTGAAGACATGATTTTGAAAAAAACATGTTTATATCGTCACCCAAAATGAAAAGGCCGTAACTATCAAAAAGTTCAAATTTACTTTTTGTATTGTAATTACGGCCTTTTACTTAAAAACTACTATTTTACCATAAATTTGTTTTCATAAATAAAAATCCATCTTTAATTTTCAGCTTGATTCTAAAATTTGGGTATTAAGTTTAAAGTAGTTTTTGTTTTATGACGTTTTTGCTTCTCCTGTAAAAAAATAAAAATATTAGTTACGGCCTTTTG
Source organism: Cordilura impudica (assembly GCA_963682025.1). Classification (NCBI taxonomy): domain Eukaryota; kingdom Metazoa; phylum Arthropoda; class Insecta; order Diptera; family Scathophagidae; genus Cordilura; species Cordilura impudica. Next base: position 130,516,156 of record OY821520.1, on the reverse strand, counting down.
TATTTTTGGCGACGATATGTATTTTTCAAGAAATATTACAAACCCAGTGTAATACTTAAAAAAATATATTTTTCTATAGCGTTCTGACTATTTTTCTGAGACTCAATTGATATTTTCTGAAATTCAATTCATATTTTTTGAAGTAAATTTAATAATTTCTGAAATACATTTGATGTTTTCTGAAATACATTTGATGTTTTCTGAAATACATTTGATGTTTTCTGAAATACATTTGACAGTTTCTGAAATACATTTGATGTTTTCTGAAATACAGTTTATACTTTCTGAAATACATTTGATAGTTGCTGAAATACATTTGATAATTTCGGAAATACATCTGATATTTTCTGGAATACATTTGATAATTTCTGAAACTCAATTGATATATTCTGAAATTCAATTTATATCTTCTGAAATACAAATGATAATTTCTGAAAATCAATTGATGCTTTCTGAAATACAATTGATTATTACTGAAAATCAATTGATGTTTTCTGAACTTCAATTGATATTTTCTGAAAGTCAATTGCTGTTTTCTGAAATACAATTGATACTTTCTGAAACACAATTAATATTTTATGAAAATCAATTGATGTTTTCTGAAACACAATTGATACTTTCTGAAATTCAATTGATGTTTTCTAACATTCAATTGATACTATCTGAAAATCAATTGATGTTTTCTGAAATACAGTTGATACTTTCTGAAATACAATTGATATTTTCTGAAAATCAATTAATGTTTTCTGAAACACAATTGATACTTTCTCAAATTCAATTGATGTTTTCTGAAATACAATTGGAAAAGTTTATTTTCGACTTCTTCAAAGTTTCCTAGTATGTATTTAGCTTTTGAGCACAGCATAATTAGCGGTTCTGCTTACTAAAAAAGTTCTGTCAATAGGAAATATACACTTGAATATTTAAAATTAACGAAAAATATTTGTGGTTTTGCTAAACAGACAGCGAACTCGGCGGTTCTGCTTACTAAAAAGTTCTGTCAATAGCAAATATATACTTGAATATTTAAAAAAAAAAACAACTCTGTAAGTTTGTGAACATGTTAAACTCACAGCACACCTAGCGGTCAATAGCTTAAATATTTAAAATTAACAAAAAAGATTTGTGATTTTGCTAAACAGACAGCGAACTCGGCGGTTACTTCCTAAATACACCAATGCACTTACATATACCAGACACCGATTTTCCCTTACGCTGTTTTTGTGATTGTATTGTGAAATTTGATTTTACCCCCCCCTGAGCGCATAGATGTTAACACATCAAAAATTAACTAGCAATATCAAATTTAAAGTGTTTTTAAGTGTTGTATATAAAAGATCTGAGATTAAAAAAAACTTATGCTTTCATTTTATATAACAAGAGAGGTAAGGAAATGTTTAAAATTTGGTTTAAAAAAGGTAAGATGAATTTTTAAAATAGATTTTTTTTATACATGTACTCAAAATAAACACCAAAGATAAAAAACAAGAGCTTTAGTTAAATGACTGCCAGAAATTTTATAATATCAAACAAAAAATGTTCATAGCATTTAGTTGAGTCAAAGAAAAAAAATATATATTTGTTCAAAACAATATACGTGTATTTGATTTGGAGAACGCAGTCGAAATTAAAACTCAGTTCAACCAATTTTTTAAAAAAGTACCCTATCTTCAAAAACAACTATTTCTTAGAAAGTACATTTCCTTTAAAAAGTACCTTCTATTAAAAAACATATCTTGTGCTTAAAAAAATAAATTTTTTCTTTTCTTAAAAATGTTAATTTTCTTAAAAAAGTATATTAAAAAAAATACACTTTCTTTAACAAGTACCTTTTGTCAAAAAAGTACATATTCTTAAAAAATCCTCTTTTCTTAAAAATGTTAATTTTGGTGAAAAAGTATATTTAAAAAAGGGAAATTTTCTTAAAAAGGTAAATTTGCTTTACCTTTTGTTAAAACAATAAATTTTCTTAATAAAGTACCATTTATTAAAAAGGTACCTCTTGTTAAAAAAATAACCTTTTCCTAAAAAATCTACGTTTCTTAAAGAAGTACATTCCTTAAAATACCTACCTGTTCTTAAAAAAGTACATTTTCTTAATAAAGTATATTTTCTTTGCACATTTCCTCTTCTTAAATAAGTACATTTTCTTAAAGTATATTTTCCTTAAATATTACCTACCCTTCAAAAAGCATCCTTTTTTTAAAAAAATTACCCCTTCTTAAAAAAATAATTTTATTAATACCTCTATTATCTTTCTTTTTCAAAAAGTACCTTTTTTCAAAATAGTATGTTTTCTTTAAGAAGTACGTTTTTTTAAGTACATTTTCTTTAAAAGTATTTTTCTTTTAAAGTACCGTTTCTAAAAACTAGTACCATTTCTAATAAAAGTACCTATTCTTAAACAAGTGCCTTTTCATAAAAAGTACCTTTTCTTAAAAAAGTACATATTAGTAAAAATTATTTTTTTTTTTAAATCACCATTCTTAGAAAGTTCTCCTTTCTTAAAAATATTACGACTTAAAAAATAATTTTATTAAAGTAGTACCTTTTCTTAAAAAGTATATTTTCTTAAAATAGTATATTTAAAAAAAGTACCATTTCTTAAAAAAATATGTTTTCTTTAAAAAAACACATTTTCCTTCAAAAGTAACTTTGTTTAAAAGTAACTTTTCTTAAAAAAATTGAATTTGTAAAAAACTACCTTATATTAAAAAGTACTATTTCTTAACAAGAATCTGACCCAGCTGCTTCTGAGAGACAGAAAAAAATTATCAAATGCAGGTTGCGTCAACTGTCCCAAAATTACTTTCCCGTTACCTCTCAGTTTAAATGTGTGATGATGGATTAAAGGTTTTTTATACCCTATACCACTATGTGGTTTGGGTATAATGACTTTGTGCTGCTGTTTGCAACCACCAAAAATATTTGACCTAGACCCATCTTTTATTATACCGGTCGACTCAGAATCAATTTCTGAGTCGATTTAGCGATGTCCGTCCGTCCGTCTGTGTGTCCATGTAAACTTTGTAATCAAACTACAGGTCGCAAATATGAATATATTTTAATGAAATTTGGTACATAAGCTTTTGTCGGCCATAGGATGAACGCTGTTGAAATTGGTGAAATTCGATCCATGTTCAGACCTAGTCCCCATACAAATGACCCCTATGAAATCGACATAAATTGCCATAAAATCCAAGTTATCATATAGATCTCAGTCAAATTGGGTTTGTATGTGTGTATTATATCCGATAGTCATAAAATAATAAAATAATCCCTATAGGACAATTTTTAATCATAGGCCCCATATGGAGCTGCTTACCGATCCTCACTTAATTCTATCAAAAAACAAAAATGTTGCACAGATTTTTCTGAATTTGGTTTGTATATATTTTTTTAAAATATAAGTGATTTTACCAAATATGGTCAGGATCGGTCCATATTGTGACCTAGTCCCCATATAAGTGTAGCATCCGATGTGAACTTTTTCATATCTGCAGCCAAAGAAAATAATAACAATGCCACTCAAATTTGGTTTATGCTTATTTTCTATATCGAATTAGTTGGACCAAAGAGATAGGGTCTCTAAACCATGGTATAGGGTATCGTATAGTCGGTCTAGACCGAATATAATTTCTTACTTGTTTTATTATTGGTTTTATTATGATTAGCCATAAGTGAATATGGTGTGAATTTTTCAGTTCTCTTGAACGGAGAATTAGTTGCCAATGCGTAAATTTATAATGAAAAATTTATTCCAGCTCTCCAAAAATTTCTAGAAATATACAATCGGCGATATGAAATTATTTTCCGGCCCAATTTAGCGTCTTCACATTGCGCTAAGGCAAAATATCGCAAAATAAATCCATCCCCAAAATGTTCTGCAGCTAAGACAAATTGAAAGTTTTTGAGCAGATTTGAAGGGGATGGTAGGCAAAAAAGGCTACTGTGTAAAAAAATGTTAAAATGTTAATACAAAAATTAAAAAAAACCATTGAACAGTGAGTTCAATGGCTGAAGTGCCGATATGAGATCGTATTTGTTTTGTATATTTAGTCATATTTTGTACATATTGTATATAAATAAATTTTTATATCCTATACCACTATGTGGTTTCCTGTTTGTAACTACCAAAAATATTTGACCTAGACCCATCTTTTATTATACCGATCGAATCAGAATCACTAACTGATTCGATTTAACGATGTCCGTCCGTCCGTCCGTCCGTCTGTGTGTCCATGTAAACCTTGTAATCAAACTGCAGGTCGCAAATATGAATATATTTTGATTGAATTTGGTATATAAGCTTTTATCGGCTGTTGAAATTGGTGAGAATTGGTCCGTGTTCAGACCTAGCCCCCATACAAATGAACCCTATGAAATCGTCATAAATTGCCATAAGATCCAAATTGTCATATAGATCTTACTCAAATTGGGTTTGTATGCGTTTATTACATCCATTAATGAGTAGTCCAAAAATGATCCCTATGGGAAAACTCTTAGTCATGGGCCCTATATAGAGCTGCTTCCCGATCTTCACTTAAATCTATCAAAAAACAAAAATATTGCATTGATTCTTCTCAAATTTTGTTTGTATATATTTTTGCAAAATACAAGAGACTTTACCAAACATAGTCAGATTCGGTTCATTTTTGGGCCTAGTCCCCATATAGATATAGCATCCGATATGAACTTTTTCATATCTGCAGCCAAAAAAATTAATAAAAATCCCACTCAAATTTGGTTTATGCTTATTTTCTATGTCCAGTTAGTTGGGCCTATGAGATAGGGTTTCTAAACGCATGATATAGGGTATCGTATAGTCGGTATAGACCGACTATAATTTTCTTACTTGTTATTCTTCTTCTTCATTACTTTGTCATTTGCTTTAAATTTTTAATCTGCATTATATTTACTTAAGCATATATATTTTTGCATTTAACTTAAAAACTACATATTTCAACATCATTTCATCTTGAGATCATTTGTTGAAGATTGTTCTAAAAGTTTTTTTTTTGTTACAAGGTCATTGTAAGGAAAACAAAGTTTGACCTTTTTTGTTTTGTAAAGCTTATTACTGATGTAGTAGTATTAGTTTTTTATTTTAAGGAATTTTTTTTTTCGGTAGTTGTTACTGGCATCTTGTTTTCATTGAGATAAAGCAGCACGTTCATTTGTAATTAATTCGTTTTTATTTTTTTAATTTTCCATTGTTAAGTACAAGTTCTGTCTTGAGTATTTTAATTTATTTTTGTGCATTTTGTTGTTGAAATTGTTTTTATTTGGAAGATAAACCTAACTCAAGGTTTGTTAAACACTATAGAGTGGGGTGTTTGGGGGAAAATTTTGTATTTTGTTTTGAAATGAATTTAGGAAAAAGATTTTAACGAAAAATATTTAGTATGTAAAAAAATAATAAATGAATAATACTAATGAAATTTTCTTCTAAATAAAATTAAGTTTATTACAGAAAATTGATGTACAATGCATGTTCGCTATTTAGTTTATTTTAGAACTTTTAACAGTTGTGCTAGCCTAAAGCTTTGATCAGAGAAGATAGCTTGCACTTTTACTAAGAATATGTTTTCATGGGTCATCTGTTTCATTGGGTTGCTAAGCATTTTTAGTAAATGTTCTCGTTAAAGTAAATTTTAGGTCTGAATTTTTTTTAAGTATCTCTAAATGCATTTCATGATAGAAACAAATATAATAGTTTATATTATTTAAAAAAATTCATCATCTTAAAAAAAAACCTTATCGTAAAACAGAACCTTTTCTTAAAAAAGTACCTTTTCTTAAAAAAGTACCTTTTCTTAAAAAAGTAAATTTTCTTAAAAAAGTACATTTTCTTAAAAAAGTAAATTTTCTTAAAAAAGTACCTTTTCTTAAAAAATTACATTTTCTTAGAAAGTACCTTTTCTTAAAAAAGTACATTTTCTTAAAAAAGTACCTTTTCTTAGAAAAGTACCTTTTCTTAAAAAGTACCTTTTCTTAAAAAAGTACTTTTTCTTAAAAAAGAACATTTTCTTTAAAAGTGCCTTTTCTTAAAAAAGTACATTTTCTTTATATAGTATCTTTAGAAAGTTCCTTATTTAAAAGTACCTTTTCTTAAAAAAGTACCTTTTCTGAAAATATACCTTTTTATAAAAAAAAGTACATTATCTTTAAAAAGTACATTTACATTAAAAATGAACTTTTCTTTTAAAGTGTTTTTCTTAAGTAAATTTTCTTGAAAAAGTATCTACAAAAGTTCGTTTTCTTTAAAAAGTGCCTATTTTAAAAAAGTAAATTTCTGTGGTCATTAGCATTAACCGCCTAAGTCGAAAACAATGCTAGAATATGATAGCATACATATTTCAAATCGTTCTTAAGCCGACTTAGGCGATTATCGATTGTGACTACAGATTTGCTTCAAAATCTAAATTTTCTTCGAAAAGCGCCTTTTTCTTAGAAAGTAATTTTTCTTAAAAAGTACCTTTTCTTAAAAAGTACCTTTTCTTAATAAAGTACATTTTCTTAAAAAAGTAGCTTTACTTATAAAATATATTATCTTAATAAAGTACCCTATCTTAAAAAAGTACGTTTTCTTAAAAAAGTAATTTTTCTTTACATAGTATCTTTAGATAGTACCTTATTTTAAAGTACCTTTTCTTTAAAAAGTGCATTTTCTTAAATAAAGTGCATATCTTAAAAAAGTAAATTTCTCTGGCGATTTCGTGTGACCGATGTTTTATTCTACCATTTTATTCCCATTTTGACTAAACGTATATTATTTGAAAGGTATTTCTTTTTAGCCGTTTTGCAGATTTACAAATTTTTTAATTTTTTCATTTATTTTGAGTAAATTGCATTTAAATTTGCTACTAACACAAACATAAAATTATACAATGCTATGTGTGTGTTTATTAAATTTGTTAATGTGTTTGTAATAAAAACGAGTTTGTATTTTTGTGTTGATTTGCGAATTGGCTTATAATTGATTAGCATACCTTTAGGGTCTTTATTTAATGAAAAAATAAAATTTACTAGAATTTGCACTCGAACTTCGAGGGCTGGCATCTGCTAGTAAGCTAAGCATTAACCGCCTAAGTCGAAAACAATGCTTTGGAGAAAAATGACTTTTTATGTACAGAAGCGTTTCTGAAAAAATTAACAATTTATAACAAAATGAAAGATTCTTACACGCACAATGCTAATATCGAAAACAAAAACGAAAGTCTCAATTGATTAGGAGATGTTTAATAGAACGAAACATAAATGGGTAATGCATATGAAAAATTCGAAATTGGAGAGATCATGTCGACTAAAGTTTTTATTGTAAAGTAATGTTTCATTTGTTGCCTGGCATATATTGAATTAAGCGATTATTGTATATTGAAATTTACCATGTTATTTATTAAATAAATTTAAATATAAAGTTTTGTTAGTAGAATATGATAGCATACATAACTCAAATCGTTCTTAAGCCGACTAGGCCGAGGCCACGCAATGAGCCGCAAAGCGGCGAGCGGCAGTGCGATGAGCGGAACAAAATTAAAACATATGAAATACTACTTAAGTGGCCACACAATGAGCGGCATGTGATTTCTGAGTGTCTAAGCGGCGCCGCTCAGGAATATAACTTGTTCTAATTTTTAGTTGTTTTCTGAGCGGCAAAGAATAAAAATGGCAAAAAAAATGGCTTTTCTCTGTTTTGTCAATCTGTAGCGTGATTCAGTAACTTCTTATAACGATAATTGAATCATTCAAAAAAGAAACAACAAAATTATCGATTTTGGTATTCAGTAAAATTTTTAAACGATATTCACTATTGTTGAAGTCAGCTATTGTTGCTATCTTAACGACAACCATTTTTGTGTTGTTTTTCAATCGATAAAAAGTTAAAAAGGTTGAAATGTAGTCATACATAAATAAAAATCATAAAATAGTGAAAATATTTTGCTTTTATTATAAAAACTTTTTATATAAATAATAAATCATAACATTGACAATGGCATTTTGATAACTAACCGCTCAGAAATGACGCTCAGTAATAAGCCACTTGCCGCTCAAACTCGCCGCTCTGCCGCTTACCGCTTTGCCGCTCATTGCGTGGGCTCGGCCTTAGGCGTTTATCGATTGTGGCCACAGATTTTCTTCAAAATGTAAATTTTTTTGAAAAGCGCCTTTTTCTTAAAAAGAGATTTTTCTTAAAAAGTACGATTTCTTAAAAAAGTACCTTTTCTTAAAAAGTAAATTTTCTTAAAAAAGTACATTTTCTTAAAAAAGTAGCTTTTTTTATAAAGTATATTAGCATAATAAAGTACCATTTCTTAAAAAAGTAATTTCTCTTTATATAGTATATTTAGAAAGTACCTTTTTTTTAAAGTACCTTTTCTTTAGAAAGTACCTTTCCTTAAAAAAGTAAATTTTCTGTAAAAAGTATCTTATCTGAAAAAATACCCGTTCTTGAAAAAGTACTATACATTATCTTTAAAAAGTACTTTTTCCAAAAATATATATCTTTTCTTGAAAAAGTACATTTAGTTTAAAAATTAACTTTTCTTTAAAAAGTGCTTTTTCTTAAAGTACATTTTCTTAAAAAAGTTCCTGTTCCTTAAAAAGTGATTCTCTTAAAAAAGTACTAATAAAAGTGATTTTTCTTAAAACGTACCTTTTCTTAAAAAAGTATATTTTCTTAAAAAAGTAAAATTAAAAAAATAAATAAATTTTCTTTAAAATAAACTGTTCTTTATATACTCTTTACTTAAAAGTTAGCTCTTTCTTCAGTTACCTTTTATTTAAAAAGTAAATTTTCGTTAAAAGTATATTTTTTTAAAAGTACCTTTTGTTTAAAAAGTAGCTTTTCTTTAATAAGATACACAGCCCTTTTCTTGAAACGTTGTTATTTGAATAAGAATGAATTTAAAATAACATGAAATTGAAATTTTGGGTTTCTTGAAAACACAAATTTTTCATTTTCGAAGTATTTTTCCAAATCATTTTTTTTATTGTCAAATAACAAAAATTAAAATATTTCATTAAAATATATGTTGTATTCATTGCAGCTATTTACTTAAATAAAAACTTTTAACAATTCTTAAACTTTTTGCTTGTTTGTTTTATTTGAACTTTTTGAAATTAAATATCATGTAAACATATGTTTGAGTTAAGAACCATATGTTATCTAGAAAGCGAGGTGCCACATGGTTCTTTAGTCAGTTTCACAAAAAAACATTAAGTAATTTTTACATGTTTTTTTCTTAAGTTTATAGAAAAAGTTTAAAGAAAAATATTTCCTTTTAAATTAACAAATTATTTGTTCATTTAATTGTTTTTGTTCTTCAATTTCATTCAATTAAAAATGACTTTTATATTTTTAAAAAGTTAGGCATCAACAAAAAAAATCGGTATTGAAATAAATTGGATTTGACTGGCATCACTACTGTTTCGAACATAAATAAAATTGTGGCAGACATATGCAAAAAAACAAAAATATGTGATTTGAGTGAAATATTTTTTTAAATTCCTTTATTTGTAATAATGAGTGCATAAAGAATCTATGTTATAATTGAAAAAATTATAATGGAAAATAGATTGTGTAAATAAAAAGTTTTTGTTATAGTTGTAGAATAACACTATCTCCAAAAGTGTGTTTTATTAACATCGACCACTGATTACGATTTTTTTTTCAATCAGCGCAAAATGTAGACGTTTTTTAAAATCGCTTTTTCTCATAAAATCAATCTCTATTTCTTTAAATAATGTTTAAATATCAATTGGTTTTTTTTTTATCTCTTAAGACCTGTTTAGTAGAAAAAAGGGCATTTGTTTTGATTACACAAAGCCTTTTCTATGAGAATTAAAACAAGAAAAAAAAAATTCTTATTGAAATCATAGAACAGCAAAGAATTTTTTTTTTTATTTATTTGTATTTGTATTTATTTATTAAATGCGATTTTACATTACAACAAGACACAGTATCTTATAAATTACAGCAATGGAATCAGATAAGTTATTCACTATATATTTAATATCAGTAACTCTTAATCTAAATTTAAAATATTATAAATTACAGTTTAAAAACATTAGAAAAAAAAAATCAAATAAAAACAATTTAAGTATTGGTATAGTAATTTTCTAAACCCTATTGCGTTGCTTGCATTTTGCATGACATTAGGAAGCTGATTCCAGAGAAGAATAGTTAGAATAAAAAATTGACATTCAAAGGCATGGTCCCGGTATTTCTACATAAAATTATTATACTTTAGTAAAGATATATTTTCATTTAATTTTATTGATAATTATCGATAACACGAAAATTAATATCGATAAATTAATTTTTAAAAAATTTTGCAATCACTACTACCGCGACTCATGTGGTACAATTTAAATATATTCCCATTCTTCTCGTTATTGGTTATTTTTATTATACCCAATACAACTATGTGGTCAGGGTATAATGACTGTGCTGATGTTTGTAACTACCAAAAATATATATTTGACTTAGACTCATATTTTATTATACAGAAAGTGATTTTGAGTAGATTACGCGATGCCCGTCGTTAGGTCCGTTTGTCTGCCCATGTAAACCTTGTAATCAAACTACAGGTCTCAAATATGACTAAATATTTATGAAATTGCTATAGGATGAATGCTATTGACATTGGTGAAAACCGGTTCATGTTCCATACAAATGACCTCTATGAGATCGACTTAAATTGCCATTATATCCAAATTATCATATAGATCTCGGTCAAATTGGTTTTGTGTATGTTTATTACATCCATTTATCAGTAGTCCAAAAATAAACCCTATGGGACAATTCTTAGTCATAGCTCCCATATGAAGCTGATTCCCGATCTTCACCTAAATCTATCAAAAAACAAAAATATTGCACAGATTTTTCTCAGATTTGGTTTTTATATGGTTATGCAAAAAATAAGTCACCCAATTTTTCGACCTAGTCCCCATATAAATATAGCATCAATATGAACTTTTTCATATCGAAGGCAACAAAATTAATAACAATGCCGCTTAAATTTGGTTGGACCTAAACAATGGGGTCTCTAAACGCATGGTATAGGGTATCGTATAGTCGGTCAGACCGACTTTAATTTTCTCACTTGTTTTTTTATTTAGATATGCGATTAGTTTAGTGCTATAAGGAACATTTGTATAGATTGACACTTGTTTCATCCAAGAAAAAAATGTATGCCAGATTTGTTTTCAAATTGGAGTATTTGCCACATTTCAAATTTAGCTTCTTCGGTTGGTGTAAAATTCTGAATCCCCGACGAAAGATTTAAATTTAAAGAGATATAAATTAAAATTTTTGCAATAGTGCCAGTCTTTAGACAACTTTCAGGCTGAAGCCAGAAAGGAAAAATTATAATTTCTCTCATCAGGAGTTAACTTAAATAACGAAGTATTAATGTGGTTCCTAAAATTTACCCTAAAAAATCTTACTTCAGGGAAAACAAGCGGCATTGTACTCAGTCTAGTGGAATGTTCTCGAATAAAAATGGAAATATTGGTTCGAGCAATAATCAATATGGGAAGATATATTTATAAGCAACCAACGGGTCGGCCGCACATCCCCAGAACTCATTTCAAATTAGTACAAATATTTTACCTTACTTAAATAAGAACTATTTATTTAAAAAAAAAATGCCTTTTATAGTTCCCAAAATATGACAGCGGCAAAAGTGAAAAAATCATTAAATACTCCTAATCGTGAGTCGATTATGTTTAAAAGTAGTTAACCTACGAGTAAGGAAAGTATATCTCAGAAAGTGATATTTTTAAAATTTAAAAAAAATCTATAATATTAATAATTTTATGTACAAATATAATGTTCTTGAATTTAATATAGTTGTCAAATGACATATGTAAGACATGACACGAGTATTGGGATACATGATCAAATTTTCTTAATCCAAAGATATAGCGAACAATGTTGAAAGAAAAATTCATACTGGGAATATTCGATGAAACAAGAAAATTTATTGGTAAACATAAGGATAATATTGTTATAACTACAGCAGATAAAGGAAACAAAACTGTGATAATGTATAAAGATAATTATAAAAGTAAAATGGATAAGTTGCTGGAAGATAGAATTACTTATAAAACTATTAGAGTTGATCCCACGCCAAAACTCCAACGAACAAACAATAACCTTGTTACACAGTTATACAAAGACAAGCATATATCAAAATTTGAGAAGATGAATATAACATCACATGTAGCTGCGGCCCCTGAATTATACGGTTTGCCGAAAATCCACAAGAAAAACGTCCCACTCAGACCAATTTCATCCTCTATCAAAGTACCCTGCTATAATCTAGCGAAATATATTGGAAAAATATTGAAAAATTTAATCTCACCAACATATAACATTAAGAATGCTTTTGACCTAAAACAAAAATTGGAAAACGTGAAAATAGAAGATGACGATATACTAGTGTCATTCGACGTGGTATCATTATTTACTAATGTACCGACTCATTTAGCGATTAAGAACATACTGGACAAATGGGAAACATTAAGCACACAGACCACAATATCGAGGAAACAGTTTCTAAAACTACTTCAGTTCTGCTTGACAGAAACTAACTATTTTACATACGGGAATAAATTTTATCACCAAACGTATGGTATGCCCATGGGCAACCCTTTGTCGCCAACAATTGCTGATATTGTTCTGGACACCCTTTTGGACGATGTAATCAAAGAACTTAAGGAGAAAAATGTAAAAATCAAACTAATTACTAAATATGTCGACGATTTATTTGCTATAATAAAGAAATCAGATGAAACTAAGATTTTAAAAACACTTAATTCGTATCACAACAAACTGCAATTTACAATAGAACGAGAGATCAACGGAGAAATTCCTTACCTTGATATAAAAATAATAAAAGACGATAATAAACTTATAACTAATTGGTACACAAAGGAGACATCCTCAGGAAGGATGATCAACTATAACTCCACCCAACCGATAAAAATGAAGATCAACACGGCGACAAATCTCATTGAAAAGGTACTACATATAAGCGACGAAAGATTTAAGAAAAATAATATAAACAAAATACGAAACATATTAACTATGAACAATTACCCAATATTTATAATAAACAACTTAATCAACAAAACACTAAATAATACAAAACACAAAAATGATGACCGTAAAGAAGATTTGGTTTTTTGCAGTGTACCATTTATCCCAAAATTAACGGAGACAAAAACAATGAAACATATGATCAACGATGAAAACACAAGAATAGCACACAAGTCAAACCAAACCCTTAGGCAACTGTTTACGCAGAACAAAACAAAACAAGATATACTTAAAATTGACAACGTTGTTTACGAAATAAAATGTGACGGCAATGAAAGGGAGCAATGTAACAAAGTTTATGTTGGTACAACAAAACGAAGGTTAGAGACGAGAGTATTGGAGCACAAAGCCGATATTAAAAAGGAAAAAGAAAGAACTGCATTAGCACAACATGTAAAAGAATGCAACCATAATATGAATTTTGATAACATTAAGATATTAGATAAGGAAAAAAGAGTAAACAAACGCTATACCTTAGAAAGCCTACGAATACAAGAGAGAATTCATCATGCAATGAACACGAGAGAAGATAAGGATAACACAAAGCTCCAATACTCCGTTGCAATATTTTAGAAATTAGTTAAAGTTCTGTGATACTATATTAAGTTAGACCTGTGATTTTGCGTGTACTGTGTTGTCAATATTTATTAAATTTATTTATATTTTTTAAAATTCTGTGTAGTAATGTCCAGTTTTTTATTTACAAATAAATTTTACAAATTATATTCCCTGACGATGTAACAAAGAATCGTAAGTTAAACTGTGATGTAGTATTTAAGATATTTAATTAGAAATTATTAATAATGTTAATTTGTATATGTCGCCAGATTTTATAATAAATTTACGCTCCTGAGGAAGTTTGAATAAAGCAAACGAAACGTCGAGCAGAAATATGACATTTAATTGATTTTTATTTACACATAAAAACAGATTATTGACCAAAATAGCCCGTAAGGTAACCCCTCTTTTTAAATCTAATGTTGTTGAAAGTTACAGTAAGTTTTCTGTTATCTCTAGAGTTGCAACCTGTGAAAACCTCAGATGCATATAGTAATGTTGGTAAAAGATATGTTTTAGCAAGTAGCAAACTTATTTTCAGTGGAGTAAAGTGCTGTGTTAACCATAAACTTCTTATCATACTATAAATTCTGCCACAGGATTGATTAGTATGATCTGACCAAGTCAGAGTTCCATTAAACACAACTCCGAGATTTCGTACAGAGTCCACGATGTCAATTTTAGAGCCCCCAAGGAAGACATTAATCTCATTCTCCAAATGCATCACTTTCTTCTTTATTATAATACACTTAGATTTATTTGGATTAAGTCGTAGACCATTTGCCGTTGCCCAATTTAGAATAAGTTTAAGAGCATAATTTAGTTCTTGAATTTTGGAAATAATTGAATCCTTGATACTACTAGCTGAATGTCATCAGCGTACATCTGAACCTTAGAGAATTTAATTTGTTGTGGAAGATCATTGGCATATATTGAATAAAGTAGTGGTCCAAGGATTGAACCCTGTGGTACCCCTCTTATAACTTGCAGTGAGTTTGAGATGGAGCTACCACTAGCAACAGATTGGGATCTGTTTGTGAGATATGAAAACATGAGTCTAACTGCTAATGTAGAAAAGTTAAAAAACCTATTCAATTTGAGGCATAAAATTGAGTGGTGCACCGTGTCAAATGCCTTTGAGTGATCCAATAAAACCAAAAAAAAGTATTTTTCCATCATCCATGTTACTTCTTAACTCCTCAACTACATCAGATAAACCTGTTATACAGCTATGTTGTGGCCTGAGACCAGATTGACGCTCTGTAAGTTGTTGTCGTTTAAATACCTAAAGATTTGTCTGTGTAAAAGGTGCTCGAAAACTTTTGAGAGATATGGTAGAATTGCAATCGGGCGGTATTCGTTACCCGTTTTTGGTATTGGTATAATTTTGGCATGTCTCCACTCCATTGGAAAGATGCTAGAAGTGATTATGGAGTTAAACAAGTACATTATGAAACGGACAATCTATGGTAAAATCATTTTTATAAATCTGGGGTGTATATTATAAATGCCCACTGCATTCGATTTAATAGCATTGAAACATTCAACTACCTCTGTTAGTGTTACACACTGAAAGTTAAATTTGGGAATGTTTAAATTAAATCAGGGAAAATCATCATAAAATTCGTTATTTACGGCTGGTAGAGGAACATTTAAAAAAGCTTAATTTAGCGCATTAATGTCAACATTCATTGATTGATTAATTGTCTTATTTAATCCAATTTCGCGTATTTGTTTCCAGGTTTTTTTACTTCCAATAGCTGTATTAAATTTATTAAAATAATAGGAAGACTTATCATGCCTTATTTTGGAAACAACCGCTTTCCTGCCATCTTATATTCGTCGTGATATTCTGATATCCTGTAACGTTTCCACTTCTGATACAGATTATCACGGTGTTCTATTAGCATCTTGGTTTCCATTGTGAACCAAGGTCTATCTCCATGTTTAATAGTTTTCATTTTGTTGAGGACATGTTTGTTGTAAATTCCTAAAATTTTACCATTAAGAAATGACAGTTGTTCTCCAACAGTCGGTAAATAGAAAATTTGATCCCATGGAGTAGAGCAAAGATCATATCCTAAACCCAAGATATCAATATTATTAAAATCACGATAAGTAAATGTTTGGGGCTGGGTTTCTATTGCAAAATCATATGATAAGAAGAGTAGATCGTGCTTCGAAAATGCTGGTGTTGCTATCTGATCATAATGAAGGACTTTACTTTCATTAATGGTAAAGAAAAGATCAAGCAAAATGCTATTTGTTGAATTTTTTCATTTACGAGTTTATTTTGTAATAGTGATTTCAAGAACAGGGGTGACAATTTTTTATTTTTTTTTTTAATTTTACATCTAATCCACTACATCTCAAAAACTGTTTTTGTTAACATTTAAAAAATTAAAAAAAAAATTTTAAATGTTTTTAAAATATTATGTTTTTTTTTTATCAAAATCAACAGCTTCATTTTTCATTAACTCTTGTTGAACAATGGGCGAAGATGTTTTCCAAGAAGAAATTTTTTATTTAAAATTTTTTTATTAGAAATTACTCTAAGCAGGCTTTCAAGGTCGTGTGTTTTAAATGCAAATAAAAGATTATTCAATATATTGGGATTATTCCAACATCTTCAGGAATTTGGTTTATTGAATTTGGCAACATTATAAAAATAAGAAGAATAATACAATTTAATAACAACAAGCAACAAGGGATAACATAACATCTGGTGAAAAATTCAACTTACATATAATGTTTTTTTTTGTCAGTTTTACATTTAAAAACTTTTGAGTATGTGGTAAAATACGAGTTAGCAGCACGACATTAAACACACAATTACTAAAAATAAATAAATATAAAATAAAATATCACAGATCACTCTTTTTCTTAATTTTACATAGTTGAACTTAAACTAAATTAAACTATTGCTATTTTAGTTTGTTTTGTTAAGAAAATTCTACCAAAATAAATTTCATAAGTTTCTCATATGAACCACAAAATTCAATAGTGAAATTAGTTGACTAGAAGAAATGACCAGTAGTTGTAATCAACCGAACCGGGGTACGTTTATTACTTATATATATATAGTTCCCTAAAGTTCCTCAATAACTTAATTTTTCGACTTAAGATATTAAAAAGAAAAATTGATTAGAATATTTGTAACGAATCTCTTATTGAGCTCGCCTAATTACTTTATAGACAAACAAATTAGAAAAAATATTTAGATTGGCTACTGAACTACTTAAAACTAAGTAGAACAGTTTTTAAATTTTGTTGAAAAAAAAAATAGCAAAAACGATCGGGTATAATTTATGAAAACAAATATTTTACTTTACTTTTATAACTAAGTTATAACATCACACTACATCCCATAAGCCACTAAATAATTAACAGTCTTTTGTACAACATTTTCAACAATATACTTAAGGACGTAAAAGGTTTTTAAACAGATATTCATACATAATTGGTTTTATAAAACATTTACAAGTTTTAAAATTGTATGAAGTATGAATGAGGAGGTAATAAACAATATAAAAATATTTAATAACTTTTTACAACAAAGAACACAAGCCAATAACTTTTCTTTTTTTCAATAATTAATTTTATAAATAATGTATACTTGTGCGTTACAAAAAGTTGTTCTTTTATAACACTGGCCAACAAAACATTTGTTTTAAAGGGTTAAGTAATTCTTTTTACCGATTTTGATGTTCTGCATTTGAATATGGATGTCATGTTTATAATCAGATCCGTATTATAAAACCACGCAGCAAGTTGCGTAAGACCCAATTTTTAATCTCTCGATTGCTTTATATTATATCATATAATTAACTAATGTCAGTCGTGGTTCCGACTTGGTTTAAAGCCCCTCGAACATGTTGGTCAATAAGTAACTATTGTCAGAAGTAGCTGATGTTTGTAACCCATTTTTCATTATTTCGATCTGAATTACTTTCTAAGTCGATTTGGCAATGTCATCGCGTCCGTTCGTCGGTCTATACATCTGCTGTCAGTTTGTAAACCTGCAATTAGACTACAGGTATCAAATAAAATACTAAGGAAATTTTCTTCTAAACAAAATTAAGTTTATTACAGAAAAGTGATGCACAATGCATGTTCGCTATTTAGGCAATTTTAGGACTTTCATATTATAGTTTATATTATTTAAAAAAGTATCTTTTAGTAGCTATTCTTAAAAAAGTACATTTTCATAAATAGTGTCTTTGCTTTAGAAAGTACTTTTTTAAGGTACATTTTCTTTAAAAAGTACATTTTCTTTAAAAGGTGTTTTTTTTTGCAAAGTATATTTTCTACAAAAAATATTTTTTTTTCAAAAGTGTTTTTTTAAAGTACCTTTTTTGGAATAAGTACATTTTCTTTAAAAAAAATTTTTTTTTGTTAATAAAGTACCTTTTCTTAAAAAATTATATTTTTTTAAATTAGTAAATTTTCTTTAAAAAGTATCTTTTATATAAAAAGTGATTTTTCTTAAAAAAGTACCTTTTTTTAAAAAGTGCTTTTTTTTTTAAATAGTACTTCTTCTTAAAAAATTTAAGTAAAAGTGATTTTTCTTAAAAAGCAGATTTGCTGTAGAAAGTATATTTTCTTTAAAAGTCACTTTTCTTTATATAGTCTTTTCTTACCCTTTCTTTAAAAAGTATCTTTTTTAAAAGTACCTTTTCCTAAAAAAGTACCTTTTCTTTAAAAATTATCTTTTCTTAAAAAGTATTTTTTTCTTTAAAAGGTATTATTTTTTTAAACATTACCACTTCTTAAACATGTTAGAAAATGACATTCGGTCTAGACCGACTATATGATACCCTATCTCATAGGCCCAACTGGACATAGAAAATAAGCATAAACCAAATTTGAGTGGGATTTTTATTAATTTTTTTGACTGGAGATATGAAAAAGTTCATATCGGATGCTATATCTATATGGGGACTAGGCCCAAAAATGGACCGATCCTGACTATGTTTGGTAAAGTCTCTTGTATTTTGCAAAAATATCTACAAACAAAATTTGAGAAGAATCAGTGCAATATTTTTGCTTTTTGATAAATTTAAGTGAAGATCGGGAAGCAGCTCTATGTGGGGCCTATGACTAAGAGTTGTCCCATATGGATCATTTTTGTGCTACTCATTAATGGATGTAATAAACGTATACAAACCCAATTTGAGTAAGATCTATATGATAATTTGGATCTTGTGGCAATTTATGTCGATTTCATAGGGGTCATTTGTATGGGGGCTAGGTCTGAACATGGACCGATTCTCACCAATTTCAATAGCGTTCATCCTTTGGCCGATAAAAGCGTATGTACCAATTTTCATCAAAATATGTTCATATTTGCGACCTGCAGTTTGATTTCAAGGTTTCCATGGACACGCAGACAGACGGACGGACGGACGGACGGACATCGTTAAATCGAATCAGTTAGTGATTCTGATTCGATCGGTATAATTAAAGATGTGTCTAGGTCAAATATTTTTGGTAGTTACAAACAGCAGCACAAAGTCATTATACCCAAACCAAACAGTGGTATAGGGTATAAAAAGCACCGTTCTCTTAAAATGTTAAATTTTCTTCAATTTTTTTTTTTAAATCTACTACATCTCCAAAACTGTTTTGCTAACAATTACAATTTTTTTTTTATATTTGAAGATATTTTTAAATTTTTTTTTGCCAAAACGAACAGCCCATTTTTTCATTAACTTTTGTGGATCAAAGAGCGAATATGTTTTAAATTTTTAATCTTTTATATTTTTTTGTTAAAAAAATTCTACGATTAAATTTCATAAGTCTCTTCTAGGAACCACTAAATTCAATAGTAAAATAAACTGACCAGAAGAAATGACCAGTAGTTGTAATCAGCCGCACTGGATTCCGTTTAATGAATTCAAAAGTTTTTTGTGGTATGCACAGAAAAATGGAAAATATTCTGAATGCAGGGCAAAAAAATAAAACAAAAGTCTCTCCGTTTTCATAGATGAGAAATTTTTCTAAATAATAATTTGTAGAAAACTGCCCCTATTTTCAGAATATATAGCATTTTCATATACGATTAGCTAACAGTTTCGCCAAGTAATTTTTTCACAAAAAAATAAAATAAATTTTAAACATTCCCAAATTTCCCCGCGAATATTTTTATTTTTTTTATACCCTATACCATTATGTGGCGAGGGTATAAGAGTTTGTGCTGATAATTGTAAATACCAAAAATATTTGATCTGTGTGTGTGTGTGTTCATTTAAACATTGTAGCTACAGGTAGCAAATATATATATTATTATTTTGATGAAATTTTGTATGTAAGCTTTTATCGGCCATAGAACGTTTGCTATTGAAATTGGTGAAAATCAGTGAATGTTTACATCTAATCCCCATGCAAATAATCCTTATGAGTTAAATATCTGTAAGATTCTGGTTATCATATCTGTCAAATTTGATTTATGTGTGTCTATTAAACACATAAATAAGTAGTCCACAAATAAACCCTCTAGTACTATTTTTAGTCATAAATCCTATACAAAGCTGTTTCCCGATTTACACTTCAATCTCTAAAAAAAAAAAATAGATCTTTCCAAACTTGGTTAATATATGTTTTAAGTATAATAAGTGACTTTACTAAATATGGTAATGATCGGTCCATTTATTGGCCTCCTTCTCAAAGAAAAATAGCACCCCAAATCAACTTTTTCATATCTGCAGGGCACCAACTTTGTTTGTTCTTATTTTCTATATCCAATTGTGACGCCAGAAAAGTTTGAACTAAGATCTTTTCTCGAAACTCATGGAATAAAGTGTCGTTTAGTCGGTCTGAGCCGACTATAATATTCTTACTTGTTCACTATAATATAGTGAAAAAATATTTGAATAATAATTTTATTGAATGCTTTTCTATTAACTAGCAGATTCCAGCCATCGAAATTCGAGCGCAATTTCTAGGAAATTTTATTTTTTCATTAAATAAAGGCCCTAAAAGTATGCTAATCAATTATAGCCAATTTACAAATCAACACAAAAAACAAACTCATTTTTATTACAAAGCCATTGTATAATTTTATGTATGTGTTAGTAGCAACTTTAAATGCAATTTACTCAAAATAAAGGAAAAAATTTAAAAATCTGTAAATCTGCAAAACGGCTTAAAATAAATACCTTTCAAATAATATACGTTTGATCAAAATTGGGATAAAACGGTAGAACAAAACATCAGTCACAAGAAATCACTAGCCTATTAATATTATAGATAACATTTAAAATAACTTTTTATTGACTGTATAAATAATTTTACAAATAACCATGTCGAGTATCTGATCCTTGCACTTAAAAGTCTATAAATCGAAAGTTTTAATTTTCCTAACAGCCATTTTCAGGTGTCATGTAACTGTTTCGTAACATCATAATATTTAGTGTAGCACTGTGTTATTATTGTAGCTATTAATGTGATTAAAATGGCTTTTATAATGTCGTTGAAACGTTATTGATTGTTAAGTTGTTTTCATAAAAAACACTTTGATATTGTGTAAAATGTAAAAAGCATAACAGTAAGGAAGCCAGGTTGAATGTGATATAATTATTGTATGCTCTAAAAACAGCACTTAAAAGAATAAATTGATTTCATATAAAGTGCGACATGGTTAACGCAACGCCTCGATTAGGGCAAATAACCATTTTAATATTTTATATAATTTTTTTATGTAAAATAAATGAGTGTTTCTTAAACAGCAAAACTATGATTTAATATTACGAGCCAAAATAAAAATTGTGAATAGAAATAAATAATGAAATAATAAAAATTCGACAATATTTATTGACTTAGAATATTCATTTTATCTAGCAGATTCCAGCACTCGAAATTCGAGTGCAATTTCTAGGCAGCTTTATTTTGCGAAAAATTTTTATGTTTATACGATAATTATAAAGGAATATCTATAGTATTTTAAATCTCTAATATTATTAGACTAGGCGCTTTCTTGTGAGCGATGTTTTGTTCTACCGTTTTATCCAGATTTTGAAAGGTATTTCTTTTTAGCCGTTCTGCAGATTTACAGATTTTTAAATTTTTTCCTCAGTCATAGTTTGACCGTGAGTTTAAACAGACGTGTGTGCAAAACGTGTGTAACAAAATAGCAATAAAAAAAAATATTCTGTTTTGTTCAAAACAAGCAGATTAGTGAAAAAAAAAAAAAAACAACGAAGTGGATCAGTTAATCCCTTTTCTTTACTTTTCATAAACAACATTAAACGCTACCGAGATGTCGATATTAATGCTTAAAGTAGGCATAACATAATGAATAAAAAATATAAACAACAAAATAATGCTGCTTCTAGCAACAACTACTATCAACCACTGCAAACGATTGACGATGATGACGGTGAGTCTGAAATAATTGTCGCTAAACCCAGCAAAGTGCAAATCCCACCAATAACAATATTAAAATGTCAAACAATACAATTACATGAAATTTGTAAAAACTTAAAAATATGTAAATATGCAATTAGAAAAATTTCAATTGGTCTTAAAATATTTTGTGATTCCATTGAAGATTTTAATTTATTGTGTGAACATTTAAAATCTAAATATGAGTTTTTCACTTACGGTTCAAAAAATGAAAAGCCATATAAAGCAGTTCTACTCGGACTTGATAAATTTGATCCGTTAACAATTAAAAAAAAATTAATTGATTTAAAACTACCATGTATTGATGTAAAACTAGTTACAAAATCAAATGGACCATGCAATGAACAGGCCATATATATTATTTACTTTCAAAGAAAGTCTATTACAATGAAAGAACTTAGACAAAATTACTCGATAATCGATCATATCAAAGTAAAATGGGACTACCAAAGGAAAAGATCTACCAGAATTACGCAGTGCTACAACTGTCAAATGCTAGGTCATGGTTCTAGCCGATGCAATGTCAAAATATTTTGTGCAAATTGTGCAGGTAATCATAAAACTACGGAATGCACATCTGAAACTATTAAGTGTGCAAACTGTAATAAAGCACATAAATCGTTTTCTTCCGACTGTGAAAGCAGATTAAAATATGTACAAATAAGACAACGTTCTCAACCAAGAGCGTACAAGCCTAAACAGTAACCATTATTCAAAAATTACCGTTTTAACAACAACAAAAGTTATAATTCAGATTTTCCGAATAATCTTAATCAGGGACTCATTACCCCTAACTATGAATGGAGACAAGAGCAAAACAAAAACACAAATAGTCCCAACAATCTGTTTTCTCTTGAAGAAATCAAAAACTTAACTCTAGACTTAACAACTAAGTTGCAGGGATGCAAATCTAAAGCAGACCAATTTGAGGTCATAACCTCACTTGCATGTAAATTTTTATATGAATAATAACGATTTAAATATAATATCATGGGATCCCAGAGGTGTCCGAAATAAAAAAAGACGAACTTTTCAGTTTTCTATTAAACAATAATATCCAAATTTGTCTTATATCGGAGACATTACTGAATAACTCAATATCAATAAAGCACCCAAGTTTTTATATATACAGAAGTGATCGAGAGCACAACAGAGGAGGAGGCGTGGCGATCTTAATTAAAAACAAGTAAGAGTGTTAAATTCGGCTGTGCCGAATCTTTGATACCCTCCACCTCGGTTTGTGGCAATACTATTAACATAGCTCATGGTAGTTGTGTTCTTGTTATTGTTAATATGTATGAATCACATTTTTTTTGTGGCTTTTTTTATGTTGTTGTATGTTCAACCACTAAACTATTACAAGAAAACACTAGGTTTCATGTTTTTTTTAGAGGTATCTATAAACTTTTGTTCATTTCTCAGCGCAGAGGCTCCCGATTTACTCCGATTTCAATACCAACCTGGTGGGAATTATGGCAAATAATTTTTTCGTAACCTGACCTAAGTAAATGCTTTTTTTTTTGAATGAGCGTGATTTCAACAGACACACGGACAGACGGACAGACGGACAGACGGACAGACGGACATCGCTATATCGACTCGAGCTGTGATAAGGATCAAGAATATATATACTTTATTGGGTCGGAAATTAGTTTTTCGATGCGTTACAAACGGAATGACAAACCTATATATACCCTCTGCCACTGAGATGTGGAGGGTATAAAAATATTGAACACATCTTGATACCTCCTTTCAATACATTCCAAATTGAAAATATAGGTATTAAAATAAAAACTTCAAATGGAAACTATATAAACATTTACTCTTGCTATTTTCCGGGCGGTGCTGCTGGTAGCGATAATATCAAAAAATTACAATTTAAAACTGATTTGCGCAAATTTTATCAAAATAACGAAGCATTTATCATGGGCGGCGACTTTAATAGCCGCCACAGACATTGGGGTTGTATTCGGTCAAACTGTTGGGGAAACCTTTTATACGAATTTTTAGATTCTGACATTTTTCGTATACTATATCCCAATAACCATACGTATATACCTTCAGATCCGAGAAGACAAGCATCAACTTTAGATTTCTTTCTAACAAATGTCTTAAATGGTATTTCATCAGCACGTGTTATAAACAATCTTGGATCAGATCACCTTCCTGTAAAAATAACTATGGCTTACGGATTAAAGACTACGGAAAAAAAATATTACAATTTCAAACAGGCAAACTGGCCCCGATTCGCTTCTTTCATTAAAAGAAACCTGAGAGTTCCTGATGAAAACTCCATAAACAACTTTGAAGAAATCGACTCCATGATCTTAACATTTAATGACACCATATCTAATGCAATAAATCATAGTGTCCCTAGTAAAACTTACCAAGTGAAAACCCCAACCCTACCACAACATATAACACATATGATTCAAATAAGAAACATTTATAGAAGGAACTGGAAACGATTTCGTGATATTTCGGATCATTATTTAACAAAGCAATATAATTATCGCATTTTAGA
Source organism: Cordilura impudica (assembly GCA_963682025.1). Classification (NCBI taxonomy): domain Eukaryota; kingdom Metazoa; phylum Arthropoda; class Insecta; order Diptera; family Scathophagidae; genus Cordilura; species Cordilura impudica. The sequence goes on along the minus strand of OY821520.1, from coordinate 130,491,563 downwards.
AGAGATCAAGAAATTTAAAAATAATTTTTGGAACAATAAGCTGTAAGGTTCTTCTCCTTTTTGGAATCTTTCAAAAATTTTAAAGAAGAAGCCTACAAATATCCCAATACTAAAATTCAATAATACAAATTACTACACGCAAGAAGAAAAATGTGAAATTTTAGCACACGTATTCAAATCAAATCACTTACTTTCAGAAAATCTTAGTGATCCATTCACCACTAACCTTATAAATAATTCTATAAGCAATCTTAGCACCATAGTACCTACTTCTCATAATGTTATACCAGTTTCAACTGATAAAGTTTCTGCTGTTATCAAAAAACTAAAGCCAAAAAAGTCTCCTGGTACTGATGGAATTAATAACAAATGTTTAAAAGCTCTACCACCGAAAGGGGTTAAGTATATTTCTACAATAATAAACTGCTGCTTGCGCCTGCATTATTTCCCAAAAATATGGAAAAACTCAAAAATTATACCAATAGACAAACCAAATAAACCTGATTGCTGCCCTCTTTCTTATAGGCCAATAAGTCTATTATCATCTTTAAGCAAGGTACTTGAAAAAGTGATTAAAGAAAAGCTTACAGATTTTATTGATGCAGAAAATATTCTACCTACACAACAATTTGGTTTCCGTAAGGATCATAATACTACCCAGCCGCTTGTTAGAATTCGTAAACTAGTAAATTCAAATTTTAATACTGGGACATCTACTGGTATGGTATTACTAGATATAAAATCAGCATTTGATTCGGTTTGGCACGATGGACTTATTTATAAAATGATAAGACTTAACTTTCCATTGGAATTAATTAAAATAATACAAAGTTTTCTTTCAGAACGTTCTTTTAAGTTATATATTGGCTCTAATCACTCAACACAGACTGAAGTTCCCGCTGGATGTCCACAGGGTTCTTGTCTTTCTCCAATTTTGTATAATATATTCACTGCAGATTTCCCAATTCTCGATGATTGTGTGACTTCCATTTTTGCTGATGATACCGCTATACTAAGCTCACAAATACACGCGATCGATGTAATATCTAGCTTACAAACAGCACTTGTCAATGTCCATAATTATTTTAAGAAATGGAAAATTCAAATCAATACCCTGAAAACACAAGCCATTTATTTTTCAAGAAGAAGAAAAAATTGCTTTCTACCTCAACAGCCAATTATTTTCAATAATAACGAAATTCCTTGGTCCAATAGAGTAAAATATCTGGGAGCAATATTAGACCCAAAGCTTAAATTTAAAGATCATATACCATATATTATAAATAAAATAAATAATGTAAAAAGATTATTGTATCCCCTCATAAATAGAAACTCCAAACTTAATATCGAAAACAAAAGATTATTATTTAAATCAATTTTTCACGCTATAATGTTCTATGCAGTACCACTATGGTCTACGGCTGCGCAGTGTCACATCAACAAACTACAAGTCGCTCAAAATAAACTTCTTAAACTATTATACAATTTACCTTGGCACTATCCAACCCAAAGATTGCATACTCTTGCCAATGTTGAGCTCGTAAATATTAAAATCAACAGGCTCACCACAAACTTTAACTCCCGATGTACTTACTCGGAATTTGCGCACATCAATGAGATAATCTCATCATAATTTTACCTACTTATAAGTTGTAAATCTATTTTATTAAAAATCTAAAATAAAAAAAAAAAAGTGGTTTTTTGAAAATTTTCTCCCTACATAAAAATATTTAAAAAAAAAACTTTATGTTAAAGAAATTGTTATTTTATTTTTAAGTAGAAAAGGAACGAGTTGCCCTAACCTCTTTATAAATACTGTTATATCTTTATAATTGAAAATATTATGTAAATAAATTGAAATTGAATTGAAAAATTAAATTTTTTCCTTTATTTTGAGTAAATTGCTTTTAAAGTTGCTACAAACACATACATAAAATTATACATATGCTATGTGTGTTTAATTAAGTTTGTTAGCGGCTTTACTATCTTCATTCAGAATAATGATAAACCATAAAAGTGTTGGTTTGTGAATTGGTTAAGTTGAAAAATAAAGCTGCCTAGAAATTGCACTCGAATTTCGAGCTCTGGATTCTGCTATTAATAAATGAAAGTTCTTATCAATTTAACAGTTTTTTCTGATTTGAATCGAATTCCAACCAATTTTTTATATATGCACTATGTATATACCCTCTGTACGCTGGTGTGGAGGGTATAAAAATATTAGAATATTTTTTTTACTGTTTTTTACTGCAATTTACTCAAGAACTGCTTTTACAAAATGCTAAAATTTTATGGAATTTATTATATGCCTAAATTCTCGAAAAATTAGATTTAATTTCATATATCTTTTCATTTGGTTTATATTATATTAATTATATTAATAATTAAATAATATTATGTTTTTGGGTAGTCTTGTTTTTAATAAAATAGATTTCTCGTAGTTTGATCAGTTAGGATGGTCTGGCTACGTATGAGTGTTATTACTTAAATAACACAAGGGAACAATGGTTCTGTTGATTAAGAACTGAATATTGTTTTTAAGGTTATTTGGGACGCTGAATCCAAATCTGCCATTGGTTTTTTTCTATCAGCTCGACTTTTCGAGATATACCGTTATGTTCAAAATTAAGGCACTTCCGCTACATATATTGGAATAACTTGAAAACGGTTCACCATATTAAATTAAAAAAAAAATCCGAAACTCGCAAACAATATTCTCTTAAAGCCGTGCTTACTTTGTTTTTAAATTTTCCAAGTAGTTTTAGAGATATCGTTCAAGTTTTGAAAAAAAAATTAAAATTTTTTTAAAAAAAACATTTTTTTTGTTCTTTAAAAATTCCTAAAAAATAAAAATGGGACAAAAATCACAGTTTTGGTCTACAAACAGTTAGTTAAATATATTTCGAATAAAATGAGCTTTATTTCATTGCAATCGGTGCACAACTTTTGATTTTGTTCACGATTTACTGAATTGATATAAATCGCGATTTCCATACAAAAATAACATTTTCTAATGTGTAAGTGTTTGTATGTAATAAGTTAGTTTTTTATGATTCTAAGAATTAAAAAAATTAAGTAATAAAAAAAGATTATTTCATTTTTATGGTTGCGGTAGCAAACTCATAACGCCTATAAATTTTATTGTCCCTTTATGACACCTAGTCAGTTGACAGTCAATTAAAGAGAAAAAAGAAAAGTCCACTTGTTTTTATTGATGTGTGGTTTACCGTTGGTAACGGATGATTTTTTAAAGGAATTCCCCTGAACACATGTGTTCATTCATAAGTGACTGTCAATAAAATTGTGGATATAATTTTTTTTGGTACTTCAGTAAAAAACTACTAAGTATTTTTATGGGTTCATTCAACCCATTTTTCCCATTCAACAAGTGTTTACGAAAGCGAAAAGTATAACGACAAAAAATATAAATCATTTTACATTGAACATTTAATCAGTCAACACAAAAAAGTTCAATTTTGTTCCCGTGTGCTATTTATTGAAAATTGTGTTACTTTGATATATACTTCAAAATTGTGCAATGGCTACGTCAAGAAACACCTGTAAAATCAATCCCAACTATTTTTGTAACATATGTGGCGAATACACGTTTATAAAAAATAGAAAAAGTGTGTCAGATTTTATTAAAAAAATTTATTTTGACTACTTCGGATTTACCATGGAAACCCATGACAAGTACTGGATTCCTAATACTGTATGTAAAAACTGTGTAGAGTATTTAAGGTTATGGGCAAACAAGCAACGGACCCACTTCAAGTATAAAACACCAATGATCTGGCGGGAACCTTCGAATCATTATGATGATTGTTATTTTTGCGCTGTCAACATAACAGGCATTAATAAAACAAACCGGTCTAAATGGATTTATCCTAACGTGTTGTCTATTACCCAACCAGTCCTGTACTCTAGTGAGGATTCAGAACCACAACCATCTACATCTACACACAATTTCCACGACTTACGACGAAATGTTCCTTCACCAATTTCTGAATTTGGATCAGATGACTTGCATTTAGATATTTCTTCTGAACGCGAGCAATTTAATCAGGAGGAGCTTAGTGATTTAGTGAGAGACCTTGGACTTTCTAAAAAAGCATCTGAAATTCTTGCTTCTCGATTAAAGCAAAAAAATCTGTTAACCCAAGGAACAACAATTTCATACCACTGTAACAGAGAAAAAAACTTACTTCCATTCTTTTCCGAAGACGATGAATTTGTTTATTGTTCAGATGTTCCTGGTTTAGTAACAGCGATGGGATTAGAGGAGTATGATCAAAATGACTGGCGACTATTTATAGATTCTTCTAAACGCAGCCTAAAATGTGTACTTCTGCATAACGGTAATAAATTGGGTTCGTTGCCCATTGCACATTCAACTAAAGCTAAAGAAGAATATTCTACAATTGCCTCAGTTATAAATAAAATAAAGTACAACGAACACCGCTGGCTAATTTGTGTGGATCTAAAAATGGTGAATTTTCTTCTAGGCCAACAAGGTGGCTACACAAAATATCCGTGTTTCATTTGTTTATGGGATAGCAGAGCCAGATCTGAACACTGGAGTAAGAAAGACTGGCCTTCGAGGGAAGCTATGGTTCCAGGAAACCACAATATAGTTAATCAACCACTTGTGCCCAGGGATCGCATAATACTGCCACCTCTCCATATCAAGCTAGGACTTATGAAACAATTTGTCAAAGCTCTCAACAAGGACGGTGATTGTTTTAGATATATCAGTAAAAAGTTCAACAATTTGAGTTCGGAGAAACTGAAAGCTGGCATTTTTGATGGCCCTCAAATCAAAAAATTAATCAATGATGAAAATTTTAGTAATTCCATGACAGATATTGAAAGAAATGCTTGGAATGAATTTGTTTGGATAGTGCGCAATTTCCTGGGAAACAAAAAGGGTGAGCACTATTCGGACCACGTGGATAACATGTTGTCACATTTCAAGCAGCTTGGTTGTAATATGAGCATTAAGGTGCACTACCTACACAGTCAATTGGATTGTTTCCCTGAAAATCTTGGAGACTTCAGTGAAGAACAAGGTGAACGTTTCCATCAAGATATCCGAACTATAGAGGAGCGGTACCAGGGTCACTGGGATAAGCATATGATGGCGGACTATTGCTGGAGCATTAAAACAAATCCCTCTAAACAAGGTTATTTAAGAAAATCTTATAAAAGAAATTTTTCGATGAGTTGTAACTACATTGTAATATTTGTGTATTAAAATTTTTTATTTTTCTTTAAAATTCTCTTTTTGTGTTAAATTAAAAAGTATAGCTGATCATAAAAATGAAATAATCTTTTTTTATTACTTAATTTTTTTAATTCTTAGAATCATAAAAAACTAACTTATTACATACAAACACTTACACATTAGAAAATGTTATTTTTGTATGGAAATCGCGATTTATATCAATTCAGTAAATCGTGAACCAAATCAAAAGTTGTGCACCGATTGCAATGAAATAAAGCTCATTTTATTCGAAATATATTTAGCTAACTGCTTGTAGACCAAAACTGTGATTTTTGTCCCATTTTTATTTTTTAGGAATTTTTAAAGAACAAAAAAAATGTTTTTTTTTTAAAAATTTTAATTTTTTTTTCAAAACTTGAACGATATCTCTAAAACTACTAGGAAAATTTAAAAACAAAGTAAGCACGGCTTTAAGAGAATATTGTTTGCGAGTTTCGGATTTTTTTTTTAATTTAATATGGTGAACCGTTTTCAAGTTATTCCAATATATGTAGCGGAAGTGCCTTAATTTTGAACATAACGGTATATCTCGAAAAGTCGAGCTGATAGAAAAAAACCAAGTGCAGATTTGAAATCAGCGACCTCAAATTAGTAAAAATTTGCTATAAATTTCAAATCAACACAAAAAAAGTTCAATTTTGTTCCCTTGTGTAATGAAACTAATATTCATACGCTAACAACATAATTATGAAATTTGTTTTGGTGATATGAGCATTTCTATTTAAACAGCGATGCCAAGTTTTTCCAAGTAAAAAGCGCAAAACAGTAATCTAAAAATCACTAAAAGTCGCTAAATTAGAGTGAAAATAAAAACTTATTTGTATTAATTATCGAAAAACTCATATTATCATATCATATATAAATCATATTATATATATTATCCCATATATATATATATATATATATATATATATTATCTCGCGTTTAGCGATTCAAACTACTGCTGAAGATGTTGATGCCTTTGTTAGATCTAGGTTGGGCCAAAAAGCAGAAATTTCGACATATAAGTTTTGTTTTTTCTCAACCTAGATCTATCACATCCTTTAAAATTACCGTTTCTTATGATCTTTTTGACCGTATTATTGATCGTAACTTTTGGCCTGAAAATACATTGGTTCGAGAATATGTATTTAGACAAAATTCTAACAATTTTATTTATTTTATTTATTTATTTATTTTAATGATTTCCTGCACAACAAGACTAAGTCTTATAATTACAGTACAGGATTTTAGTAGTGTACAAACATGTTTAGCCAAATTAAATTGAATAAAATTGTAACTAATATATAAAAATTAATATGAATAACATAAGAATTTATAAAATTGTGACATTAATAAAATATAACATAGAATATTTAAAAAAAAAAAGTTTTAAATTAAAAATAATTAAAAATTACAAAAAAAAGAAATATGTACATATATGTAAATGAAATTTTACCAGGAGTAGGAATAAATAATGGTATAAAAAATTATATAAATTAAAGTTATTTAAAATTAGGACATAAAAAAATAATTATGATATAAATAACTATAAATGAAAAACTACCAGGAGTATTTAACTAAAATAATTAAAAAGACTTTTTTTTAAACTCATTGCGTTGCTGTTTATTTGTTGGCTATGTTGAAGAGCATTCCAAAGACGAGTAGCATTTACAAAGAACTGCCATTCAGAAACGAGACATCGGAATTTGGGAATTATGACATTTTTGCCTCTTGACGATCTAGCAAAGCGTATATTTTGAAAAAGGTACTTCGGTTTTTGAGAGTATATAATTTTTCGAAAAAATATTAAAGTTCTAATCTTTAACAAGTTTTCAAACGAAACTCCATAGAGAGTCTTCGAATAGGACGATACTTGATCTCACTTTTTAAGTCCGTAAACATATCGTATAATATTATTATATAAAACTTGAAGTTTTTTCTTACTTATGGAGTCACAATAAGAAAACAATTCACAACCGTAAGTAAGACTAGGAATCAAATAAGCTTTCGCGAGTAGCATTCTTACTTTTAACGGCGTAAAGTACTGCACAGACCACAACGTTCTTAATTTGACATATATTTGCACAACCAGAGTATTGATATGATTTGACCAAGTTAAGTTATTGTTAAACACTATTCCCAAATTTTTTGCCGTTCGTACAATATCAATTTTCTCGTTGTTTATAATGATGTCATCTTGAATGATTGGATTTAACGTTTTTTTGTGAATTACGATACATTTGGATTTTCTTGATTTAAACACAGGTCGTTTGCTGATGCCCAACAAGATATGTTGTTTAAATCATGATTGAGTTTATTAACGTTTTCTCTGATAGATTGAACTGGACTACTTAAATACAATTGTACATCGTCTGCATACATGTGAATCTTGCAGTGAGATAAATGTTGTGGCAAATCATTAGCATAAATAGAAAAAAGTAGTGGCCCCAGAACAGATCCCTGAGGTACGCTTCTTGTTAGTGTAAGGGGATTGGACTCAATGCCGTTTAAACATACCGACTGAATGCGGTCAGTGAGGTAAGATGATATAAGTTGTGATGATGTTGATAAAAATTTAAAATGTGACCTTAGCTTAGTACATAATATTTGATGGTTAACTGTGTCAAAAGCCTTGGAGTGATCGAGTAGCACCAAGAAGTTAATCTTACCATCATCTAGTTCACGCCTTATACTCTCCGATACGTCAATTAAAGCAGTTACACAGCTGTGATTAGGTCGGAAACCTGACTGTCGGTCAGACATTAGGTGATTTTCATAAACGTGAACACTTATCTGGTGGTGTAAAATTTTTTCTAAAGCTTTTGAAAGAAAACTTAAGATAGATATTGCCCGGTACTCACTGTTTGATTTAGGGACTGGAATTAACTTCGCATGCTTCCATTTCGAAGGAAAACAGCTAGTTGTGATGATGGTATTAAATAAATGAGTAATATACGGCAATATAGATGGCAGAATTATTCTAATGAACTTAGGATCAAGATTATCATATCCTATTGCATTGGATTTTATTTGAGAACAACTAGAGAAAACATCAAATTGATTGACACATGAAAATTCAAATATGTCCTGGTCAAGCGTATCATTGTCATTATAAAGAGAATTTTCGCTTTGTGCCATATTGTCCGTCGCTACAAGAAGCGAAGTATTAGTAAATATGTTGTTGAGTTCATCAACACTAATGGGGCAGTTCATGCTTTTATCCATATTTCCAATACCAATGTCCCTAATAGTTTTCCAGGTGTGTTTGGATTCAAGGGCGGTACCGAATCGCTTAGAGTAATACTCAGTTTTTGCCATTCTAATTCGATTATTAGCATCCCTCCGAGCAGAACGAAATTCTGCTTTTAGTTCTGGTGTTTTAAAACGCTTCCATCTAGAGTATGCTAAATCCCTTCGTTGTATTGAATTTAGAATAGAAAAATTGAACCACGGTTTTTTTTTTGCCGAAATTGTTTTTGTACTCAAAGGGACTGCTTCATCATAAAGCTTCAGAATATTATACTCTAGGAACGATAGTTGGTCATCAACAGAAATCAAGTCGTAGATTGTATTCCAATTAACTCGAAGATAGTTCTCATTAAGAAGGGCATAATTTATGTTTTTAAAATCGCGATAAGAATAAGTTTGATCTCTTTGATCGAGTAAGAAGTCATATGATGCAAAAACCAGATCATGTTTGGAGAAGCATGATGCAGAAATTTGATCATAAAGTAATATTTTGGATGGATCACCCACAAACAATAGGTCCAGTAGCGTGCTATTATATTTCGTGAAGTGAGTAGGTAATGTAGTGTTAGTCGGTGTAAGACCTATCGATTCCATATGGTCCCTGAACGAGGATTCAGTTAGAAGATTAGAATTAAAGTCTCCTGCTATTACCACGTCGTTGTATGGCATGATTAAAGTTTCAATTTTTATGATGAAACTAGTATAATCAATAGTGTTGTTTGGCCTATATACACAACCAACCAACATCTTTCTTCCTAAAGATGAAATCTCAAGAAAAATATACTCGATTTTGTCCGTTGCTGCATTTTTAGAGCAATAATTACATGTTATATTACTCCTTACATATATTGCAACACCACCTCCACCTCCAGTCAATCTATCGGATCTAAATATTTTATAGCCCTGTAAAGTCATAAGCCCATCCGGGGTTGACTTATCTAACCATGTCTCCGAGACGCATACAATATCAATATTCGAGTTCTCAAAGGTCCGTCTGAATTCATCAATTTTAGGCTTTAAGCTCTGAGCATTTAAGTGACAAATTTGAACACCTTTTTTCTGTTTGGCAAGTATTTTCACCATGTTAATTGTTACGTCATTGGAATTCGCTCTTAAATTGTTTCGATTATTCATTCAAATAAAATATAAAATTAGAGTCACAATAAAAACCAATCCTAAACGCAACGCAATATGTTTTAATATAAATAAAGTTGTTGATAGAATATTGGCCGCCTTTCTCACACTGATTTAAATGTTCCAAAAAACTAAAAGATCTTACTGGTGAAAATATTTAATTAGTTTACCAAAACGTTCGTGGTCTGAGAACTAAACAGTTAACTTTATATATTGAAAGTTTCAACATAAGTCATCATATTATCGTATTTACTGAAACTTGGCTGAAAGGTATGATTAACCTTTTTCAATACTGAAATATTTTACAATAAATATAATATTTTTAGACGTGACCGCTGCAATGTGATGAATGGCGGTGGTGTTCTTATTGCTGTCTCAAGTATCTTATCATGTGAGGTTTAATTATTTGATTCCTCTTTAAACATCGAATTCGTTGCAGTTTTAATTAAATACAATCATAAAAAAATATTCGTTACTTGCTCATACATCCCCTCATCGTCTCCGCAGATTTTATATGTTAAACATGGAGAAGCTGTTACATCTTTTCTATGTACTGCGAATCCGGATGACTCTGTTATTGTTCTTGGAGATTTGAATTTGCCTTCAATTTCATGGAAGTTCTTACCTGAAGAAAAATACTTTGTTCCGACTAAAGCAAATGATAAATGTGATGAGCTTTTTAATATTTTTTTTTTTTTTTGATTTACATCTTTTTCAATTAAATGGAATTCTTAATGATCATTCAAAATTATTGGATTTAATATTTGTTAATGAAGTTACTGAATGTTTTACGAAGCGCTCAAACCCTATTTATATTCCTGAAGACGGATATCACCCTATTATTGAAGTAAATATATCCATTTCATCTGGACTTGGAGACACACCTAAAAAAAGTGTTCAAGTTTTTTGTTTCGCTCAAACGAATTACACTATGTTTAATGAACTTATGAATAATACAAACTGGCATGATTTATTATCGTTATCTACTGGTACAACTCCAGTAGATAACGATCAAATGACTGAAGCTTTCTACAACAAGATGTATTCTTTTATTGAGTCATGTGTTCCTTAAAAATTTTTGAAATTTGGAATCTGAGATACTAGGAAACTGGCTAGTGTCAAGAATAAAAAAAATAAATATTACAAAATATATAAGAAAACTGGATCTCTTGTTGATCATGGAGAATACTCTATTTGTCGTGCCGAATATAATACACTGAATAATTCATGGTATTTAAACTATTTGAACAAAATGAAAAATAATTTTAAGCGAAATCCGAAGTCATTCTATAAATTTGTTAACTCTAAGAGAAAAACTAAGGGCTATCCTGCTGTTATGATACTATTGTATGCAATTTATATGCTGACTTCTTCTCAACTACTTACTCCGATGCATATTTTGATGATTCTAATATCAGCTCATATACACTGACTGCTACTCAAATAAGATCCATTCCTTCTCTTGCTATGTCTGTGGTTTCTAATGAATTAAAAAAACTTAAATTTTCCTGCAAAATTGGTCCAGATAAAATTCCGTCCTGTATTTTAATAAAATGTGCTGATGTTTTAGCTATACCATTAACACTCATGTTTAATACCTCAATTAAATACGGTTATTTTTCCAATATGGGGAAGGATTCATTCATTATTCTGCTATTCAATTTTGGCAACAAGGCTGATATTACTAATTATCGAGGAATTGCTAAATTAAGTATTATACCTAAAATTTTTGAAAAAATTATAACGGATTATCTATGCCATCAAGTAAATACGTTAATTTCTTCCTTCCAACAAGATGTTCAACCTCTACAAACCTATTACAATTTACTACAATTGTCAACCGTGGTTTTCTTGAACGCAAACAAACAGATGCAATTTATATTGACTTCAGCAAGGCTTTTGATAAAGGCAATCATAAACTTCTTCTTAAGAAATTACATTTCAAATCTTAGCGCAAAGTGGATATATACTTATTTAACCAATAGAACACAAAAAGTATGTTTTAGAAATGTTACTTCAAAGCCGATAGATGTAATGTCGGGAGTACCACAAGGCAGCCATCTTGGACCGCTTCTTTTTTCTTTGTTTATAAACGATATTCCGAATGTTTTTCGTTTTTCAAACATCTTAATGTATGCGGATGATGTCAAAATTTTCTTCTGTTGTAATCAACACTCTAATCATGTTTTTCACCAAAATGATTTGAATTCATTTTATTCTTGGTGTAAGTTGATTTTAATGGAGCTGAACCTTAAAAAGTGTAAAGATATGTGTTTCGTCAGAAGGAGGCCGATATCTGTCAACTATGTGCTGGGTGATTATTGTCTCGATAAAGTAGATAACTTTATAGATCTTGGTGTTTATTCCTCATATAAGAATTACTGTCAATAAAGCCAGAGGTGTACTTGGTTTCATAAAACGTTGGTCTAAAGAGTTTAATGATCCCTATGTCACCAAAACTTTATATACGTCACTTGTGAGACCCATTCTGGAATATGCTTCTATGCAGAAACAATTCCTTTTGTTTTGTCTTCGGAGTTTAAACTTCAATCCAAGTAATCTTCCATCTTGTACCAGCAGACTTGCCCTTATTAAGCTACCTACTTTAAAAAGCCGGAGAACTATGCTAAATGCTTCATTTCGTCTTAATATAGTTAATGGTGCTGTTTGTTCTGGTTTCCTGATTAACAATATATCATTCAACATTCCTCAACGACCAACACGTTACTTCTCACCTTTATCTGTACAGTTCTATAGAGCTAATTATGCAAATGGCAGACCCTCTCATGAGAATGTGTATTCCATTTAATGAACTTTGTATATTTATTGATTTCTCATTAAATACTAATCTAATTAAAAGTAAAATAATATATGCTTTCTAAATTCATGAATAGCCAAGATATGAATAAATAAATAAAATAAATTTGATATCATTTAATATTTTATGAAACGTTTAAAGTGCATATAAATCATAAATAATTCTTTTTGTTTTTTATATGTTTGAAAATAATTAATTTTAATTTGCTGGAATCTTATATTAATACAATAGGTATTTTTAGTCTTTGGTCCATATTTAAAATATATTAAATAATTTACAGTGGTAAAGATATTCTCTTCTGTATTTTGTTTTTAGAAAAATTCATTACAATGAATACTGTTTTGACTTCAGTGTTTGAGAATGGATCTCACTGTAAATAAGTCTCCAGCACTGGTAATGAAACAGTGCTCTTCGATTGGCCAACCTTTTCAGCCTTTCACACAGTGCGGGAGTCTTTCCCCTCTAGCTTGAAGGGTGCCAATGTCCAACCTATCCCTGAAAAGGGTAAGGCTAATAACCCTGTAAATTACCATTCAATTGCAACCTGCTCGGCGCTGTCAAAAGTAATGGAGATCATGATCAATAAGCATCTCGTGAACTATGTAGAGGCCAACTCACTTCTTAATGCTCGACAATATGGCTTCCCTAGAAATCCTGCCACGGGAGACCTGCTAACTCTTCTTTTTGAGCGCTGGAATCGATCCATTAGTGATTTTAGTGAAAATAAAGTGGTTTCTCAAAATATTTTCACGGCATTCGATTGAGTGTGGCACGGTGCAGTAATATCAGAGCTTACTACATTTAGATCGGGGTCTCATCTAATCTTTCTGAATGAACTTCTTAGTCAAACCTTTAATCCTCTTTACTCTTTTGCAGATGACAGTAATATTTTTCATTTATTTTCTTTCAATTGTAAGCCAAGTCTTTTAGGGGTTGGGTGCAAAAGACTGGAAAGGGTAACACACTCAATCAAGACCTGTTAACAATCTCCAAGTGGGCTAAACCGAATAGGGTTGATTTTAATGCGCAGAAGGCTCAATGTTGTTTGTTGAACCATAGGACCTTGGGCTCAACAATACAGCTGTATATATGGGTTATATAAGTATTGAGGAATGGGATACCTTTGGTGTGCTGGGCATGAGAATCCAATGCGATATCCGATGGAACGAACATGTTGTTCAAGTATCGAAAGAAGCATTCAAGTGTCTTGCTAAATTTGTGCAAAAATTACTTCACTTCTTCTTATCTTCTTAAGATCTATGCCACTTACATCCAACCGAAAATAGGTCACAACTCCCATATATGGGCAGGACCTTCAAAGTCTATTTTGGAGCTACTGGACCATGTATAAAGGAGAGTTTCCAACTCTGTGAACTCGTTAGAACATCGTCGGAATATGGGTTGCATAGATACGAGTACTACCATGGGAAATGTTCTTCTTCAATTAGCGAACTCACTCCAAGTGACTGAGTTTCAGTTCTCTCTAGATAACATCCGTTTATAGTCTACTAGCAGTATACCCACTACGTTGTTAAGGTAATTATTATATTAATTATTTAAATCATAATAATATTCAAAAACTATAAGAAATATATTATGAGTGACAATACGATGGAAACTTTTAACAAAATATATATTTATATATGGGGGATTTCATGTCAAGTGCACCAACTTTTGAAAGCGATGTCTTCCGATCGGGATGAAATTTGCACCATGGTTAGTCCTATTGGATAGTAGTTTAGACACAATTTTTCAACAAGATCGGTCCAGATCTATCTGAGTTAGAGGGGATCAAAATTTGACATTTTGGCCAAACAGGTGTTTTTTTCTCATCCATGTAACTTATTACCTATTGTTCTTAGAAAATTTTCTCCCAAAGAGTTTAGATAGCTATTTATTCAATATTTCGGAAAAAAATACTTAAAAAAAAAAGTCTACAAACTTTTTGCTAAATTAAAGCATTTTTTGCCTGTTTTTTAAAAAGGGCATTTTTTTTTTTTTTCATAATAAAGCTTAGGATTTTTCCTTTAAGAGCTTTTTGGTCGCTTAGTGGGATGGGAGTGGGATATCTACCAAAATAAATGTTTTGTAACTCAAGACAACGGTTTTTCAATTTTTCACAAATGCACTACTTGAATTTTTTCCTATTTGTGTGAAAAACCTTACAAATAAAACTCATACTGAGAAACTGGACAAACTAAACTTTCCGAAGGTATATAACACACCTAACTAAAATTTTATACGCTCGATACTGTGATACCCAGAATATGTTAACATCAGGAAAAAAATCGCTTTTTTCTATAGAAATGTTGAAAAATTATTATTTTTTATTTATTTTTAATAATAATTAAATTAATGTATAATAATAATAATAATATTAAAAATAAAAAGATAAATAATTTATTAAAATTTAATCTTAATTGCATTAGATCCATTTATATCATAACTATTCTTATACTTAATATATTGTAGCGGATGAAGTATTTAAGTCTTGTAAATTTTTAAATACCCAGTCTTTCATCCAGCATTTTTGTCGCCTTTATTTACTACGTTTTTTTTTTGTCAATCCTTTCTTGGCGTTACTAGGTTCAGCTGTTGATTTTGCTGCTGGTTTATTTGTTGTCTTTGGAAAGAAATCGCATTGAATAGAGGCAGAAAACTTTTTCAACTTGAGCCTTCCATCGACAAGCGGTATAAAAGCATGGTATTGAGCGGTGCCATCGATTGTTACTGCAGCATCGAATCTGCTCTTCAGTGTTTTCAATGTTTTCTGATGATCCTCTTTGCTACTAAAAACTATTTTAGTTTCTTTACAATAACTCTTTTCCCAATGGAATAAAGCAGTCGCATCTAAGATGCGATCTTGATGAGAGCACTGGAGGCTATACTTCGCTGCATTTCTTTTAAGGTTTGCTCCAATACCATCACATGCTCCTTTACCATGGGCAGTAGGATGAAAATGCCACTCAGCTGGCATTCCAAAATCTTTTTCATGGGCCATAAGATTTGCCAAGCTACTTTTGTTTTTAAAATGTTGACGAGCTCCGTCCGAAACGTAGTATACCTTCTTTACTGTAAATTTAGATTTTAGAAATTTTAGCATTCTCTTCTGGTACTCATAAACTGCGACGATATCATGTTTTAAATCGTCGGATATGATTGCCATACTTTTGTGTTCCAGTTTTTCATCTTTCATGTAGTAAATAACTACTGTGAATATAGTTGCTTGGTCGTTATTGAAGTGGAATGCTTGTATGGCATCCTGAAGAACATATTTATAGTTTTCTGCGAAATCATATGAAATAACGAATTCACCAGACTTCAAATGTATCTTCTAATCCTTGAAGAATGACCATTGCTCTTTGACTAAAAAGTCATGGTTTCTCAAGTTTAGCAATCCTGTACACATTTCTTCCACAAAATCATCCACATTTAAAATGATTGTTTTCAATGTGCATCTGTCAGTCTGAATCCAAGAATCAAATTTGACCTCCTCTATATATTCTCGATCTAAAGAGTTGATTAAATTTTCTTTGATGAATGTGGTTTTCGGGCAATTGGTACATTCACCTAAGTGGCAATAAGTTGTTTCATTAGGACACATAGTCAATTTAAGGCAATCGCGGTAATCGTGTAAATCTTCTGCCGAATCATCTGTTAAATACTTTAAGTTGATTTCCTTCAACATCAGTTTAACATTTTCATGGTAAATGCAAACGCATACTGTGTGAGTTCCGCTGCTTTCTGCCAAAACGCAATGTTTTGGCCTCATTTGGGTTAATTTCGTGAAGCCAATTCTAACATCCTCTTGTTCAGGTTACAGATAACCATTCTCTTCTGTTATGTTATGAAGGTATGTTACATACCTTCGGAAAGGTTAATTTGTCTAGTTTCTCAGTATAAGTTTTTACACACAAATAGGAAAAAATTCAAAATAGTGCATTTGTGAAAAATTGAAAAACCGTTGTCTTGAGTTACAAAACATTTATTTTGATAGATATCCCACTCCCATGCCACTAAGCGACCAAAAAGCTCTTAAAGGAAAAATCCTAAGCTTTCTTATGAAAAAAAATGCTCTTTTTGAAAAAAAAAAAGGCAAAAAATGCTTTAATTTAGCAAAAAAAAAGTCTACAATTTTTTTTTTTTTAAAGTATTTTTTTCCGAAATATTGAAGAAATAGCTATCTAAACTCTTTGGGAGAAAATTTTCTAAGAACAATAGGTAATAAGTTACATGGATGAGAAAAAAACACCTGTTTGGCCAAAATGTCAAATTTTGATCCCCTCTAACTCAGAGAGATCTGGACCGATCTTGTTGAAAAATTGTATCTAAACTACTATCTAATAGGACCAACCTTGGTGTAAATTTCATCCCGATCGGAAGACATCGGTTTCAAAAGTTGGTGCACTTGACATGAAATCCCCCATATATATAACAGAGAGGAAATATTGACATAACTTCAGGAAAAAATAACAAAACTTAAAAGTATTAATATTTATGCTGTTGACAAAACAATGGAAACCTTCAAATATAGCATCGGATATAAACTTTTTCAGATCTGCTGGAAAAAAAATTAATAAAAATTCCACTCAGATTTGGTTAATGTTAAACGCAAGGTATAGGGTATCGGTATAGACCGATTATAATTTTACTAATTTAAGAAAATTTACTTTCAAGTGAAAATTTACCAGTTGAAAAGTACCAGTTTTCCCATTTTTGGCCGTTTTTAGCCCCAAAAGGCTCGAATTAAAAAAAAACAATTATTTTTGGCCGATATTTGTGTCTCTGGTGGAATCAACATATCGAATTTCATATGATATTATGCAGGAGTTAAATATGTTTAGCTCGGTTCTTTTCGTAATATGTGCTGATCGCCATATGGGGTTTAAATGCCAAATGAATGTTTACCAGCTTTTATTCGATTTCTTACGTCATCTGCAGAACCACCTGTTATAGTCAGAAGACTTTCGAGATAGCAGAACGTTGATGCGTCTTCAAGATTCTTCTCGTGTATTGCGAATGTTCTGTTGTTAGAAGCATTAATTCTCATTGCTTTAGTTTTGGTAATATTTATTTTTAGACCAGCCTTAGCTGCTTCAGTTTCTACTGCATTGATCTTAGCCTGCATATCATTGAAGTTGTGGGATAATAGACATATGTCGAGATCTTCTAGGCTTCTGTTGAATCCCCAAGTTATTCCTCTACGTTCACACGAGGCTCTTATCATTATGTTGTCAGGACAATATTAAAAAGTAGGGGCGGCAGAAGACAGCCTTGTCGCACTCCAGTTTAAATTTTGAATGAGGCACTAATACAGCCATTATGAAGAATTCGACAGTCTGCGTTGTAATACATATAAGGCTTTAACAATGTCAATTATTTTTGTCGGGGTGCCTTTGCATGCTAGCGTACTCCATATGGCTGAATGGGAAAACGTATCGAATGCATTCTCAACGGCGATAAATATCAATTAGAGCAGCGTCCTCCACTCCACAGATTACTCAGTTATGAATCGTAAACTGTTGACATGGTCAATGCATGATTTGCGGGGTCGGAAGCCAGCCTGCTCGTTGCAGAGAATCGGATCGAATGCGACTGATAGTCTTTTATTGATGACTTGAGAGATTATCTTGTCTGCGATATTGATAAGGGTTATGCCATGCTAATTTTTTGCATTGTGACAGGTCTCCTTTTTTGGTATATTAATAATTAGTCCTTCCTTTAAGTGAGCTTGTTACCCAAAGATTTTTTATAACGTGGTAAATAAACTTAGGGCGATACATTTAATAGCTCAGGAGATAAATTATCTGGTTATAATTTATAATTTGTTATTTTTCAGGGACACTATGGCATCCATCATTTCGGGAGTTTCTGGGCAGTCTGCGGATATAGCATCCCTAGCACCATGCTGAATGCAATCACATAGGTTGTGACCAGTTTTCGATGTGTTCGCAAACATCGAGGAGTAGCGATCTATCCACACATCTGTTCTCTTCTGAATGTGACTAAATCTCCATTACTGGTTTTAAGCGGTTTGTTAGTAGCAAACGATTTTTGGGTTAATTTTTTAGCAATTCTGTATAAATCTTCTGTTCTATGGGTTGCGGCTGCTGTTTCGGCTTCTATTGCCAGATTATCAAACCATTTACGCTTATCTTGTCGGGCACTTTTTTGCCATTCTTGCAGATTTGCTTTTTCGTTACGAATTCTGGCAGTGTTCAGTAAGCCCTCTGTGTCTTTTCTTTCGGATATGGGGTTCCAAGTATTGTCAGAGATCTACATGTTCATCGGCTGCGTTAATTACGTCGCACTGTGTGACGTCTCAAACGATTTTGCATTTACAACTTTAAAATGAGTCTTCAACTTAAGCCATATGTCCAAAATAGGTTTAATGGCTATTTCTATACCAATCATCTTGGCATTTAGGAATCATTTTAGTCAACTTATATATCTGGCTATATAAAGTTTTCTAAATCGTAAGAAAGACATTACAATTTACGATTACGAAGTTGTGCAAATATATACAGTTTTGTTTAATATGAACTGCTGTATTTAAAAGGCGCTGAACGCATTAAAAAGAAAAATTAAAAGAGCCAATTTTATGGAAAAAATTAACTCTTTTGGTAGTTAAAAGGCGCTTAGGCTAGCGCGAAGACGCTTAGTTGGCATCACTGTATTTAAAATTTTACAGCTTAATAAACATACTTTGAATATGTTTGTAATTTTTTTTTAACTTTACTGTAAGCTTGAGTTTTTATTCCGAAAAATAAAATTCTCTAGAAAAACCATTCAGAATTTAATAAACTAAAATTTAAAAAATTAATTCAACAATCAATTCATTAAATGTTCTGTCTTCACTTCAGGCAGGCGTAAATAAATTAAGGCCTTTGCTAAAGCTGTTTTTTTTATATAATGTTGCTCCTGCACTTAGTGAATAAGTAAACTAATTGCAAACATTTCACTGATAGCTATTGAAGTGAAAAGAAAAATTCAATTTAAAATACAAATACATGAAGCAAAATAAGATTATAACAGAGAATAATAAAAAAATAAACTGATTGAACATATAAGAACAACTTAAAAAAGATTAATAACATTAAAAACTTTTCCTTTAAATATTGAAAGCAAAAATTGTTTTTAAAATTTATTTAAAACTTTGTAACAGCAAAACATTAAACAGTTTTTTAGTCTGTATCCCTGTTCATAAATCCCATGTTATATGAATTACGTGCTAAATATATATTTATAAATTCATAACAAATTTTTAACCCGAAACTTAACCAAGTGTAAGAGACACGGGTATTTTTAGAGAGTTAATAATAGAAACAACCCTTACCAAAGTAAAGATTCCACTCTTTAGACATTCGTCGAATCCATCATCAACTAAACACAACTTAATTACAGCATGGGCGAATAATGTATGTATGTAAATGTGTTTGTTCAAAATTATATACAAATATACATATATACTCATACTTATGAACGTTAGGGCGTATCACCAGAAACGTTTTAATTTTTTCTTTGTGGAATATGAATTCTTATGGCCCAAAAAGTTGTTGAGAGTTTTTCAGATTTTTGGAGCTGCGGGGTACGGCATCGCTTGAATCTAATCTAATAATAACTAGCAGATTCCAGCGCTCGAAATTCGAGTGCAATTTCTAGGCAGCTTTATTTTTCAACTTAGCCAATTTACAAACCAACACTTTTGTGATTTATTGTTATTGCAAATGAAGATAACAAACTCATTAACAAATTTAATAAAACACACATAGCATATGTATAGTTTTATGCATGTATTAGTAGCAACTTTAAATGCAATTTACTCAAAATAAAGGAAGAAATTAGATAATCTGTAAACGGCTAAAAAGAAATACCTTTCAAATAATATATGGTTGGTCAAAATCGGGATAAAACGGTAGAACAAAACATCGGTCACAAGAAATCGCTTAGTCTATTAATATTTTAGATATATTGAATTTTCATTATTTTATTTTAAAAACTGTCTAACAAATAATTCATATTATTACAAATACTATTATTACAAATAATACTATTACATATAAAAATAAACAATAAAAATATATTATATATATATATATATATATATATTATATATATATATATATATATATATATATATATATATATATATATATATATATATATATATATATATATATTAGGGTGGCCCTTCATTATATGGAGAAAAAAAAAGTGTTCAAACTCTCGGTCGCACCCCCTAGAAATATGCGAATAGCAAAAAAACTGACAAATACAAAGTTTTGGGCCAATCAAAAAACATTTAGAGGTGGCTCAACGCGATTGAAAATTTCAAGTGTGTTCTATATAGGGAAAATATACTTTAATTTTTCCGACAATTGTTATATAATTCGGGATCAGTATTAAATTATCTTTCCAAATTATCAAAATAATCCATTGTGATACATCTTTGGTGCAATTATCTGCTTATTGCTCGCGAATATAAATTAAAACAACTTTTAACCAATTTTGTTATCAAATTATTTTACGTACAATAAATATCTATATTTTTCTAAATAAAAGAAAAAGACCCACAAATGACCCAAAGCTAATAAAAGACATTTTATTCAAAAGAATATGAAATAACAAATTAATATAATAATATCAAATTAAAGAAAAGCAATACTTATTGTTCTCAAATGGTCTTTGTTATGAACATTATTCAATGAGTTAAAAATTAATCAGATTTAGAAATTTTTAAAGAAAAAGAAAGGAAAATATTAACTTATTTATCATTAAAATCCGCGATTGAAATTTTGAACTTGCTTAGGGTTGAAGCTTAATAATGCCACCTTAACAACAATTTTTTTTCTATGTTTGTTTGTTCATAATAACTCAAACTGTGTATGATTGATTATTTGTAAAGTTCTCTTAATGTAATTCAACTGAATTACTATACGCACTGTTGGATTATTACATACCAGTGTTTGCGGGGTGTATTACAGAGAGAAAATTGAGTACGAGACTTGTAATTTTATGTTCAGACCCAATACATAATATACATGAAGACACAAACAATCAAATATATATATTTTTTTATTTTTGATAAATGAAATAAAAATATTACAATAGTGGCATTTTGCAAAAGGAAAACTATTAATAGCCGCCAAACCTTCATTATTTTCAAAATATTGCACAATAATGAAAATGCGTTGTTCTATCATGTAATGCTCGATTTTTACTAACCCTAAACTGTCAGCTGTCAAATTGTTTTTTGTTTTTTTTTTGTTTTGTTTTGGTAGGCTACTGCACAAATGGTGGCAAATTTAAATTTTGGTTGAATTTTGGGGCATTTTTAGTTAAACCCAAATGATTGCTTTTGATTTTGGTAAACTGAAATTATATTTTTATTTTTTTTTTTTTTGTAAATGAAAGATTTTCAACAACGAAATTTCACTATAAATTCATAATTATGAAATTTTTATACCCTCCACCCCAGTGTGCAGAGGGTATATATAAGTTTGTCATTCCGTTTGTAATAATTAGAAAAAAAATTTTGGACCCCATAAAATATATATATTTATGATCCTTATAACAACCGGAGTTGATATAGCGATGTCCGTCTGTCCGTCTGTGGAAATCACGATGACGGCATCAATCGGGCATCTAGGTTGCTCGTTGGCATAAAAAATGATTCACTAACATCCTGAGAAGTTTGCTATTTACAATCGTCCAAATCGGTCGATTAGGGCCCGAGATTTTAATGAAGAACTAAAAAAAAATCTTGAAAAATATAATTTTCAATGTTGTTCTTGTCACGATCACGCCCTCAATAGGATAGCTAAGGTCATCATTTTTAGTGAGAATGATTCACCAAATTCATGGGAAGATTTCTGTTTCAAGAATAATTAAAATCGGTGGAACAGGTCCAGGGAAATCTCTGAAAAATTAAAAAAAAATGAAAAATATGATGTTTCTATATTGTTCTTGTTGTTATTCTAAATGTTGTATTGTTGTCATAGCTGGACTTGTTGTTTTTGTGGTCGTTGTGGTAATTATATAATAAAAACTAATCATTTTTCCTTTTTTTTATCAACTCTGGTAGAAAAATTTAAAAGTTTTCATTGTTTTGGCATCACTAAAAAAATTTACTATATCATTTCTGTCATTGCCCCGAGCCTGCCTGCAAAGTTTCAGAACGATTGGGTTACGGGAAAGGAGTTAAAATCGATCCAAAATTTTTTCGTCAAGCAGACACTACGAGCTAATATAAAGGGAATAAAAATTCACCAGCATCTAAAGCAAATAATGCTAAAATACCTAGTTGTTAATAAAAAAAAAACAATGTAAATTTAGCAAAAAAAATTTTTATATATTAATTTATTTAAAGAGAAAAACACAAAAATAACGTTTGATGTTGTATTTTTTGTGTGTAATATTTACATATACATACATACACATATTAAATAACACAAATAATAACTGCATGTTAGAAATAAATCGGTATATTATTTTATTTACATCAAATTCTGCAATATTTTGTTGTGGGGAAAATACATTTATTTTGCATTAACAGAGTGTCATTTCATTTTGCTCAGCGTGACTATGCCACAGTAGATGGCGCCACAATTTTTGTTCTAATTAAATTTGCAATAGTTATTTCTATTTTAACATGAATGTCAATATTTTCAAATAGATATCATACAGAACAATGTTAAGAGTATACATGGGCTGGTCCTTATACCCTATTTGTACCACTATGTGGTTTGGGTATAATGACTTTATGCTGCTGTTTGTAACTACCAAAAATATTTGACCTAGACCCATCTTTTATTATACCGATCGAATCAGAATCACTATCTGATTCGATTTAACGATGTCCGTCCGTCCGTCCGTCTGTGTGTCCATGTAAAGCTTATAATCAAACTGCAGGTCGCAAATATAAATGTGTTGCGATGAAATTTGGTATATAAGCTTTTACCGGCTATAGGATGAACGCTATTGAAATTGGTGAGAATCGGTCCATGTTCAGACCTAGCCCCTATACAAATGACCCCTATGAAATCAACATATATTGCCATAAGATCCAAATTATCATACAAATCTTAAGCAAATTGGGTTTGTATGTATACATTACATCCATTAATCAGTAGTCCAAAAATGATCCCTATTGGACAACTCTTAATCATAGGCCCCATATAGAGCTGCTTCCCGATCTTCACTTAAATCTATCAAAAAACAAAAATATTGCACTGATTCTTCTCAAATTTTGTTTGTATATATTTTTGCAAAATACAAAAGACTTTACCAAACATGGTCAGGATCGGTCCGTTTTGGGGCCTAGTCCCCATATAGAAATAGCATCCGATATGAACTTTTTCATATCTACAGCCAAAAAATTAATAAAAATCTCACTCAACTTTGGTTTATGCTTATTTTCTATATCCAGTTAGTTGGGCCTATAGATAGGGTCTCTAAACGTATTTATCTTATAGTCGGTCTAGACCGACTATAATTTTTTTACTTGTTTATTTCATACGTTTTTTCATTATTCTTTTCAAATATGAACATAAGTTTGGCATAATAACTTTTTGCCGTCTTTACAAAATAGAGTTACCGAGTTCATCAATGAGTTTTTTGCTTTCAAAACAGTTCTACATAGTTATATAAAATTATTATTTTACTTTACTTACAAAATATCTGATTGCGATTACATCTAATTTTAAAAACTTGTTTACAATTACTAAAGCATTATTATTCACATAAATACAAAATTGCACTTTTTAAATTTTCCATTCAAATTTTAGAAAATATCAATTCTAAAAACTGGAACTTAAATTTCCAATTATAAATTAGAAAATATTAATTGAATTTCAGAAAATCATATCAAAACGTCGGAAATAATAATTTTAAATTTAGAAGACATCAATTGCATGCCATTCCAAAAAAAAAAACACCAAATATGTTTACAATTAAAAAATTTTTACATTTAAAAAAATATTAGCATTCAGGAGAAATTAATAGCTTTTCAGTAACTTCTTTTAACGATAGTCGAATCGTTAAAAAAGAAAAGCAAAATTATCAGTAAAATTTTTAAACGATATTCGCTATTGTTAAAATCAGCTAAACGACAACCATTTTTTTGTTGTTTATTCAATCGATAAAAACTTAAATATTTAAGATTGAAATGTCGTCATACATAAATAAAAATCATAAAATAGTGAAAATATTTTGCTTCTATTAAAAAACTTTTTTATATAAATAAAAAAATTAAATAGCATAATATGCAATTCATTATTTCATTTTCAAATAAATAAACAGAAATATTAGTAAAAAAAAATAGAGATATTAAACATAAACATAAAATCATCCTGTCAAACACGAAGTAATTTGTTTTTTTCGATTCTTCTTTGTGTTTTTCGCTTATTTTGACAGAGATGCCACTCGTTTACAATTTAAATAAATACAAAAATAGATTTGTCGACTGTCGTTAAGATGTATGTGCTTAGTGAATCATTTTATCCTTAGTGCAAACAACAATAGCTGTCTATATATTTTGCGATTGTCGGATCGTTGAAATTTTGCAGAATCGGACTACAGAAAACATTGATTTAAATTCAATGAATTTTAGAAAACCTCAAATGATATTTAAGAATTGCGAACACAAAAATTGTTACATAAATAAACGCAATTTGATGAGAATGTTATTTATATATTATTTTTCACAATTTTTTTTGGATGAAAATTTGAAGTTTTTCAGAAAATAAAGAGACCAAATTATTTTATTTAAAATGTTTGGGACATTTGGTTTTTTGCGTTTGGCATCCCTAATTTTAATATTTATTATTATAAATTTATTCTCTATGTTTTCCAAATATGGCAATATTTTAATAAAAAAGTTGAGAGAAATTTTTTTGGTTTATTATTTTGTTACTCCATCCGACCTATATGGCCGCAATGAAGAAATATTTGACCAGTTAAAAGAAACTATACAGCCATATCCAATTAGCACGATTTAATGCATGTAGCCACCCTACACAACCATTACCTTTGCAATGGAGGTTAGGGCGAGCTATTTAATTAGCAAAAACTAAATTAAACGAGAAGTTATGTCATATGACCGGAAACGCATGCATGTTTTTCCAATATTTTGTTTACATTTATTATCAATACTCAAACCGAGGATGAGGGTATCAAAGATTCGGCACAGCCGAATTTAACACTCTTACTTGTTTTTGTTTTATTTTGGTAGACTGCTGCACAAATGGTGGCAAATTTAAATTTTGCTTGAATTTTGGGGCAGTTTTAGTTAAACCCAAATGATTGTTCTTGATGTTGGTAAACTGAAAGTTGCTGCACCTACCACATATTTTTATTTTTATTTTTTTTGTAAATGAAAGATTTTCAACAACGAAATTTGACTATAAATTCATAATTATGAAATTTTTTTATTTACATACATTCTATTTGTGGAAAATATTAAAAATATTTCTTAACTTTATCAAGCGTTCTAAAATTGCTGTTTTTCGTAAGTTCGATGAATAATTCTAATTTTAATAACATATTATTTTTTTAATAAAGTGATTGATAATTTGTTTAACATGGCACAAAAAAAGATTTATTATTTATTGGATCTTAAATAATAAATAAATACCATTTATAAATAAATAATCGCTTATCATAGCAAAGAACAATGAAATCGTTTTTTATGAGATTATAATCAATAGTCAATCAAATTTACTGACCCACGTCGAACCACCCACATCTTCATTATGAATTCTAGAAATGTATTTTTTTTTTTGTTATTAAAGAGGTTATAAATTCCATTAACAAATTATTTTTTCTAAGAATTTCTTTCACCAGTAAATTAACTGATATACACACACACTTATTTCATATTTCATTTGTAATCGAAAAAAGAATTAATGTTAAAATGAAACCATATGGTATTTGAAGTTGAACTTAGAAAGAACGTGTCAGAACGGCTGCCATTTTGCCAATTATTTAGATGGAAAATTCAAATCTTGCGTAGATTTTGGGACACTATTGTTTAATGGCTGCGGAAATGAAATTTAAATTTATACAGCCCAAGTGAAATTAGAGCTTTAAACCAGTTGAGTTGATTACGGCGTTTAACATTGTGCTTCTTTATTCTATTATTAACTGGACGTGTCGAGATAGAAGGTGAGCACTCTCTTTCTGAGTCAACTGTAAGTATCTTGTAACTTACAGTTGAGCACTCACTTTTTGAGTCAACGGTAAGTAGCAACTGTAAATAACAACCTACTTACAGTTGACTCAAAAAGTGAATGCTCAACATAAGTTTTAAAATTTTTTTAGATTTTTTAATAACCAAAGAACATATTAAAAGAAATCTGAATTACTTTCCTTATTCTCATTAGTTATTTCTTTAATTGTGTGCGTTAACAAAAAAAAAAAAAAAAAAAAATAAGGAAATAAAAGATTATTAGAATTCTCTTTTACAATATAAAATCAATTTCATAAAGTTATTGCCCATTTAATAAAATTTTTTCCTCATGCCTGGGAAAATCACGGGTTTTCACAAAACAATATTTTCAGTAAAGAAACTACAGAAACCGAATGTAGAATTATTACTAATTTACGTAAAAATGCTGAATTTATTTTCGTAAAATTGGGGAAACAGTCAAAAGACCCTATAATAAAAAAAGTTTTGTAATTCTCTAAGATCTGGGGGGTTACCAGATACGAGACGAAAAATATACGTTGTCGAACAGATTGTACTAGTTTCTCGAAAATTTTTCACGAAGTACGAAATTTTTTTTTCGCCTTTTCGAAAAATAAAAATTCTCTTCTCGTAAATGCGATTCTGTAATACGATTATGGAGGTCTAAAACGGTAAAAAGGTTCTCTACAAAAAAGGAAGATAAAGTTGCTATGCCGGGGGTATGACAGAGGAAATGTTGACAAATATATTGAAGAAATTTTCTACAAAAAAAAAAATAAAATGGGCAACATAATAATGTGAAAAATCTAAAACAATTATCAGACAATTTTGCCTTCCAAAAATTTACAAAAAAAAATCGGATTGTTACTCAATGGATAAGTCTGTTTGAAAGTGAATGTAATCGTATGGAAATGAAAATTAATGAGAAAAAATAGAAAGTCTGAGATCATTTTCAGAAAGATCTTATTTAGACTGGTACAGCTTCGTAGCCATTAAGCTACAATGAATTCAGGGTGCAAAATCTGGAGAGATAATTTTTGTGAAACTTATGCAGATGAAGGATGGACTTCAGTAAAATATGCAATATCATTTATAGGCAAATACATAAATAAATGAATCATTATTAGACTATGCTCTAAAAAAGAATAAAATTATATTGGAAATGAATAAATCAATAGACACAGGATTACCAGAGGAGGTAACACAAATTATTAGTAAGAAGTTTGAAAGATTTAAAAGAAACGAACTGTTAACAAACTCCGAGTGGTATAAAGCGAATAGGGTCGATTTTAATGCGCTGTAGACTCAATGTTGTTTGTTGACCCATAGGGCCATGGAATCAACAATGTCATCTGTATATATGGGTGGTATAGGTATTGAGGAATCGGATACCCTTGGTGTTCTAGGCATGCGAATTCAATGTGATGTTCGCTGGAACGAGCATGTTTTTCAAGTGTCGAAACAAGCATTCAAGTGCCTTGGTTTTCTAAAAAGGTGTAAAAATTACTACACTCCTTCTGATCTCCTTAAAATCTATACCACTTACATCCGACCGAAAATGGAATACAAATCCCATATATGGGCAGGGGCTTCAAAGTCTATTTTGGAGCTACTGGACCGTGTGCAAAGGAGGGCGTTGGCGCTCATCAATGACAGTAGGGTATCAAATTCTATTGATTCATTGGAACACCGTCGGAATGTGGGTTGTGTAGCACTGTTCTATAGATATTACCATGGGAAATGTTCTTCTGAGATTAGCGAACTTATTCCAAGTGCCCGAGTTTCGGTTCAATCTACCCGCTTCTCTAGTAGATCACATGCGTTTGTAGTTTATTGTCCAGTTGACCGCACAACGCATTACAGAGAGAATTCGTTTATCAGTCGAACTAGTCCTATGTGGAATAAACTCCCCGCAGAGGTCGTTCCTGACAGTTATAATCTAATAAAATTTAAGTCAAATATCCACAAACACTAATCCCTCTCTCCTCCTTCCCATAACCTATTTTCCTGAAATCAACACAATGCACTGCATTTGTAGGAGCATCCCCTGAGTGTTGGTTAACTAAAAAAAAAAAAAAAACTGAAAAACAATAGAACTACAGCGCAGACTACAAATTTTCGGACAATTAATGGTGAGAAAAAATCAAATGGTATTATCAGAATAAAGATGCAAATTTTTAAGATAGAAGAATAAATAAATTTGTTTTCATAGATGGTGAATATTTTAAAGAAGACATATTGATTGGATTGAATATGATAAAAAAAATTTTAATTAAATCGAGATGAGAATCTAAAAATAACACAATAATTTTAAAGGTGAAACGCCAGTTCCTTTTAAAAATGATAGCAATGCGTGTAGTCTCGGAAGATTATATATGTTGAAAATTTTTAAATTTCTGTAGACCACTTGAATATGGAGCAAACATTAAGAAGAAATAAACTCATCGATAATTATATATCAATCTATAAATATGACACAGATATAGTAACAAATTTACCTTAAAATAGATAAATATTGTAGTAAGAGGCCATACAGATGTTCCATAAAATACAGAAAAGAAATAGAGCAACAGATCTCAAAACTGATAGGGGAAAATTTAATTGAAGAGTCATATAGTCCATTTGGAGCTTCACCAACCTTAGCTTACAAAAAGGAAGATAAAAAAAATCAAGATTCTGTATAGACATCGGGGATTTAAAAGGAAATTGTTATTCTTCAATCACATCCATTTCCACTAACTGAAGTTCTGGTAGAAAAAACAAATAATTGTAAGTTTTTCTCGAAAAACAATATAAAGTAATTGTAGCATTTATGGTAAAGCATTTAGACTTAGCAAAGAGATGCCTTAAAGTTCCAGATTCCAATTGTGCCAGATACAACAATTTATGGCAAAAGTTGAGATTAGATTTAAATGTTTCTGGTCCAAGCGAACGTGATGTTAAAGGTTGGAACAAAGTAAATAGTTAAGTACTTATCAAAAAACCTTATCTAAAAAATATTTGTCATTAGATATGGGCAGATTGCAAAACACACGTAAAAAGCAAGGACCGTCGAAACCGAGTCAGTATATCTAGAGCCGGTGAAGGCCCAAGTAGACACTGCACCTTTACAACTTTGAAAGAACAAGCAACTGATTTCCTCTAAAAAAAAAGAAGTCTGTTAGTGGAATGAGCGAGATCAGAACTCCTTCGAACCCATTCAAACATTTTGTTCTCGTGATGATGTCGATAAGAATTCTGATTCGTCCATTAAGGATAAGAGAATTCAAGAAGCAATTCCAAATCCAACCAATCGATCAAAAGAAACCATTGATGGAGACTCCCTTCTACAAAAACAAAAGTTTTAGCTAAAATAAATCAAAATTTACAAAAATAATTGAAAAAAGCTACCAATTGAAGATCGAAAAAAGAAAGAAAAATTTGAATTAAAAAAAACTATGTAAAATCTAATATTCCAGTGTAAGTGATACCAAGTTTTCGTAAACATTTAAATGTAAATTCCAGCAAGTACTTTACGGTTTTACTTTTTTACTTAATACTACAACGGTGTGGCCTTTCCATTCGACTTACAGAGTACGATTTCTTTTGCGATTTGGAAATTCTTTTCGAAAGATTTTACTTTTCGAATCGAAGTTGAAAAGCGGCTCTAACTAGATAAATAAAGCATCCAAAAATTGCAGCAAAAACCTAACCTAACAGAACCTTTTATAAACGTATTCATCCAAATACCCTCAAGAATGTGGCTGGGTTTAACAGCCGTGTTGGCAATAAAAAACTATATATCAGCAAAGTCAAGCACATCAATATTAATTAATGGAGTTCTGGAATGATTTCTACACCCAAAAGTAAATTTAATATTTATGGTAACGATAAAAGATGCACAGTATGGAAAAAGGCCGGTAAAGGGTTCAAAGAAAACAAGTAACAATATTACAGTCGGTCTAGACCGTCTATACGATACCCTGTACCATGGCTTAGAGACCTTATCTCTTCGGTCCAAATAAGTGGATACCGAAAATAAGCATAAACCAAATTCGGGTGGCATTGTTATTAATTTTTTTGGCTGCAGATATGAAAAAGTTCATATCGGAAGCTATTTTTTTATGGGGACTAGGTCGAAAAATGGACCGATCCTGACCATATTTGGTAAGGTCATTGAGAAGAAATTGTGCAATATTTTTGTTTTTTGATAGATTTAAGTGAAAATCGGGAAACAGCTCTATATGGGGCCTATGACTAAGAATTGCCATGCGGGGTATATTTTTGGACAACTGATAAACGGATGTAATAAACACACACTAACCCAATTTGACCGAGATCTATGTATATAATAATTTGGATCTTATGGCAATTTAAGTCGATTTCGTAGGGGACATCTGTATGGGGACTAGGTCTAAACATGGACCCAATTTCACCAAATTCAATAGCGTACCAAATTTCATTAGAATATATTTATATTTGCGACCTGTAGTTGGATTACAAGGTTTACATGGACACACAGACGGACGGACAAACGGACGGACGGACATTGCTAAATCGACTCAGAAAGTGACATTGAGTCGATCGGTATAATAAAAGATGGGTCCAGGTCAAATATTTTTGGTAGTTACAAACAGCAGCACAAAGTCGTTATACCCAAAACACACAGTGGTATAGGGTGTAAGCATTAGAGCGGGTCGATTGGTAGGGAGGCAAAAAAATCGCTCAAGTGACAAGGAAAATCATATTCTAGGGATCAAAATAAGAAACTTTGCCCAAGGAAGCATTCCTCTGAAACGAATTCTGATGTCCCGACTTTTGACCTGTCTGTCTGTCTGTCTGTCTACCATGGGGCAACCCCATTCCCCCTCATGCAATTGATCTGAAACTTGGCCCATAGTCTTGTTGTGACTAGAGATTAATTTTGGGGTAGTCACACAGAGTCACGCATAGTCACGCATAGTCACGGAGTGATCTAAAAGTTATTTACCCTCATTCGATCGATCTTTTTGAATAACATAACGTAGAAGATACGTATACGTATGAGTGTTAATTTTAATATTAAATCAAACATAGTCAGCCCAATTCTAAACAAAAAATGTTGATTTTTTGAAATGTTTGTATGGGAACCCGCAGAAAGTTCCAGAGGGTGTGCCACTGGCATGAGTGGGTCGGCCCTCCAAAGTTAGTGGGGGTCGATCATACAGTTGGACTCGTTTGGGGAACTCTAAATGGGTCAAAGTGAGACAGCCAGACAGACAGGTCAAAAGTCGGGACATCAGAAATCGTTTTAGAGGTATGGTTACTCGGGAAAAGTTTCTTATTTTCATCCCTAGAATACGATTTTCCTTGTCACTTGGGCGATTTTTAAATCGACCCGCCCTAATAAACATGTATGTTCTACTTTAAAACACGGATCAGTTTTGGTTTGGGGATGTATACTCGTGCAAGAAACTCACATATCATTGATGGAATACGGAAACACAAAAACTAATCTCTACTTCAGCGGAAAAATGGGATTACCAAAAAACTACATCTTCGTTCAGGACAACGATCCGAAGCACACGCCACACTGTGGCTCAAATTTTGATTTCATTGGCCAAAAGTCAAATTTTTTTTTGTCATCGATTTTTAAAATTTTTACTCCTTTTTGTAGCTTATATATCCAGATTAAGGTAGCCAAAAAATTAGGTTAAACTATTGATAATTGTGGGCGTGGCATGCTGTCAAACTCAACTGTTTTTTTTAATTCAGCAAAAGGTGTTTTTTTTTTGTTTTTTATCAAAAATAAATGGTTACTACTCGCAAGCTATCATCGATATTGGCCTGCGGTCTTTTTTATAATGTTAGTAGGATTATAGTCTTTAGTTTTTGTAAGTAGTCACAGTTCTAACGTTTGATATTAGGGGCGTTATGAAATATTTATGAAACCACTATATTTTTCTCAAATTTAAACTTTAGTGGAATAGAACTTCTAAAGGAAGTAAGGGAACAAGAAACGTATACCACCCGGAGAAAGGCGAATGTATCCTGTTTAACCCTATATATACTTTTGCACCCCCCACGAGCCCCCGGTAGAACACTTTTTTCATTTTAATGAAATTACTCTAAAAAAATTACTCTAAAAAAAATTTTGTTTTTTTACTTTAGACTACGTAAAAGTAAAATAATTAAATAAAATACCTGCGAAAGGGTTTATTGGCTTTGTTTTGATCAGCAAAAAAATAAGTCATAAAATGATCACAATAGGTTCTACAGTAAACAAATGATCTCTTTCTTAATTTACCTGTTGTCAAATTTAAGGGTCAACCAAAGTCATAAACAATTTTATAAGTTTGTCAATAATCGCGGCACTAAACCACTAAAGATAAAAAACCCCATATTGGCGAGAAACTAATTAGTTTTACCTGATATTGAAGTCTGGATAACAAGTGCAGTTTTGTTCAATTTAAGTACTACCTGCTATGAAATTAAAGATCAATGTGTGAATAACATGTACCTAAAAATGTATAAAATGACGGATTCTATAAGGGATTACTCAATAATAAGTTAATACTTCAAGTGTACGGACGTATATTCGCAAGTGATAAAAAGTGATAAAAAAGTGATAACAGACGCAAATAAAAATATTGAGAAAAATATGGAGAACTTTAGTTATAAAGAACTGGCCGAAGAGTATTTTCGAAACAAAAACCAGGAAGATGTTCTTAGTTACGTTAAAATAAAATTAAACTTAAATTCGTCTAGTACCGAAATACAAGAGCAATTATCTAATTTCGTCAAAGTACTAAAAAAACGATTGAAAGAAGTTAACTACTGTAAACAAAAGTTTTATAATAAAAGTGCAAACTGGTTAGAAGGCCAACTTAATGTTGGTGGAGAAACAGCAAAGCTAGATAAGGCTGGAAGACCACGCAAATCATTGGACAACTGCAGCGATAGATCTAAGAGGCGGAAACTTAAAAATTTTAACGAGGAAATTGGTTCTACAAATATAAAAGAATGTTTTCTACATCAATTACGAGCACAAAACCAATTAACAAAAGTGGATATCATTGAAAAAACTTGTAATGCTAGTCCAGTGAGAACAAAGCGAATTCTTAAAAGTATACCAACTCCGAGCGATGCAAAACAGTTCACAAATGAGGAGGCATTAGCATTATTTCTGGATTTGAAATTAACAAAACACCAATATATTCAGCTCAGATTGCGTGCGATTGAAAAAGGCTCAAATATGTATCCAGCATATCATCACATAACAGCTGCTAAAATAGACTGTTTGCCATCAAAGGACACTATTACAATCACACCAATTTCGGCAGAAGTACAACTACAATCTTTACTTGATCACACAGCCAAACGCTTGCTACAATCAATAACAGGAACTGAGTTAAAGAAATATGGAAACACAAAGTTAATTCTATTTTGTAAATGGGGATGTGATGGTTCTTCGGGACAAAAACAATACAAACAAGTTGTATGTGAAAATATTTCGGACTCAGATATGTTCATGGTATCATTTGTACCATTGCGATTGAAAAAGATTTTGGAAGATTCGGAGCCTTCGAGTAGTACAACGCAAACAATGGATATTTGGAAAAATGAGACACCATCTTCTACGAAATACTGCAGGCCAATCAAATTTGAATTCAAAAAAGAAAGTCATGATGCCATTAACAAAGAAGTTAGTGATATCAAGGCCCAAATAGCAACACTACAGCCATTACAATTACAGTTAGATGGGCAGCAAATTGAAGTAAGCTACCAATTAGTGCTGACAATGATAGATGGAAAAGTAGGTCAGGCTTTGACTAACACGAAGGCTGCATCCAGCTGCATTATATGCCAAGCAACATCAAGCCAATTAAACCAAGTCCCGACAAAATCATTCGATAATACCGATGCCTTCGAATTTGGATTATCACCACTACATGCAAGAATACGACTTATGGAACACATACTAAAAATCAGTTATGATTTGGATTTCGGGCCTTCAGGATCAATAAGAAACAACGAAACCAACAAAGAGTTAAGAAGTTCAAAAAAGAAACATGTTCAAGATGAATATCGCAAATTTGGATTGATTATAGATCAGCCAAAACAAGGGTCAGGCAATACAAATGATGGCAATACCGCAAGAAGATTCTTTTCAGATCCAGAAACAGCATCTGAAATAACAGGAGTGGATTTAAACCTTATTTTCAGATTTAAAATAATCCTAGAAGTACTTGCGTGCAATGAAGAAATTGACTCTAGAAAATTTGGAGATTATGCTAAGGAAACTGCAAAAATATATACAACCAACTACCCATGGAGAAATATGTCTGCAACAGTCCACAAAATCCTTTATCATGGAGAAGATGTCATTAAATATCATTTGGTGCCACTTGGAGATCTATCAGAGGAGGCTCAGGAAAAAAGGAACAAGGATTACAGATTTTATAGACAGCACAATACTAGAAAAATGTCACGAAATTCCACAAATGAAGATCTATTTAATATATTATTGGCAACGTCAGATCCGTTCATCTCCAGTATTCGAAATCAATGGAAAGTGGAACATCGGGATTTAGATGAAGAAGCCAAAAAACTACTAAAGAACAGAAATAGCACAGAACAAAATATGGAATATTTGCAATCAATATTTGAGTCTAATGAATAATAATTATAATTGCCTTTCATTGTTATTTAAGTACGAAAAACATAGTATTAGTAAAAAATAATAATAAACAGAACCTACCATTGTTACAAATGCTATTTAAATCTATTGCAGTTTTTATTCTTAAAAGGTTTCCCACATATGAATGCAATGTTTTAATAGATAAGAAAGATTCAAAAAATAAGAACCCATATTTTCATATCAAAATTAAAAAAAAAATTAGAATCATTGCGCTAATGTTTAGCAGATTTATTTAGCTAGTGTAACAAATTAGGCAGCAAACACTAATAAATTTTTCTGTAGTAATAATAATATTCCTTGAGTGTAAGCAAATTGCAAATTTGATAGCAAACATTTTTAATTTTTTAGTAATACTAGTTAAATTTCTAGTGAATTTTACTATTTTGTTGCGTGTAAAAATTTTTTTGAGTGTAAAAATTTTTTTGAGTGTAAGCATTAAAAAAATTTCATTATTACAAAAAATGTTTATAATAATTATTTAACTCCAAATATGACACTTTCTAATAAATAAAAATAAATAAAAAAAAACATATATCACGCTAAAAGTTAAAAAAAATCAAAAGTTAAACTTTGACCTAGAATTCCTTAAAAAGTACTCAATCAATTTAAATGAAATTCACACTGAGTCAAGATCAACTATCTATCTATCTATTAAAAAAAACAGTACTAAAATATTTTGATCGGTTCAAAAGTTACAGAATTTTGGCCAATGAAAAATGATTTTCAGCCACTGTGCGCCAGCAAATATCAATTTACCACACAGTTATTGGAAACTGCTTCCCAGTCTCTGGACACTAAACCACTATAAAAACACTGGAATCATTTGGACAGAAGGATTAGAGAAAAAGAAATAAGAACCAAGGCGATTTAATAAAAGCCCTCTATGAAGGAAGAATGGTCCCAAATTCCACCACTGGTGAACCAAAATTAAACATTAAAATAATAAAAGTTACAAGTTTAAATTAGTTTTTTAAGAAAAATTAATAATGGGCACTTATTTCTTGAAGAACAAAGCTTATATTCTGTATATAAACTCTTTCTTTTAAGTTATACTCTCTGTCTGTCTGTTTGTCTGTCTATCTGTCTGACGTCGGCAACGCCATTCCCCCTTATCCAATTGATCTAAAACTTGGCCCATAGTCTTGTTGTGACTACAGATTAATTTTGGGGTAGTCACGCACAGTCACGCATAGTCACGCACAGTCACGGAGTGATCTAAACGTCATTTCCCCTCATCCGAACCATCTGAAACTTAGTCACGCAGAGTCACGCATGGACACGCACAGTACCGGAGAGATTTAAAACGGATTTCCCCTCATCCAATCAATCTGAATCTTGGTCGATATACTTGCTGTAGAGTAAGATTAACTTCGACGCTGTCACGCACTGTCACGTATAGTCACACACAGTCACGGAATGATTCAAAACCCCTTTCCTCTTATCCGATCGATCCGAAACTTGGTCGATAGACTTGCTGTGAAAAAAGATTAAATTTGTCATAGTCACGCACAGTCACGCATAGTCACGCCAACCACGGAGAGATTAACACCTCACTTCCCCTTATTCGATCGATCTGATACTTTGTACATAGACATGTTGTGATCAAAGATTAATTTTGAAATAATCACACAAAGTCACGCACAGTCACGGAGAGATTCAAAACTCATATGTATAAGTTGAGAAAGAGTTTTAATAAAAACTTTGTTCTTATGGGTTAGATTATTATTAGAGTTTTTTATATATATAAAATTTTTTAAAATAAGGAGTGAGATCGAATACATCTTAACATTTTGCGCAAGTATTATTTGCATTTTTTTATACCCTATACTACTATGCGGTCAGGGTATTATGACCTTGTGCAGATTTTGGTAACTATTAAAAATATTTGACGTATACCGATTGGCTCAGAATCAATTTCTAAGTCGATTTATCGAATTCTATCCGTCCGTCTGCCAGTTTATCGGTCCGTCCGTCTGTGTGTCCATGCTTTTAGCAGCTCTGGTTTCATACCATCAAAGCCAGGCGATTTGTTGCTTTTTAAATCATATATGGAGTCTATGATTTCGCACTCGGTAGGGCATTGTGTGGAAATATCTGACCTTTCATCGTGTGATGGGCAGTCACATCTAAAGTTATTGTGTGCATCATCTTCTACGAGCATTTTAGAGTAGTAATTTTCCCATAACTCCAACTGTATCTCCTTTGCCGTTATGAGTTCTCCGTTGTGGTCTTATCGAGGTTTGCCAGATGCTGCAGTGCGATTAACCAGTTTTGTAAAGATGTCCATTACGCTGTGTTTCAACTGCAATTTGTGCTTCTCTTGCAAGTTCATTTGTAAAAGACTTCTTATCATTTCGGGCACTGCGTTTTACTGCACGATCTAGCTCTCTATACCTTAACTAGAGTGCTGCTTTGGTGTTTCTAGTTCTAGCTGCATTAAGAGATGCCTTGACATCTCTTCTTTCTAGAATTAGTTTCCACGTATCTTCTGCAATCCATTCTTTACGTTCAGGTATGGAAAATCCAATATGTTCTGTAGCGGCATTCACAAAGTTATTCTTAATCGTCTCCCAATTAGCAGTTTGTTCATCGTCTTCCGTGACTGATTGTCTAAGGGCATTTCTAAAATTTGACGATACTATAGGGTTTTGAAGTCGGCGGGTATTAAATCTTCTTTGGAGTTGCTCAACGTTCTTCCTAATAGCAGAAATTTTGAATCGAATGCTTGCCACAAGCAAGTGGTGGTCAGAAATCAGCAACGATCCTCGTCATTTTCTACTAATCGTGATGTGGTCGATTTGATTAGTAGTTGTGTGATCCGGGGACACCCATGTAACCTTGTGTATTTTCTTGTGTGGGAACAGAGAACCTCCAATAACTAAATTATTTGTTGTACACATTTCGGTAAACATCTCCCCGTTTTCTGTCCTATTTCCGATACCATGTACTCCCATTAAACCCTCCATTTTGCTGTTGTCTGACCCCATCTGTGCGTTGAAGTCGCCCATTACCATCAATATATATCCGCGGTTTGTAGAAGCAATTGCTCTATCGCTAGGTTTTGTTGGAGCGTAACACTGAATACATGTCAGGTTTCGGGCACGCGTCCGAAATCCTGCCGTAATCATTCTTTCGGAGTATGGCTTCCAGTCCATCAGAGCTCCGCGAGCTTCACGTGACAGTAGAAATCCAACACCACTTGATCGTAGTTGGTCGCTCGGCTTACCAGACTAGAACATCGTAAGTCCCTCCTTCGTGCTAAATTCTCCAGAATTTGGCCATCGAGTCTCACATTGCCCAAGAAAACACAATCTATACTTAAGAAACTCACGGCTCAGTTTCACAAGACGTGAAATTTCCAAAAGCGTCCTTACATTACAAGTTCCAATTCTTATCCGGGATTTCATGCTAAAAGTTGTCATCAATAAAACATTTTGTTTTATATTTGCTTCGCTTTCGTTCATCGTTTATATTTGAGATGAGCAGTTGATTAGACTACCGCACTCGTTCCTGGTGTTAGCGCTGCTAACAATACATCCAGGCAGGATTACAAAAGAAAACACCCGCTCCAGCCGCACCTAACCTGATGAACAGATGCTGAGAAGTTTGCTACTTTTTTATACACCCCTTCATAAATGACGAGCGTATCCCACTCCGCACGTGGGGATGCGCCCGATAGAGGAAGTAGTATGTTAAGATTTTTTCGATCTCACTCCATATGTAACTTAATAGATATTAAATTATAATGAAATTACAAAAATTAAAAAAAACATTACAATTTTAAATCAAAAACTTTTTAAAATAATTAACCATCAAAATAGTTCAGTTTTGTGGGGTTCGACCTTTAGTGAAAGGCTAAACAAATAAGCATAACATAACTTATTAGAAACGTTGGCTTATTGTTAAACCTCCTACCACACTGTGTAACTAACTTATTAAGGCCACTGTGGACTGTGTGTAATGTGAAACCCTAAGCAACATATCGCATATTTTCTTTAAGTGAATAATAATCATTTAATTAATACCCTAAGGGGAGCTTTACATAAGACCAAGGCTATGTAATGGAATAAAAGCATCTTTACATACAATTCATCCATATCTTAAGTTGAGAAATAATTTAATTCATTATTCCTTAACAACCATATTAACTATCTATCTTACTTAAGTATCTTTAATATATATTTTCTTTTTTATTTATCTTAAAGCATATTTGAAGGCAACAATGGTATAACAAGTTTGACAACACAACAAAGTTTTGAAAAAGAAAAATATAAAAACAACAAAAACAGCAACAATGGCTGAACAACAGAAACTTTCATTGTGTCCACGTTTAGTGGACTACTTGGCGATTGTGGGAGCCAGGACAACGCCACCAGTGCACAAGGGATTACCGGGAAATAAGACACCACCTGTTCAAGTAAGTATTTACATGACCAACAATGTGCACCTTTAAGCACGTTTTCCTTGCATTAGAATTAACTGTTATAAAAGTAAATTATTATTTTACAGGTTAAGGTTATATAAAATGTTTAATGAGTAACGAATAATGATAAATTGAAGGACGAAATAGTGGGTGGGATTGTAGTGATTTAATGAAGGAAATTTAATAAAACAATTCTTATGCTTTCATTTCCTTCATGTTGACATGTATATTGATCGTAGTATAATTAACTCTTTATTACAAAAGAAGTTGTTGTATTCGTAACCATTTTGGAGCATATGGACCAATATCGTTTGAAATTTTTTATTTCGTGAGACGCCTTTCTGAAGCTCTTCAACTCTATTTGCTCTAAAACCTAAAAAATCATCTGCGGAAAATTTCCCGAAAACAATTTCCCGTAAACAAATTCCCAAATACAATTTCCCGAAAACAATTCCCCGAAAAAACTATTCCCCGAAAAAAATATTCCCCGAAGAAACTATTCCCCGAAAAAACAATTCCCCGAAAGCAATTTCCCGAAATTACAATTTCCCGAAAACAATTTCCCGAAAACAATTTCCCGAAATTACAATTTCCCGAAAACAATTTCCCGAAAATACAATTTCCCAATTTTTAGTTCACAACTTCCCATATATTCTTGATTTCCCCCATAAAAAAAATAAAAATTTCCCGAAAATACAACTTGCTGCATACGATTTCTCCAAAAAACAATTTCCCGAGTATACGACTTCTCAAAAAAACAATTCTCCCACCCCTCACCGCGCCCTTCCTCTTCCATCCTCCCTCGTCATCCGGACCTATTTATTGGAGTGTCATACGCTTATTTTTTCATTGTGATTTTGAACATTTCGGTATTCCGACCTCCTGACGGATAACGCTCATCCATCTTCATCACATCCTGCCCATGCAGTAGCTGCTACGGAATCGTTACCACCTTGCATAGCGAATTTTTTTTAGTTATTTGGGTTGTAATACACAGTTACTATACCACTCGAATTCGTGGATAGCGAAAAAGGTAAACCAAGGTTGCTTTTGAATGGTTTCTTGTATCATGACGACGGTTGATAGCGTTTATTGGCGTTGTATCCATTATCGAGGAAAACATTGTACCGGTAGGGTCATAACTTGCAACGATGCTATAAAAAAGTGACTTCACAATCACAGTGCCGAAGCGGCTTTCGTTGCTAAAGAAAAAAATCGATAATGAGCTGAAAGATCTTGCCCGGACCACTACATCAAGTGGTCATGAACTGATTGCTCGCATTTCGGCCGGAATTTCTGATGGAATTGTTTCGGAAATGCCATCAACAAGATCTTTGCAGAAATAGTAATTGCGGGAAATTGTAATATCAGGAAATTGTAATTTCGGGAAATTGTCATTTCGGGAAATTGTGTTCGGGAAATTGTGATTTCGGGAAATTGTTTTCGGGGAATTCTTTTCGCGAAATTGTTTTCGGGAAATTCTTTTCGGAAAATTTTCGGCAAATCCTAAAAAATACGTGCTTCATGTAACATTAATTGGGAAAACTATGCTTCATCATCAAAATCTAAGCTAAAACACAGTCACTGAAATATTGCAACGCTAAAAGTGAAACATAAAAACCCACTGAAGGGGTCTAGAAGAATTGCATTTATCTTCAAAACTTGTTAAGCTATAATTTCAATCGGGCTGTCATTTAAAACGTTTTGAAAAATTATTTACAACAAAGGCCAAAGGTTATTATCACATGATAAAAATGTTGAAATGATAGCTTTTTGAGATATACCTTCCCAAATTGAAGATAAAAAAATATCAATTTTTCATCTGAACTCAACGTATAGCAAAACTTTAAAGATTACCGAAGTTATGTTGCACAACCTTTGCGAAATCTTAATGAGTTTTTCGAATAGTTATGATCGCAATGGTCGACTTTCAATAAAATTTATAATTTATATTCTTTTAAATGAGGTGGACATTGTTTCGCTGCCAGTGTTTAGATATCTGTGAAGAATGCAGTGGATTTTTGTGCAGTTCTTTGATACTGTTGTTGCTTTCATAGTTTATTTTAAAAGAATAATGAAAAAATTATACAGAAAATTATATGACACATATTAATAAATCTATGAAAACTATTGTTTCAATTTTGTTTAAATTCTACACTATTTTTGTTAAAGTATATAAATCATGCTGTAGAAGCCATAACATTCTCCCCCCCTGTGAATCATCCAGATTCACCATCACCAACAGCAATAACACCTAACTGCGAATTTTTCCGCCTTTGCACAGTGTGGTAGATCGCAAATCTAACTGGACAAAATTAATAAATCGCATTGGGTTCACTTTTCACTTATGAATTATATAAAAAATGAATTCAAATACATATGGGGGATTTCATGTCAAGTGCACCAACTTTTGAAACCGATGTCTTCCGATCGGGAGGTTAGTCCTATTGGATAGTAGTTGAGACACAATTTTTCAACAAGATCGGTCTAGATCTCTCTGAGTTAGAGGGGATCAAAATTTGACATTTTGGCCAAACAGGTGTTTTTTCTCATCCATGTAACTTATTACCTATTGTTCTTAGAAAATTTTCTCCCAAAGAGTTTAGATAGCTATTTCTTCAATATTTCGGAAAAAAATACTTAAAAAAAAAAAAAATTTGTAGACTTTTTTTTTTTGCTAAATTAAAGCATTTTTTGCCTTTTTTTCAAAAAGGGCATTTTTTTTTTTTTTTTTTTATAAGAAAGCTTAGGATTTTTCCTTTAAGGGGTTTTTGGTCGCTTAGTGGGATGGGAGTGGGATATCTATCAAAATAAATGTTTTGTAACTCAAGACAACGGTTTTTCAATTTTTCACAAATGCACTATTTTCAATTTTTTCCTATTTGTGTGTAAAACCTTACAAATAAAACTTATACTGAGAAACTAGATAAATTAACCTTTCCGAAGGTATGTAACATACCCTCATAACTTAACAGAAGAAAATGGTTATCTGTAACCTGAAAGAGTTATTTGCAACATTTCAATCTGAACACGAGGAAGTTAGAATTGGCTTCACGAAATTAACCCAAATGAGGCCAAAATATTGCGTTTTGGCAGAAAGCAGCGGAACTCACACAGTATGCGTTTGCCTTTGCCATGAAAATGTTAAACTGATGTTGAAGGAAATCAACTTAAAGTATTTAACAGATGTTTCGGCAGAAGATTAACACGATTACCACGATTGCCTTAAATTGACTATGTGTCCTAATGCAACAACTTCTTGCCACTTAGGTGAATGTACCAATTGCCCAGAAGCCACATTCATCAAAGAAAATTTAATCAACTCTTTAGATCGAGAATATATAGAGGAGGTCAAATTTGATTCTTGGATTCAGACTGACAGATGCACATTGAAAACAATCATTTTAAATGTGGATGATTTTGTGGAAGAAATGTGTACAGGATTGCTAAACTTGAGAAACCATGACTTTTTAGTCAAAGAGCAATGGTCATTCTTCAAGGATTAGAAGATACATTTGAAGTCTGGTGAATTCGTTATTTCATATGATTTCGCAGAAAACTATAAATATGTTCTTCAGGATGCCATACAAGCATTCAACTTCAAAAACGACCAAGAAACTATATTCACAGTAGTTATTTACTACATGAAAGATGAAAAACTGGAACACAAAAGTATGGCAATCATATCCGACGATCTAAAACATGATACCGTTGCAGTTTATGAGTACCAGAAGAGAATACTAAAATTTCTAAAATCTAAATTTACAGTAAAGAAGGTATACTATGTTTTGGACGGAGCTCGTCAACATTTTAAAAACAAAGGTAGCTTGGCAAATCTTATGGCCCGTGAAAAAGATTTTGGAATGCCAGCTGAGTGGCATTTTCATTCTACTGCTCATGGTAAAGGAGCATGTGATGGTATTGGAGCAAACCTTAAAAGAAATGCAGCGAAGTATAGCCTCCAGTGCTATTGTAAAGAAACTAAAAAAATTTTTAGTAGCAAAGAGGATCATCAGGAAACATTGAAAACACTGAATAGCAGATTCGATGCTGCGGTAACAGTCGATGGCACCGCTCAATACCATGCTTTTATACCGCTTGTCGATGGAAGACTCAAGTTGAAAAAGTTTTCTGCCTCTGTTCAATGCGATTTCTTTCCAAAGACAACAAATAAACCAGCAGCGAAATCAACAGCTGAACCTAGTAACGCCAAGAAAGGATTGACAAAAACACGCAATAAATAAAGGCGACAAAAAAGCTGGATGAAAGACTGGGTATTTAAAAATTTACAAGACTTAAATACTTTATCAGCTACAATAAATTAAGTATAAAAATAGTTATGATATAAATGGATCTAATGCAATTAAGATTAAATTTTAATAAATTATTTATCTTTTTATTTTTAATATTATTATTATTATACATTAATTTAATTATTATTAAAAATAAATAAAAAATAATAATTTTTCAACATTTCTATAGAA
The DNA here is from genome assembly GCA_963682025.1 of Cordilura impudica. Classification (NCBI taxonomy): domain Eukaryota; kingdom Metazoa; phylum Arthropoda; class Insecta; order Diptera; family Scathophagidae; genus Cordilura; species Cordilura impudica. The sequence continues at coordinate 130,447,345 of OY821520.1, read as the reverse complement.
AAAAGCGCTTTTTTTCCTGAGGTTAACATATTCTGGGTATTACAGTATCGAGGGTACAAAATTTTAGTTAGGTATGTTATATACCTTCGGAAAGTTTAGTTTGTCTAGTTTCTCAGTATAAGTTTTATTTGTAAGGTTTTAGACACAAATAGCAAAAAAATTAAAAATAGTGCATTTGTGAAAAATTGAAAAACCGTTGTCTTGAGTTACAAAACATTTATTTTGATAGATATCCCACTCCCATCCCACTAAGCGACCAAAAACCCCTTAAAGTAAATATCCTAAGCTTTCTTACGAAAAAAAAAAAAAAAAAAATGCCCTTTTTGAAAAAAAGGCAAAAAATGCTTTAATTTAGCAAAAAAAAAGTCTACAATTTTTTTTTTTTTTTTTTTAAGTATTTTTTCCGAAATATTGAAGAAATAGCTATCTAAACGCTTTGGGAGAAAGTTTTCTAAGAACAATAGGTAATAAGTTACACGGGTGAGAAAAAACACCTGTTTGGCCAAAATGTCAAATTTTGATCCCCTCTAAATCAGAGAGATCGGGACCGATCTTGTTGAAAAATTGTGTCTAAACTACTATCCAATCGGACTAACCTTGGTGCAAATTTCATCCCGATCGGAAGACATCGGTTTCAAAAGTTGGTGCACTTCACATGAAATCCCCCATATATAAATGATTATATAAATTTTTTTTTTAAAAGAAGATTTTTTCAATAAAATGAGGCAAAAACTAAAAGGATCCAATGTCAAGAAAAAAAAAATTTTTTGAAAATAAAAAATTAGTTTCTTTAAAACATCGTATGGGATTATATGTTGCTATCTATACTAGTATTAGATTATTAGATTGAATATAACTAAGATTCATGATTATTAAAATTATGAAGTGAGTTTTTACGTAAGGAGTCGGAGGTAATCATTTTTAATATTAAAATAATTTTAATATTTTTAATAAATATTTGATAATAATTGTTTTCTTTACTTGTTTTCTTGCTTTGTTACATTAATAATACAGATAAAAACACATAAATACACATAAAGATTTTAATTTATTAATTTTCATATGCATCGTTAACAGATTCTTCCTCCTCAAAAGCATCAACAGATAATAATGAAAGAACTTCTTTTGTTATCAAACCTCGAACCCGAAGAGGAGTGTGACGCAAACTTGCGATAAAAGGATCTGAAGAAATTAAGAGTCGATTGAAAAGATCTGTATTTGTGTCTTTTCTCGATGTTTTTCTCGTAAACAACTCTCAAAATTTCCTCGTGTCCTTATTTCTTGCTTCTTGAGCTTCTTCTGACAGCTGTCCTCCTATAGGAAGAATGCAAGACCTTATTATGTCTTTTCCATGTAAAAGGATTTTATGGACGCTAACTGGCATAATGTACCATGGGTATTCTTTTAAGTATAAATTTCGTGTGATAACAATAAAACATTCAAAAGCATCTTCATCAATAGGGTAACCACTACCTAAAGTTTCCAAAATAATATGAAACCGTTCAATTAATTCTTTATTGACACCAGTGATTTCTGAACTCTTTTCTGCTGCTCTAAAGAACCGTCTAGCAGTATTAACGTCATTCGTATTACCTCCTTGTTGTGTTGGCATGTCTACAAGCAATCCCATCTCATTTCGAAATCTCTGTTGAATTTTTTTTTTCTTCAGCCACTTTTGCTTTATTTTCCGGTCCTCTAGCTTGCCAGGTCATTATAGTAAGTTTATATGCTATGTGTAATACACACTCCATAAAACGGATCCATGAATATAGCGGAGACATTCCAAAGGTTAAAGATCGTTCATCGACAATTTTGTTTAAAATCACAGAAGGTTTATTTAGTTCACTCGGTTTCGCTCCACATATGAAACACGTTTGAGAAGAAGAAGTTACAGATGATAGTGCAGTACAAATTTTACCGTCTATCATAGAAAGTATAAAAGTAGACTCAACAAGAAAACTTTGTTCACCATTTGTGATAAGAGTTGGAGACAAATCTCTAATTTCTTGCTGTACTAAATTAACTTCTTGAGAAATTAACTCAGTGGACTCTTTGGCAAAAACAAACTTGATTGGACGGCAGTATCTTGTAGATGAAGGAGCAGGATTTTGCCATACAATTATTTTTCTTTGTGTAGAACTAAAATTCATTTGAATATGAACCATTGAAATACTAAATAAACTTTCATTTGTTTGGCCCTCCTCCAAAGAAAACTTCTGTTTATACTGCTTTTGCTGAGCCCCATCGCATCCCCATTTTATCAAAATATTAAGACGATTTTTATCAGTTTTCAGATCATCAATACCGAGTAAAACCTCTTTTTGAGCCAAACAATAGTATGATTCACCAATGACTGGAGTGAACTTTTTGCATGCATCTCCGTGATTTCTGTTTCAGCTGGATAACATAACGTTTAGCCGAATAACATCGTATTGATGTTTTGACAAATTAGCATCAACCATTAAAGATAAGGCTTCATCGGGAGAAAGGCTCCCTAAAGGCACAGGCTCAGAGCTTAATCTCTTACAAATTTTTTCACTTCCGTACCTTTACTGGATGAAGCTTCCGACAGATCTTTCACAAGTCTGGCTGAATCTCACCTTCCCATTTTGCGAAACACTTGCTCACTAGCTTTAATAATTTCTCGATGGTCAGTTGACTCTAAAAGTCCTTGTATCTTTCTTTTTTTCGATTTTTCACTACAGTCATCAAAATTTTTTGGTTTTCTTCTAGTTTTTTCACAACTTTTCGGTTGTACACTTTCAGGCAATACATACGGTGCACAGTGGCGCCATTTGCGTTTTTTCGTTGCAAAAATCATATCTTTTGAACTGAATAACATAATTGAACAGTTTAAACAGCATATGATAGATAGCTGTTCAGCCTATGAAATGAGCGTTTGGAAAGGGTGCTACGCTTTGTAGGGGCCTACTTATGGGTTGTCAAAGTTAAAATTTGTAGAAAAATCAATTTTATGGTAACTAAAAAAAATTATTTTTACATTTCTAGATTGTTTTTATTTTTTTTCTTTAGGGTTTTATGTTTTAAATTATTACCCAACAAATTAAAAAAAAATTACTCCTTTTTTAAATTTATTTTTTCAATTTTCTGTAAAATATTCATCACAATTCGTAAGAGAAGTAGATATACCTTCTCTTACGAATTGTGACTAATCATTTTTAAACTATAATTATTTTCTAACTGTATTCGTGACTTCACATGCCGCAGGGAAGAAATAAGTGGATCGGAAGATGCTGCCAACATGTTGAAGAGGTCCTCATTTTGCCTTACCTTTGATGCTTTGAATGTGTTCTGCAATCTATATTTTTTATAAAATTTGTTAAGAGACTCCTGTGCTTCTTCAGAAAGCTCTCCAATTGGCAAAGACTGGTACTCAATTATATCTTTGCCATGCGCTAATATTTTAAGGACGGTCGGGGTCAACTTCTTCTGTGGATACATTTCTGCTAAAAGAGATGCAGTTTTCGATGCATATTCTCCATATTTTGTAGAATTGACATTTTCTTTGCAGTTTAAAACATTCAAGATCGTTCCCAATCTTTTCACGCTTTGATTGTCAATTCCAGTGATTCTAGTTACTGCCTCATCATTTTCGAAAAATCTCCTAGAAGTGTCTCCATCGTTTGAGTTACCGTATCCGTGCTTGGAACAGTCTACTTTTAGACCAACTTGTTTAAAAAAAGCATCCTGTATTTGCTTCTTTCTGATCTTTTCCTTATCCTTTATTGATGTATTTTCATCGAAGTTTTCCTCCTCTTGTGGTAGGGTATACGCCAGTTTTAGCAAGAACTCCATACACCTTATCCTTGCGTGCAATGGTGACATTCCATATTCGTAATTCTCCTCGTTTGTAGAATCGTTTAAATTACCAAAGTTCTTCTGACTCTTTTTGCAAATCGGGCATGACAATGTTGAGGTTGTTCCTGTCAGTTCGTTTACGACTTTTCCGTCAACCATGGTCAGGTGGAACTCGTAATTGCATTCACTATATTTTCCTTCTCCAATTTGCAGCTTTGTAGGCTTAATCTTGCTTATTTGTTCTTCAATGTCCTTCACCGTGGTCCTTATGAGTTCTGCCGATTCCCTTGCAAACTGAAACATTATTGGTGGCAATAATGCACTGATGACGGACGTGGATTTTTCCAGTGTAGGGAAACATCAGATTTTAGCCGCAAAGGAACAACAGATGCCATAAACATATTTCCGTCCGATATTGTAGCGTCATCGGAAGATATCCTTTGCTTATAAACGCTTCGTCCGGATGATCCATCGCAGCCCCATTTGCTGATCAATGCCAGTTTCTCAGGAAGAATTTTCAACTCATTTTCAGGAAGACTCTCCAACAACCGTTTTGCTGTATGGCCCATGAGATCCTGCAGATTGGCTTTCACAGAGACTTCCGTAAACTCCGTATGCAGTGGTCGTGAATTTATTTTGGCTTGCGTAATATGCTTGTATCCCGGTAAAACGTCAGCCCCGTGTCGCATCAGGGATGCCCGTAGTACCTCATATTTTTCTTTGGAAAGTTGTTAGTCCATAAACAAGGCCAAGGCTTCTTCGGAACCATACTTTTTAATGTGTGCGTTTGTGGGCGTGGGAATGCTTTCCTTAATCCTTTTTAGTCGCAGTGGGCGTGCATCAGCAACAGATTTTGTAATCTGCGACCTAACTCTTTCACTATCCTTTGTATATTTAATAGACAGGGCGTCCGATAAATGCTTCGTGGTCAAGTCATTGGTGGCATCGGCAAGTTTCCTCTTTCTTGTGAAAATTGAGCACTCCTCAATACTTTTTTTGGTCTTCCTTTTGCTCCTCTGGTTGATGTGGTGGGTTTATCTACTGCCAATATATACAGGATGGTGTCTTCATTAAGACAGTCCCCGTATTTGGAGTTGAAGTTCTGAATGGTTCGATTAGATTTCATTATTTTTTATAATTTCGCTTCTCTCAATATTTCCGTATAAGCTATCAAGTCCTTCTAAAGCAGCTTCCGTGAAAAACTTTGGTGTGGTTGACCTTCTAAACAGTTCAAATAATTTTAAATTGTTTAACGCCATGGTTTCAGTGCTTGTTGCGCCAACTTTCAGTTGTAGGCTAATCCAGGCATTATGCTTATTTTGCAATATATAGGCTTATGCTACCATGCCTAAAAATTTACCTGTTCCCTGCATACATGTGGATTTAGGCTGAATTATGCAATTTTGATATTATGCTCGTGTCTAAATAAGATTTGTGCCTACCTGGAGGGACCATAAGTCAATATTGTTCTTGACCATTTGTACTCCAAAGTAATTTTTAAGTGAGGTGCGTACCTGCGAATTTCAATGAGTAGTTTTTTGTGCATCCTGTGTCTGTAACAGAATATTGGGAGTAGACTTTGGCAGAGGCTCACAGGTAGACAACCGACTTAAAATGCAATTTTCAAACTATTAGATCAAACTACTGTCAGTCAAAACATGTAAGGAATGCACGCCATACAATTTCTGCAACCATGTCTTTTTAACCTTTTTTTACCTTTAGAAGCCAAACGGACACGTACGGGCAGATAAAACCTTTTGAATTATGTAAAGAAATAATCAAAGAACATGTTTTGCAAATATGGCAAATATAGAAGAATATAGATTTTTTTTATTTTCCGTCAAAGTTGAAAAATGGTGAAAAAACGGATAGTTTTTAAATAGTGATTTACCAGGGGAAACACAAAGCAAACAGTTAATTTTTTTTATCATTATACATTTAATAAATACATCAATCAAAACAAACAAAAAATAAAGCGATTCGTTACCTATTTTTCGTGATATTACACCTGAAATCGCAACAAATTGACTAAAAATTGTGTGTTTTTTTGAAAACCAAAAGTCGGTCAACTTTGAACGGTTATATCTTCTAAACTAAGTTTTCTATAACATGGGTTTATTCAAAACTTCGTCGGCGCACATGAAAATTTTGATTTTTGTAACCTCGTTTGCTCTACGGGCGCCACTGTGAGACGTTTCTTACCCTTGTTTAAAATATAATTATTTGGTCCATTTTTCTATGAGTAATAACCGGAAGTTGTTGAACCTTTTGAATTTGAAAATGAACTAGAATATCAGGACGACCAAATCTAAACTGCAATTCTTTTATGACCTTTGGGACATCGTTCGGATATATTAATAAAGATGAGTCAGCTTCTTTAGCTGGCCCAGAAAGGCATTTCTGAAGACGCATAAGATTCTGGCGATAATTGTATTTGAAGACATCAGTTGTGTCCTTAAAATTGGCTATAAACAATGGCCACTCATCAGCATTGCCGGAGAACGCTGGCAAATCATATAGTTTATATGAAGAAGCAAGAATATTTTGACTCGAGAAATCAGTTGAAGCACAGCATACAACTAGCAGTACATGAACCCATATTAGAAACAGAAGGCACGATCTGAGGATGAGATTGAGTGCCATGGGGCAAACCATTTGTTTCAGGCATTTCACTTCTCCTTTCTTCGTTCAAGTTAGTTCTGAAGCAAACTTGAATTCGCTGCTTTAAGGAATCGATTTCATCACGACTTTCAATAATTTTTGCAAATGGGCAATGACATCAGACAATTGATTCCGAATTGAAATTTCTGGTTCCATCATTGTGGTGTTTAATTCTTCATCATATTCAATACGAATTGGTGAAATAACTTCAGATGAGGCATTGCAATCTGAAACCGACTGAGAAGAACATAAATTGTATCCACTAGCCATCGACAAACGACTCGAAATTATCGCATATAGTTCAAGAAATATGCGCGATGCAAAATAACACAAAAAAAAAATCTGACAAAGTTCAGAAAAATTTCACAAAAAAAAACCGTAGGAGCCCGAGCAAAATATGCAAAATCTGACAAAGCTCAGATAAAATTATCACAATAAAAATCTGTCAGAAAAATTAGAGTTTTTTAAAAATTTAAAACTGTTGTTGCTTTCATCGTTTATTTTAAAAGAATAATGAAAACATTATACAGAAAATTATATGACAAATATTAAATAATACTATTATTTCAATTTTGTTTAAATTCTACAGTATTTTTGTTAAAGTATATGGAGTTTTACGTCAACACGCAATGAAGAAACATCGTTTTCTGTGAGCTGTGAATTTTAAATTATTTTCATAATAATAATAAAAAAAAATTTTAAAACAATATTAAATTGCATTCCATGTGTAATAATATTATTCGTGGTTGTTATCAAACATTTGCTATACGTGCTGCGAAATCACAATCTCCTTCAAATCAATTAGTAAGCATGCAATCGCAAATTAATGCTTTGTTGCAAGAGGTTAATAAGTTGAGAGATGAAAAGAAACAAGCAGAAGATAAACTAAATAAAATTCTAAGTCAAGAACAGCAATACGATATATTTTCTGATATAGAAATTCAAGATGTTGAAATTGTTCCTAAAAAAAAATCAGCAAACAATTGGAAAGCAGTCCGCAGCTGACGACAATATTAATGTAAATTTTTCGGGTTTTAAAAAACCACAAACTTCAATCAACAATGAAATCCCTGTTTCAATCCCTCAGAATTTTCTCAATTCTCAAATGAAAAGTGTTACCAAGAATTCTGCAAAACTACCACCAATTGTATGCTATAATATAAATACTAAGGACATTAAAAATAATCTTTTTTCTTTATTAAAGCATAATAACTTTTCCTTCAATATTATAAATAGAAATATTACACATATTAGTACTTGTATTCTTGAAGACTACACAAAAACAAAAAATTTCTTAAATGAGACAAATATTAATTTTTACACTTTTACTCCCCATGAAATGAAGCCTTACAATTTTGTCATTAATAAGTTATCTAATATGTTTGATAAAGAGGAAATTATTGCTTATCTTAATAACTTAAATTTGAACTTTACCATCGTTAACGTTTCTAAATTGCCTAGAAATTGGTTAATACAATTGTCTAGAGATTCTAATATAGAAGAGTTTAAGAGCAGTCGTTTTATTTTGCATTGCAAAGTCAGTATCGAACTTTTTAAACCAATTGGTCCTAAACAATGTAAAAATTGTCAACGTTTTACACACGTTGCAAGTAATATAATAATATGCCTTATAGGTGTGTTAAATGTGGGGAATCTCACGGTCCCAATAATTGTAAGCTTCCTCCTAAAGATCAAAATATAAATGAAATAGTTTTAACTGACTCTTCAACTGGTGGCTTAGTCAGACGATTTGGTCTGCCGGTTAAATGCGCAAATTGTAATACTGAGGGACATACTGCCAATGCTAGGATTTGTTCTAAGCGTCTGGAAATAATTGAACGCATGCGTAATAATCGTGAAGTTTCTAATGTTTTAAGAAAAGTTAATAATAGTGCGTCTCGTACAAATGCTACATACTCATCTTTGTTTACTAATCCTATTAGCAATATTAATGATAATACTAAATCCAATCGGAATACAAGTTCTCCCAACATTTTTTTTACTCTTAACAATGACTGCAGTCGTATTTTTGGCAAAAATTTTTATTCCTGTTTACGAAAAGTTGGTGATTTTTCAAAATTTTATATTCAGTTAAACGATGATGAATCTAGATCTAAAGCATTTTTTAATTTTTAGTTAACCTTAAATTAAATGCATAATTTATTCAAATGCTTGTTTTCCAATATGAATTCTTTAATATCTAAACACAAAAGACATTTTTTCAACTTATTCCTTTTAAAACACAAGCCAGACATTGTTCTTATTGCAGAACATAAGTTGAGCCGTCATCATAATATATCTTTTAAAGGTTATAATTTCATAAGACAGGATAGGATTGTTGGCAATGGAGGTGGAACTGCTATCTGTCTTAAAGAAAAATACAATTTTAAAAGAATAATGGTTAATACAAACTCAATTGAACATACTATAGTAAAATTGAGTTTAATAAATGGTACCGATATCTTTTTCGTTGCCTGCTATTACAAGCCGTCTGATACTTTAGATTGTAATGATCTTAACAACGTTATTAATGATTTAAATTCCGACAACATTGTGTTTGGTGGTGATTTTAATGCTAAACATACGGATTGGGGTAATTCTTTGGTTTATACAAATGGTCGAAGGTTGTATGATTGGCTCGGAAATAACCCAAATTTTAAGATTATTCCAACAAAATTTCCATCTAGAATAGTTTCATGCCCTTCCTTTATAGACTTTTTTATGACTTCTCCATCTATAGGCATTGACTTTCATCCTGATTTCAATAATACATTAAGAACTTTATATGTTGAATCTGATCATTTTGCAGTTGAACTTTTAATTCTTTTAAACAATGTTACTTTACGGCAGCCAGTCGAAATTTTAAATTATAGTAAAATTAATATCAATACTTTCAATAATGTTTTAAACGAAAATTTACTAGGAAACAATTTGCCGGTTAATAGAAATTGCTCTGTTACTGAGATTGATAATAATATTTTAGTTTTAAATGATGCTATTAATTCTGCTACTGAAGATTCTGTTCCAAGAATAAAAATACGCAATAAAGGTCAAATAAATTTATCGCCACAAATTTTACAATTTATTAATGAAAAAAAAAAAATTTACGTAGAACTCTATTAGATGTGTTGATCATGACACATTAATTAGGAACTTAAATAAATTATTAGAGACTTAATAATACGACACGAGGAAGAGTATTGGAATAACTATTTTAGGAAGTTAAAAATGAACAATATGACTTATAAGAAGATTAAGGGTCTCTGTGGTCTAAATAAGAAGTGTGCCTTGGCTGATATAGTATCCTCAAATGGTAATTTGATTTCGGATAGTGTTCGTAAAGTAAATATATTGGCTGAACATTTTTTTAGTGTTCATAAGCAAAATCATGATATAGGAATGCAGTCATTTTCCAATTTCGTTAAAACTGAAATCTCTGTTTCAGAAAATAATTCCCCTATAATTAATTTTAATGAACTCTTTACTGCAGATGGAAAATCTACATCCAATGGAAATGTAAACTATAAAGAATTTATTGGCAGTGATGAAATAAAGGATGCCATACTTTGTAGAAATAATAAGAAAAGTTCTGGATTTGACGGTGTTTCTAATTTTGTTTTAAGAAAAACTAGTTCACTTTTTTGGAATTTTCTAGCTATTTTCTTTAATCAAGCATATAATTAAGGTTATTTTCCATCAATTTGGAATTGTGCAAAAATTATTCCTGTTCTCAAACCTAATTCTGATCCAACTTTAGTGAGCAGTTATAGACCAATTTCTTTACTATCTAACATTAGCAAAGTTTTCGAGTATATTATTTTTAAGAAGATTACCCAGGAAAAACAAACATTACCAAATAATGGGTTTTGGAATGAGATGTAACTGGTTGAAGTTTGCCCGATAAGCTCATTATTTTAACACGGGGATGTCATTGGAGGTAGCTAGTTGCCTTGGAACTCATTATTTTCACTTTGAAAGTAATGCAGTATGCAAGGCGCTGGCATGAAATATAAGTAGCTGTATAACACATTATTAGTAACGCCTTATTTTCACTTTAGAAGTAATGCAGTGGGCAGTGGTAGGTCATTATTGGTAATGCAAAAATCAATGAGCTGCTATTACGAAATTTTTCCTGGGTAATAACCAAATTTTAGATAATCCTGTACTGAAGGACTATCAGTTTGGATTCAGACGGAAGCATTCCACTGTACATGGCCCCACAATGCTATCAGACTTTATTTCTACTAATCTTAATAATAGAAGTGCTTCAATAATTCTTAGTTTAGATTTTGAAAAAGCTTTTGATACTGCTTGGCAGGAGGGAATTGTTTATAAGATGTTTAAAACTTTTAGGTTTAATAAAAATGTTTGCAGGTTCATTTTTCATTATGAACTAATTTGCTGCGAAATTAGGCTACTGTTGTGATCAACAGGATGTAGAGATATCCTTGCTTTCTTAATTTGCGACACAAATGAAAAGAGGGAGGATTTTCATAAACGTTATAATTTTAATTCAAAGTTTATTTTTAGATTTATATTTAGATATAATCTTAAGGGTAAAATAAATAAATTTGAAACCAATTTCAAAAAAAATACAAGTGCACTTGCGTCAGATCAAGTGATCGCTCTGGTTATCAAAATACAAGTCATTTTTAAACATTAAATGTTAGATGCTTATGGTGCTAACTACTTCGGTTAAAATCCGAAGCAATTGAAAATTTATTGGAAAGTTTATAGAGAGTTCATTAAAGGGTTTCCAACATGCCATTTAGTGGCTTAAGTAAATTACATTGAATTATTTTAGTAATACAATTATGTAGGTAAATACACGAGATAAAAATTAACTCATTTGTAATGTTCAAACATATGTAGTTTGGACACATTATTTATCTAGTAGAAATTTTTATGTTAATTTTGATAACTTTAATTCTGATAGTAGAGATGTGTTGGCTGGAGTTCCTCAGGGTTCTCTTTTAGGGCCAATTTTATACAATATTTATTTAGCAGATATTCCTGAACCTCCTGAGGGAGAAAATATTATATCTCTAATATATGCGGATGACATTTTAATTGCTGCTTCCAATTCGAAGATTAAACGAGCGAATATATTGATAAATTCTTACACTGTTGAATTAACACAGTATTTTGACAAATGGAAATTAAAATTAAATATCAATAAATGCTTATGTTCAATTATTAAGGGAAAAAAAAATATTTGTTTCCAAATGCTAGGAAATTTATTCCGAGTATTAAAATTAAAAATGAATTAATTTCCTATTTTTATAAATTTAGATATTTAGGAGATTTTTTTCAAGAATCGTTTACTTTTTATAGACATATTGACTATATATTGAAGAAAGCACAAAATGCATTTTTTTCTTATTGTAATTTTCTTAGGCGAAATAAAATGGTCAAGACTAACATAAAATTAAATTGCTATAAACAAATTATACGTCCTATTTTATCATATGCTTATCCAATTTGGTTCTCAGTTTCGTCTCACCAAATGGAAAGATTAAGAATTTTTGAACGCAAAATTTTAAAAATGTGTTCCGGACTAAAAAATGTAAAGCTGGTTCTATTAAAAAAGTTTCTAATAGAAACATTTATAAAAAATGCAAAATGAAAAGGATTGACAACTTTTTGATCAATTTTGGTCTTAGGTTTTTAGATTGCTGTAATAATATTGAGAATGTTCTTATTTCTAAATATATGGAAAAGATTAATACCTTTACATTTCCTCTAGTTGAAAGATATTACTCTCCACTACACTTAAAATTTTTAGATGACAATAACGTAGTTTTTAATAATTCAAAGGCTATATTATATCACAGAAGATTTAATTCGCTAGATATAACACAGTTTATAATACATCGCAATTTATACCTAATGTTAGTTCATACATTCTATTTAATTTATTATTAATATTATTTTTTTTTGTTTTTTTTTTTGTTTTGTTTCCTTAGTTTGTAAAATTTCCTTTTTGTACAAAACTAATTATAATAATGATACATTTTTTTCCCCTTTTTTGATGCATTTTTTCTTAAGTATTTATTTACATAAACATGTTATTAGTTATAAATGTTTAAAATTTTTTCTTTTCTTAACGCATAATAATCCTTGAAAATACGCTTTGTATGTAAGGAATTCTGTTATCTTTTAAGTTTTGTTTCTTTTATTGTTAATTTTGTAATGGTGCGGCATTGGTGGAAGATCCGCTTCCGTTTCCCTGAGCCTTTGCGGGTCGCACGTGCTGGCGTAGGGGCCTAGCTCGCCGGATGGGTGGGGTCTTGCTCAGGCCCAGGGAAACCGCACTACAGATTTTCACGTGCGATTTAAAAAAAACAACTGTCAAAACAAACGGACGCTAAATGGATGGATGGCCATACTTACCTTGGGATTGGGGACGAGGTGTTCTGCCCCTTTTGCGCTCCCAACCATGTTACCTCGACTCCATCTCAATTGGGGGTAACCCACTGCAATAAGATTTTGTTTGGTTTGGTTTTCTACATTGTTTAACAAAAAAGTTTATTTTTATTTACCTTTCATTTTAAGGTTATAAATTTAAATTATAATTATCAAAATATATTTTATTATTTTTTTTTTTATATTATCGCAAAATTTGCAAAATTTTAAGTTTAGCCAAATTCGATTTTAGGAAAATTTTACTTTTAGGGAAAATTTTAAATTTAGGAAAATATTTAAATTTTAGGAAAAAAATTTTTTTTTAATAGTAGAAAAATTTTAATTTTAGCACATTTTAAATTTTTACACAATTTTAATTTTAGCAAATTTCATAGCTAAAAAAAATATTTGATATTTACTTTAATTTTTATAAGAATATTTTTGGGATCAATAAATTGAAAATTTGTTAAAGATAAATCATACTGTAGAAACCGTAACAAATACAGTGTTACAGCACCAGCCATATTTCCTTTAATAGCTTTGGAGCCATCACTGCACACACCAATAGACTTATTCCATTAAGTCTTCTTCAATACTTTTACAGCACAATACTTTTACAGCACACAACAACCAGCAATATTGACCGACTATAATTTTCTTACTTGTTTTTTTTTTTTTGCTAGTGAAAACCATATTTTAATATATTCACTTATTAACTTAAATGAATTCTTTCTTTTTAGATTCCCGAACTTCTACGACGTTATCCACCCTCAGATCATGCTGATTTTCCACTACCTCTTGACATGGTATACTTTTGTCAACCGGAAGGATGCACTAGTGTTGGTCCCAGACGAACGGGTTCAGCCATCAGAGATATGACCTCTTTTGTGTTCGCTCTAACCGATAAAGATTCGGGCAAAACACGCTATGGTATCTGTGTTAATTTCTATAGACCGGTAGAGAAACATACACCTAGTTCCGAAAAAACCCTTACTTACAGTACAACACCAACGGCGCACAGTGCCAGGGGCCGAAGAAGTTCTGCGTTTCGCCGAGAATCATGGCGAAAAAGTATGGAAAGAAGTTCAGATTCGGCATTTAGTAGGCAAGTACAGAGCATGCTATAGGAGCTTAACGCTTTTTTTCCATTTTTACTTTAAGGTTTAAAATTTTTGTTTATGATTTTGCTTCTTAGCTAAAAAGAAAATACATTATATATAATTCTCTTAATAGTTACGGCCTTCTAACTTCTTCTAGCGACTACAGAAGTAACGTCGCACCAAGTGATTCAGAACGTGAAATGACTTCTCGCCGCGATTCCGATACCCAGCATCATGGGCAACATCATGTTCATAGCTTGCAGCAGGTGCCCAAGTTGGGTTTAATGGCACCTTCGGGTGATTCCGAGTCAGGCGGTAGTCTTACGCCCTCGCCGAGAGCCTCTCGAAAGCGTACAAAATTAAGAAATCAATCATTGACTTCACTTTGTATTATATCACATCATCCATTTTTCACCACCTTTCGTGAATGTTTATTTATTTTGAAAAAGTTAATAGATGCCTGTAATGAATCCTCGTCACCCAAAAGAGTGGGTGCCTCACAAAAGACAAATCGTGACAATGTATGGACGGTGTTGACGGGTCATGCTAGTGAGGCCACTTCTTCTATAGTGCTGCATGATGTTAAAGAAATTGAAACATGGATATTACGATTACTATCCACGCCGGTACCGGTGCCAGGCTCAACTAGAGTTGAGGTGGGTATCTCTGAGGGTATGAAAGTGTATTTTGGCTAAACAAAATATTTTTTTTTTCTTTTGAAATTTAGGTGGAAGTTCTCTCTCCTACAGTCCATGAACCTTTATTATTTGCTTTGCCCGATCATACTAGATTTTCTTTGGTTGATTTTCCCTTACATTTGCCGTTGGAGCTGTTGGGTGTGGAAACTTGTTTAAAGGTTTGGACTTTGATAATGTTGGAGAATAAAGTTGTGTTTCAATCTCGTGATTATAATGCACTTTCCATGTCGGTAATGGCGTTTGTCACAATGCTTTATCCCTTGGAATATATGTTTCCTGTGATACCGCTACTACCGACATGTTTGAGTTGTGCTGAACAATTATTGTTGGCCCCTACACCATTTGTTATTGGTGTACCGGCCACTTTTCTCATGTATAAAAAGAATTTCCGGTAAGTTGTTAAAGGAATTTACAAAAAAAAGAAATGTTTTTGTTTTAAAAATGGCATTCTAAAATTTAAAGACTCCCTGATGATATTTGGTTGGTGGATTTGGATTCAACCAAATTAACACCACCTTCAGGCGGCTATGATGAAATACCACCATTACCGGAACCGGAAGGCACCGTTTTGAAAAATCATTTGAAACAGGTAATAGAAAACAAAAATAAAGAACTTTTCCCGCTATACTTTCACAATTCAATAAGATTAATTCATACATAAACTTAATTGAGAATTATTTTTTTGTTTTCACAACTTTTGTGAAAACGAAATCTCTAAAAAAAACGTCAATACAACATCCAACAACACTTAAAAATGTAAATTTCAAACATAAATGTTTTCTTTCCGATCGAAACGAATAGCTTTAAGTGTAACATTATATTTGAATGTTCATATCTCTCACTCCGAATCATTAAGAAGCAAAACGAATAACCCAAATCTTCAATTATTCTAACATTTTGTACAGTTTATAAATTGAATTAACACTTTTCTTTAAGCACTTGTTTTTAATTAATAATTTTGGTATTATGTTTCGAAAACTTCTTTCTATCTTTAATGTTGATTATTTTTTTTTTTTTTTTCAAATATTCTTTCTTTTCTCTATAAACATCTTTTTTAATCATTTAACAAATACAAAAACAATACAATTATCATCTCTTAACTTTAACTAAAACACAGGCTATGCAACTTATGGATGAAGCTGGACTTGGTGTAAATATTTCTTATAATTTTTCTATCTGCTTTCAGTTTTTCTAACATTCTTTAGCTTCTTGTTATAGTTAAGTTGGCATGTTTATAATTTCTGTAGAGTAGAATTTTCGTTGTCTTTCGCAAAATTTTTGGCGAATAAATTTTTGGCTATACCGTTATTTTATTTTATTTTATTGATTCAGAAATAAATTCCGGAAACCATAAATATTCTTGATCCTTATAAAAGGAGAACTCGATTTAGTGATATCCATCCTTCTGTCTGTCTGTTGAAAACATTCTCCTGTCCGCAATAAGTGGAACAGGTCGTACTACTTACGCTTAAAAGGTTAGTTGTAATATGCAGCAGTTTAGTATTACACTTGGAGCCTCTAGGGCCATTAGCCGAAGAATGACGTACGAAAATGTAAAGATACTCCGATAAAATTTCATATAAACAACTAAAAATAGTGAAAAATATTTCTACGAATGTGTACACATTTTTTAATGCTGTTGCTTTTATTGTGTTTTTCTTTTTTTTTTTTTTAAGTATGAACAACAACAAGCCAGAAAATGTGTATCCATCGCTAATAAACAAACAAACAGAAATATACGTAATTGTATGTGTTAAATTTATTCTGATTTGATATAATAATTGGTTTCAAGCAAAAAAGCACGAAAACAAATGACCAAAAGCTCTTGCTGTCCCGAGGAGCAGAAAGAACTTTAGCACGCAGACGCTGATCATGAAAAAACTTTTCGCACCTTAGTGCTTTGGCATATTCATTTCTCGCCTTTTTGCATAGCAGTTCAGTTACGGAATTTTTATTTTCACGCCAATGTATGAATGCTTCCTCTCTGGATCTGACTGCATCTCTGCAAGTCTGGTTAAACCAAGATTTTTGATTAGGTTTAGCCGAAATGTGCTTTGATGGAATGAATAATCTCATACCAAGCACTATTATTTTTTCCATCATTAGCGCTGCAGCGTCAACATTATTATCTAGGAAACAAAGTTTCCAGTTGAAATGCTTGAAGAAATCGTTGAGCTCGGCCCAACGAGCCTTTTCGTAACTAAAAACTGAGCGTTTCATAGCTGGTGTTGAAACACTGTGAAGTACAGAGTACGAAAAAGATGCGGAAATGTTGCAGTGGTCGAGAGTATTCTGTCTTTACCCTTCAATGCACGGAATGTGCGTTGGTTCATTCACGAGTTGCGCTAAGTGGTTATGCGCGGCGAAAAGCTCAACGTAACGGCCTTCGGGAGTTGTTTGACTCGAATGGTGAAGTCAAAAAGAGTTATGAATATTGAAATCGCTGGCAACTACGATTTCGCTATTCGGGCAACTTTCTACTATTTTAGTTATAGATTCAGAAAGGGCATCGAAGCCATGATAGGTATGCTCCCTTTCTATGTTTGGGCTTCTGTATAGAAACCCGAAATGTAAAATGTGTGACCTGATTTTGAACTTAAGCCAAAGTGAGTTAAATTCTGCATCATTCAGTTGCTGGAACTGAAAAGTAAAAAGAGATAGAAGGTGATAACCAGGTATGTGAAAATCCTGTGGATCAGCATCCTCACTTACCTGGGTCTCACATAAGGGGAAAACATCCGGCCGATGGGAAGCGAGTGTGGGCATATACAGAGAAAAAATTCGTGCTCAGTCCACGTATGTTACAGACGTCTATTCGGAATTTACCTGACATTACAAAATTAATAAAAAATATAAGTCAATATTTCAAAAAAAAAAAACAATAGTACAAGTGACAAGTAATCGTTTTGCTCTTATTCGGATAGTTAGTAACCAGTGTTATGCCTTCATCACTCAAGTAATAATAAAATCGGTGGAGCATCCTCTTCAAAAATTCAAAATTTTAGGAAAAAAAAAGTAAGAAAATTATAATTGATCTAGACCGACTATACGATACCCTATACCATGATTTTAGAGACCCTATTTCTTAGGACCAACTAACTAGATATAGAAAATAAGCATAAACCAAATTTGAGTGACATTTTTATTAATTTTGTTGCATTCGGATATGAAAAAGTTCACATCGGCTATATTTATAGGGACTAGCTAGAAAAATTGAATGAACAGATTTGGTAAGGTCACTTGTTATTTGTAAAAACATAAACAAACTAAATTTGATAAAAATTTGTGCAACAGTCTTCATATGGGGGCTATTACTAAGAATTGTCCTATAGCGTTTATTTTTGGACTATTGATAAGTGGATGCAAAAAATAATTTGGATATAATGGCAATAGAGATAATTTAAACCGATTTTTTGATTTTTAATTTTTTACTCTTTCATTTTTCGTTTTTCATTTTTTATTTTTAATTTTTCATTTTTATTTTTATTTTTCGTTTTTCATTTTTTATTTTTCATTTTTTATTTTTTATTTTTCATTTTTCATTTTTCATTTTTCATTTTCATATTTTATTTTTTATTTATTATTTTTAATTTTTTATTTTTTGTTTTTTATTTTTTATTGTTTATTTTTTATTTTTTATTTTTTATTGTTTATTTTTTATTTTTTGTTTTTTATTTTTTATTTTTTATTTTTTATTTTTTATTTTTTATTTTTCATTTTTCATTTTTCAATTTTCATTTTTCACTTTTGATTTTCAATTTTTTATTTTTCATTTCTCGTTTTTAATTTTTCATTTTTCATTTTTCATTTTTTATTTTTATTTTTCATTTTTCGATTTTCATTTTTCATTTTTCAGTTTTGATTTTCAATTTTTTATTTTTCATTTCTCGTTTTTCATTTTTCATTTTTTATTTTTATTTTTCATTTCTCGTTTTTCATTTTTCATTTTTCATTTTCATATTTTATTTTTTATTTATTATTTTTAATTTTTTATTTTTTGTTTTTTATTTTTTATTTTTTATTGTTTATTTTTTATTTTTTGTTTTTTGTTTTTTATTTTTTATTTTTCATTTTTCGATTTTCATTTTTCATTTTTCAGTTTTGATTTTCAATTTTTTATTTTTCATTTCTCGTTTTTCATTTTTCATTTTTCATATTTTATTTTTATATTTCATTTTTCGTTTATAATTTTTCGTTTTTAATTTTTCATTTTTATTTTTTATTTTAAATTTTTTTTTTTCATTTTTATTTTCCATTTTTAGTTTTGCATTTTTCTTTTTTATACCCTATACCACTGTGTGGTTTGGGTATAATGACTTTGTGCTGCTGTTTGTAACAACCAAAAATATTTGACCTAGACCCATTTTTAATTATACCGATCGAATCAGAATCACTTTTTGAGTTGATTTAACAATGTCCGTCCGTCCGTCCGTGTGTCCATGTAAACCTTGTAATCAAACTGCAGGTCGCAAATATGAACATATTTTGATGAAATTTGGTATATGAGCTTTTGTCGGCCATGGAATGAACGCTGTTGAAATTGGTGCGAATCGGTCCATGTTAAGACCTAGCCCCCATACAAATTACCCCTATGAAATCGACATAAATTGCCATAAGATCCAAATTGTTATATAGATCTTACTCAAATTGGGTTTGTATGCGTTCACTACCAATTTGCACCAAGGTTAGTCCTATTGGATATTAGTTCAGACACAATTTTTGAACAAGATCGGTCCAGATCTCTCTGAGTTAGAGGGGATCAAAATTTGACATTTTGGCCAAACAGGTGTTTTTTTCTCATCCGTGTAACTTATTACCTATTATTCTTAGAAAATTTTCTCTCAAAGAGTTTAGATAGCTATTTCTTCAATATTTCGGAAAAAAATACTTTAAAAAAAAAAAAAATTTGTAGACTTTTTTTTTGCTAAATTAAAGCATTTTTTGCCTTTTTTTCAAAAAGGGCATTTTTTTTTTTCATAAGAAAGCTTAGGATTTTTCCTTTAAGAGCTTTTTGGTCGCTTCGTTGGATGGGAGTGGGATATCTATCAAAATAAATGTTTTGTAACTCAAGACAACGGATTTTCAATTTTTCACAAATGCACTATTTTGAATTTTTTTCTATTTGTGTGTAAAACCGTAGAAATAAAACTTATACTGAGAAACTAGACAAACTAAACTTTCCGAAGGTATGTAACATACCTTCATAACATAACAGAAGAGAATGGTTATCTGTAACCTGATAGAGTTATTTGCACATTTCAATCTGAACACGAGGATGTTAGAATTGGCTTCACGAAATTAACCCAAATGAGGCCAAAACATTGCGGAACTCATACAGTATGCGTTTGCATTTAACATGAAAATCTTAAACTGATGTTGAACGAAATCTACTTAAAGTATTTAATAGATGATTCGGCAGAAGATTTACACGATTACCGCGATTGCCTTAAATTGACTATGTGTCCTAATGAAACAACTTCTTGCCACTTAGGTGAATGTACCAATTGCCCGAAAACCACATTCATCAAAGAAAATTTAATCAACTCTTTAGATCGAGAATATATAGAGGAGGTCAAATTTGATTCTTGGATTCAGACTGACAGATGCACATTGAAAACAATCATTTTAAATGTGGATGATTTTGTGGAAGAAATGTGTACAGGATTGCTAAACTTGAGAAACCATGACTTTTTAGTCAAAGAGCAATGGTCATTCTTCAAGGATTTGAAGATACATTTGAAGTCTGGTGAATTCGTTATTTCATATGATTTCGCAGAAAACTATAAATATGTTCTTCAGGATGCCATACAAGCATTCCACTTCAATAACGACCAAGGAACTATATTCACAGTAGTTATTTACTACATGAAAGATGAAAAACTGGAACACAAAAGTATGGCAATCATATCAGACGATTTAAAACATGATACCGTTGCAGTTTATAAGTACCAGAAGATAATACTACTACGTTTCGGACGGAGCTCGTCAACATTTTAAAAACAAAAGTAACTTAGCAAATCTTATGGCCCATGAAAAAGATTTTGGAATGCCAGCTGAGTGGCATTTTCATCGTACTGCTCATGGTAAAGGAGCATGTGATGGTGTTGGAGCAAACCTTAAAAAAAATGCAGCGAAGTATAGCCTCCAGTGCTCTCATCAAGATCGCATCTTAGATGCGACTGCTTTATTCCATTGGGCAAAGAGTTATTATAAAGAAACTAAAATAGTTTTTAGTAGCAAAGAGGATCATCAGGAAACATTGAAAACACTGAACAGCAGATTCGATGCTGCGGTAACAATCGATGGCACCGCTCAATACCATGCTTTTGTACCGCTTGTCGATGGAAGACTCAAGTTGAAAAAGTTTTCTGCCTCTATTCAATGCGATTTCTTTCCAAAGACAACAAATAAACCTGCAGCGAAATCAACAGCTGAACCTAGTAACGCCAAGAAAGGATTGACAAAAAAACGCAGTAAATAAAGGCGACAAAAAAGCTGGATGAAAGACTGGGTATTTAAAAATTTACAAAACTTAAATACTTCATCAGCTACAATAAATTAAGTATAAAAATAGTTATGATATAAATGGATCTAATGCAATTAAGAATAAATTTTAATAAATTATTTATCTTTTTATTTTTAATATTATTATTATTATACATTAATTTAATTATTATTAAAAATAAATGAAAAATAATAATTTTTCAACATTTCTATACAAAAAAAGCGTTTTTTCCTGAGGTTAACATATTCTGGGTAGTACAGTACCGAGGGTATAAAAATACCTTCGGAAAGGTTAATTTGTCTAGTTTCTCAGTATAAGTTTTATATGTAAGGTTTTAGACACAAATAGGAAAAAATTCAAAATAGTGCATTTGTGAAAAATTGAAAAACCGTTGTCTTGAGTTACGAAACATTTATTTTGATAGATATTCCACTCCCATCCCATTAAGCGACCAAAAAGCTCTTAAAGGAAAAATTCTAAGCTTTCTTATGAAAAAAAAAAATGCCCTTTTTGAAAAAAGGCAAAAAATGCTTTAATTTAGCAAAAAAAAAGTCAAAAAAAAATTTTTTTTTTTTAGTATTTTTTTCCGAAATATTGAAGAAATATCTATCAAAATTCTTTGGGAGAAAATTTTCGAAGAACAATAGGTAATAAGTTACATGGATGAGAAAAAACACCTGTTTGGCCAAAATGTCAAATTTTGATCCCCTCTAACTCAGAGAGATCTGGACCGATCTTGTTGAAAAATTGTGTCTAAACTACTATCCAATAGGACTAACCTTGGTCCTTCCCGATCGGAAGACATCACTTTCAAAAGTTGGTCACTTGACATGAAATCCCCCGTTTATTTTTTATTTTTAAGTTTTTATTTTTAATTTTTTATTTTTTATTTTTTATTATTTACTTTTTATTTTTCATTTTTCGATTTTCATTTTTCAGTTTTGATTTTCATTTTTCATTTTTAATTTTTTTGTTTGTTATTTTTCATTTTTTATTTTTCATTTTTAATTTTTTATTTTGCATTTTTCATTTTTTATCTTTCATTTTTCGTTTTTCATTTTTCAGTTTTGATTTTCGATTTTTTATTTTTCATTTTTCGTTTTTCATTTTTAATTTTTAATTTTTAATTTTTAATTTTTTATTTTTCATTTTACATTTCTTATTCTTCAATTTTCATTTTTCATTTTTCGTTTTTAATTTTTCATTTTTCAATTTTCAATTTTTATTTTTTATTTTTTGTTTTTTATTTTTTATTTTTTTTTTTTATTTTTCATTTTTTGTTTTTTATTTTTTATTTTTTTTTTATTTTTAATTTTTTGTTTTTTATTTTTCATTTTTAATTTTTTATTTTCCATTTTTTATATTTTATTTTTTATTTTTCAATTTTCGATTTTCATTTTTCATTTTTCATTTTTAATTTTTTGTTTTTATACCCTATACCACTATGTGGTTTGGGTATAATGACTTTGTGCTGCTGTTTGTAACAACCAAAAATATTTGACCTAGACCCATCTTTAATTATACCGATCGAATCAGAATCACTTTCTGAGTTGATTTAACAATGTCCGTCCGTCCGTCCGTCCGTCCGTCTGTGTGTCCATGTAAAGCTTGTAATCAAACTGCAGGTCGCAAATATGAATATATTTTGACGAAATTTGGTATATAACCTTTTACTGGCCATGGGATGAACGCTATTGAAATTGGTGAGAATCGGTCCATGTTCAGACCTAGCCCCCATACAAATTACCCATATGAAATCGACATAAATTGCCATAAGATCCAAATTGTCATATAGATCTTACTCAAATTGGGTTTGTATGCGTTCATTACATCCACTAATGAGTAGTCCAAAAATGATCCCTTTGACCCCATATAGAGCTGCTTCCCGATCTTCACTTAAATCTATTAAAAAACAAAAATATTGCACTGATTCTTCTCAAATTTTGTTTGTACATATTTTTGCAAAATACAAGAGACTTTACCAAACATAATCAGGATCGATCCATTTTTGGACCTAGTCCCTTTATAGATATAGCATCCGATATGAACTTTTTCATATCTGCAGCCAAAAAAATTAATAAAAATCCCACTGAAATTTGGTTTTTGCTTATTTTCAATGTCCAGTTAGTTGGGCCTAAGAGATAGGGTTTCTAAACGCATGGTATAGGGTATCGTATAGTCGGTCTAGACCGACTATAATTTTCTTACTTGTTTATTTTTAATTTTTCATTTTTAATTTTTCATTTTTAATTTTTGTTTTTTATTTTTAATTTTTAATTTTTTTATTTTTCATTTTTTATTTTGCATTTTTCATTTTTATCTTTCATTTTTCGTTTTTCATTTTTCAGTTTTGGTTTTCGTTTTTTTATTTTTAATTTTTCGTTTTTCGTTTTTCATTTTTTTTCATTGTTCATTTCTTATTTTTCATTTTTATACCTTATACCACTATGTGGTTTGGGTATAATGACTTTGTGCTGCTGTTTGTAACAACCAAAAATATTTGACCTAGACCCATCTTTAATTATACCGATCGAATCAGAATCACTTTCTGAGTTGATTTAACAATGTCCGTCCGTCCGTCCGTCCGTCCGTCCGTCCGTCTGTGTGTCCATGTAAAGCTTGTAATCAAACTGCAGGTCGCAAATATGAATATATTTTGACGAAATTTGGTATATAAGCTTTTATCGGCCATGGGATGAACGCTATTGAAATTGGTGAGAATCGGTCCATGTTCAGACCTAGCCCCATACAAATTACCCATATGAAATCGACATAAATTGCCATAAGATCCAAATTGTCATATAGATCTTACTCAAATTGGGTTTGTATGCGTTCATTACATCCACTAATGAGTAGTCCAAAAATGATCCCTTTGACCCCATATAGAGCTGCTTCCCGATATTCACTTAAATCTATTAAAAAACAAAAATATTGCACTGATTCTTCTCAAATTTTGTTTGTACACATTTTTACAAAATACAAGAGACTTTACCAAACATGATCAGGATCGGTCCATTTTTGGACCTAGTCCCTTTATAGATATAGCATCCGATATGAACTTTTTCATATCTGCAGCCAAAAAAATTAATAAAAATCCCACTCAAATTTTGTTTTTGCTTAGAAACAAAAATATTGCATAAATTCTTCTCAAATTTTGTTTGTATATATATTTTTGCAAAATACAAAAGACTTTACCAAACATGATCAGGATCGGTCTATTTTTAGACCTAGTAGCCATATAGATATAGAATCCGATATGAACTTTTTTAAAAATCCCACTCAAATTTGGTTTTTGCTTATTTTCTATGTCCAGTTAGTTGGGCCTAAGAGATAGGGTTTCTAAACGCATGGTATAGGGTATCGTATAGTCGGTCTAGACCGACTATAATTTTCTTACTTGTTTATTTTTCATTTTTAATTTTGCAATTATAATTTTTTATGTTTCATTTTTTATTTTCCATTTTTCATTTTTTATTTTTCATTTTTCGTTTTTAATTTTTTATTTTTCATTTTTCAATTTTCAATTTTCATTTTTCATATCATAAGTTTTTCACCAATACAATCATAATTCACACCGATTTATCTTACGGTGTTTTTGTGATTGTATTGTGAAAAATAGATTTTTACCCCCCTGCGCGAATAGATGTTTAGAAATCAAAAAGTAATATAAACTTATAAACAAAAGTTGATATTTTTATAACTTGAAAATATTATATGTTGTTGCTATAAGGAGGACATTAAACTTGTGGTATTGAGGGAGTTTTTATTCGTTCTTGACTTATAAATAAAATAGTAAAATTAGATGGTTTTCTTTTAAATATGAATTTATATTTTTGTATTTGGTAATCCAACTTATAAAAGTTAAGTATAAAAAATAAGGCCATTATAGAGCTTTAACGACTATTTTTTTTACAAATGAATGGATTAACGTAGATTTTGTTATTTAAAAAATATAAAACAAAAATTTCAAATTTACTTTTTTGTACTAAATTTTGTACTTGTCTTTGAATTTTTATTTATCACCCAGGACCCAATAAAAACTCACTCATTTTATATATGTATATATATTTTTTTAATTTTAAAAATATCACTTTCTGAGATATATTTTCCTTACTTGTAGGTTAACTACTTTTAAATATAATCGACTCACCATTAAGAGTATTTAATGATTTTTTCATTTTTGCCGCCGCCATATTTCGGGAACTATAAAAGCCATTTTTTTAAATTAAATAATAATAATAAATAAAATATTTGTAATAATTTTTAATGAATTCTGAGAAGATGCTGCCGACCCGTTGGTTGCTTATAAATATATCTTCCCATACTGACTATTGCTCGAATCAATATTTCCATTTTTATTCGGGAACATTCCACCAGCCTAAGTTCAATGCCGCTTGTTTTCCCAAAAGTAAGATTTTTTAGGGATAAATTTTAGGAACCACATTAATACTTCGTTATTTACGTCAACTCCTGATGAGAGAAATTATAATATTTCCTTTCTGGCTTCAGCCTGAAAGTTGCCTAAATTTAAATTTATATCTATATAAATTAAAATCTTTCGTCGGGGATTCAGAGTTTCCCACCAAATGAAGAAGCTAAATTTGAAATATGGCAAATATTCCAATTTGAAAATAAATCTGGCATACATTTTTTTTTCTTGGATGAAACAAGTGTCAAACTATACAAATGGCAAATTCTGGTATATTTTTTTTTTCTTGGATGAAGCAGGTGTCAAACTATACAAATGTTTCTTATACCACTAAACTAATCACTTAGGTCCAACTGATTAGATATAGAAAATAAGCATAAACTAAATTTGCGTGACATTGTTATTAATGTTGTTGCATTCGGATGCTATATTTATTTCGGGATCAGAAAACCAGACATTAGGAGCATAACATATCAAAAAAATTTAGTGGTTATCTTTGTTATTTTTTTTTTTTGTAGCATAGTGTAATCTATTGAAAATGGAACAAGATCATCAAATGAAAACTGTAAACGCAGTTTAACTCCATTTCGGCTCTAGCTCCAAATGTATATCAAGTGTATATACTCTGGAACAATATAGTAATTCTCTTTATTTTTCACAATTAATGCTTGCATGTTTTTCAACTATCATTGCAATTTCATAGAGTTCTTTTATTATAACGGGTGATTTTTTAAGAGCTTGATAACTTTTTTTTAAAAAAAAACGCATAAAATTTGCAAAATCTCATCGGTTCTTTATTTGAAACGTTAGATTGGTCCATGACATTTACTTTTTGAAGATAATTTCATTTAAATGTTGACTGCGGCTGCGTCTTAGGTGGTCCATTCGGAAAGTCCAATTTTGGGCAACTTTTTCGAGCATTTCGGCCGGAATAGCCCGAATTTCTTCGGAAATGTTGTCTTCCAAAGCTGGAATAGTTGCTGGCTTATTTCTGTAGACTTTAGACTTGACGTAGCCCCACAAAAAATAGTCTAAAGGCGTCAAATCGCATGATCTTGGTGGCCAACTTACCGGTCCATTTCTTGAGATGAATTGTTCTCCGAAGTTTTCCCTCAAAATGGCCATAGAATCGCAAGCTGTGTGGCATGTAGCGCCATCTTGTTGAAACCACATGTCAACCAAGTTCAGTTCTTCCATTTTTGGCAACAAAAAGTTTGTTAGCATCGAACGATAGCGATCGCCATTCACCGTAACGTTGCGTCCAACAGCATCTTTGAAAAAATACGGTCCAATGATTCCACCAGCGTACAAACCACACCAAACAGTGCATTTTTCGGGATGCATGGGCAGTTCTTGAACGGCTTCTGGTTGCTCTTCACTCCAAATACGGCAATTTTGCTTATTTACGAAGCCATTCAACCAGAAATGAGCCTCATCGCTGAACAAAATTTGTCGATAAAAAAGCGGATTTTCTGCCAACTTTTCTAGGGCCCATTCACTGAAAATTAGACGTTGTGGCAGATCGTTCGGCTTCAGTTCTTGCACGAGCTGTATTTTATACGGTTTTACACCAAGATCTTTGCGTAAAATCTTCCATGTGGTCGAATAACACAAACCCAATTGCTGCGAACGGCGACGAATCGACATTTCACGGTCTTCAGTAACACTCTCAGAAACAGACGCAATATTCTCTTCTGTACGCACTGTACGCATTCGTGTGGTTGGTTTAATGTCCAATAAAGTAAACTGAGTGCGAAACTTGGTCACAATCGCATTAATTGTTTGCTCACTTGGTCGATTATGTAGACCATAAATCGGACGTAAAGCGCGAAACACATTTCGAACCGAACACTGATTTTGGTAATAAAATTCAATGATTTGCAAGCGTTGCTCGTTAGTAAGTCTATTCATGATGAAATGTCAAAGCATACTGAGCATCTTTCTCTTTGACACCATGTCTGAAATCCCACGTGATCTGTCAAATACTAATGCATGAAAATCCTAACCTCAAAAAAATCACCCTTTACCAAACGCACCAAAATTGTATGTTCTAATAACAGTCATCTCAATCAAACAGTATAAACTTTTTGTTGATAGAATTCATGACAGAAAAAAAAACATGTTTCATACATGGCTGTTATCATTACATTTTTACGATTTGTAAATCATAATTAATAGAAATGTTTACAAAATACAACAATTTACTGAAATAATATAAGAAATTTTGTATTATTAATAATGACAATGTATCCTATAATAGGCTTTAAGTTCTATGACTGCTACAAATCAGGTGGTTTCAACACAACAATTGATGCCCTCGATAAGGGATAGTTTAGCGGAACCAACAATTTTGGGGTAAGCGACGGCTAATTAAAGATGATATCAGTTTAATATTATTGATGATTTGTTTTGTATATTGTTTTTGTAGCGTATCTCAGGCACGTTTAGCATCACCATCTCAATCGGCTTTTACTAGTCAAAGGAATTCGGTATCAACTCAGGGAGTTTTGTCGCGGCAACCCAGTCCTATGAATTCTCCAGCCTTAAATCCTTTTATATATGGCACCGATGTAGATTCTGTTGATGTGGCTACCAGAGTTGCCATGGTATAGTGAAATAACAAACCATACGTCTAAAGGTTACTTATGAATTCTTAAATTTTTTTTTTTGAAGGTACGCTTTTTCAATTCCCAAAATACTTTGGCCAACTTTGCTGAACATACTAGAACTTTACGTTTGTATCCTCGTCCGGTGGTGGCTTTTCAAATTAATAGTTTTTTACGGTCCAGACCTCGTGCTTCATCGTTCCTCAATCAATTTTCCAAAACTCAAGCGGTAGAGTTTCTAGCCGAATGGTCCTTGACACCGACCAATGTAGCCTTTCTTCGAGTACAAACTGGTGTCATGGATCCGTTACAAGTTGGCGACAAGCCCAAATGGTTTGCTCATGGTCTAACGCCCATACGATTTTCTGTTTGGGATGATGGTAGCTCGTTGAATGGAGCTTTAAGATCTCTCAAGCAATTGGAGTTTGCGGCCACTGACGAAAGTGGTTCGGATTCCGAGGGAGCCGATAGCTCAAGTTCATCGTATTCTTCTCTAAGCGATTTTGTATCCGAAATGGTTTCATCCGATCTATCACCCTCAATACATGATGTTTTTGGTTCTCATAATCGTCCACATAATGTTCCTCAGACATTGTCTTCGAATTTAGATCCGGCTTTGGTTTATCATCCTCCTAGCAAGTTACAATATCCTGAGGGTATGGTTGAGCAAATGTCTTCCAAGGAAGATGAAGATGATCAACCGGAATCGCCAATGTCGTCAGCATCGTCAAGTCGTTCGGACTTATCATCGCCCAGCTTCAATAGAGATTCTGAATTTGATTTTCCGGCCAAACCATTTGAGCTGGCAACACCAGTAGCTCAAAGACTGGATGCTACTATCAAGGCAGCCAGTTTGGAACAAGAGTCTGAAAGTAACTCCAATATAACCATAACAGCACCGCCAAGCCACAGGCCAACAACGCAACATGAACGACATGCCCAAGAAAAGAAAATACCGGTAAGAAAGTGTTTTTTGTATAAACTAAACTCTTATTTGAAGAATTATTTTCAAATCCAGCCTCCTATAATGCCGGTTAAACAACCAAGCGTTAGTAATATCTTGGCACGGACTGGTAGTTCAGGTTCAAGTTCCAGCAGTCCAGGTCGCCAGTCCTCCCAGTCATCATTATTTGAAAATATAGCTTCCCATGCCAAGGATTTGGTGCGCGAAACAACACGCCAAAGTAGCCAGGAGGGTATTTTGGCTCATATGGATAAGGTAAGTAAATGATACGGGAGTTTCTTATTTAGCAAGAATGGCAACTTATTGTTGTGTTGATGTTTTTTATGTGTGGACTACGTATAAATATATATTTTTTTATATTATTTTCTAAACAACCCTCACCACCCCTTAAAAAAAAACACTTAAATAATTGTAAAAACAAAAAAAAAAAAAAACACTTTTAAAAAATTCGTTGCAAAATCTGGTTTTAGCAATCGTTGGATGAAGATATTGATGACAAAATGCGTCATACAATCGAAAAGGTTTGTAAAATGTAATTCTCAAAATCCAACATTTATTCCAACAGGCGGTTTAACGATTTTTCTTCCTATTTTAATAATCACCTTTTTGTAGTTTTATTTTGATGATTGGCTACAAAAACCCTAAAAAAATTTTTATTATTAAATAAAATTTACAATTTCCAAACTAGCGTAGTCATGATAATAAAATTAATTATTTTTGTTTCTGCTATTAAATATATTTCGGCCAGACAAGTTTGCTAATCGGATTAATCTATACATATATCTAAAAAGTTGCGTGATTGATTCAACAAAACCTTTCGACCGAGAAACTTAGGATTTGGATTGTAGGTATCTCTGTCGGCGTAAAGATCCACTAAGAAGGGATTTTTAGAAATTTGTATATTATGGGGGTAAATGCGGCCAAAAAAAAGGGGGGGAAGATGGTAACAAATGAATCTCGGAATATGAGATTTGGTGTGTAGATTCCATTCGAGAAACAAACATGGGCTCAGGATTATTATTTTTTTGAAATTCGACCATTTAAGGGGAAAAACGGCCAAAAAGGGTAAAAACAGTACCTTTTTGCATCTTCTTAACATATTAATCTCTATATATTAATTTTGGTATACAAACTCCACCGAATACGTGGACATCAGTCAATAACTCTCACGGCTGGGGGAGGAAAAACGGCCAAAAATGGAAGAAAAATTTACATTTGGTATCGTTTAAACAAACGAATACAAAATACAGTTTGTGGATTCCATCAGATTAGCGGAAAACTTTTGGAAATTCGAATGATAACGGGGATAGAAAGGGCCCTAAATGTAAAAGGGTATATTTACAAAGCAATTTTAGAATATGAAATTTGATAAGTAGATTCCACCAGAGACACAAAAATCAGACAAGGATAATTGTTTTTTTTTTAACTCGAGCCTTTAGAGATAAAAAAAACACCTAAGTTTTTTTTCGACTTCTTCAAAGTTTTCCTAGTATTTAGCATTTTAAGCTCATAGCACACCTAGCGGTTCTGCTTTCTAAAAAAGTTCTTTGAATAGCAAATATACACTTGAATATTTAAAGTTAACGAAACAAATTTGTGATTTTACTAAACAGACAGGGAACTCGGCGGTTCTGATTATTAAAAAGTTCTGTCAATAGCAAATAAGTATATACTTGAATATTGAAAAAAAAAAAACAACTCTGTAAGTTTGTGAACACGTTAAACTCACAGCACACCTAGCGGTCAATAGCTTGAATATTTAAAATTAATGAAAAAGATTTGTGATTTTGCTAAACAGACAGCGAGCTCGGCGGTTCTGCTTACTAAATACAATTACATATACCACACACCCATTTTCCCTTACGCTGTTTTTGTGATTGTATTGTGAAATTGGATTTTGCCCCCCCCTGAGCGCATAGATGTTTACACATCAAAAACTAACCCATAAAAACCAAGTTTGTAAATTAATCATGTAATTAAATAATTGATTTAATGAAAATAAAAAAAACCGTTAAGATTTCGAAAAATCCAAAATGATAGTTTATTAAATTTTTTAAACAAAAATCTGTTAGATCGCTTTGCCTGCAAAGCGTCAGTTCGATTGGATTATGAGAAAAGGGTTAAAAATCGATGCAAAGTTTTTTTCGGCAGACAAACAGACAAGCAGACACTGCGACTTAAAATAAAGGGAGTAATAATTTTTTTTAGTAATCTGCGGTTACGAATTCGGTATTTTCGATAATTTCCCTTCACAAGAAATGTATATTAAGCTAAAGTAAGCTGAACGTATTCTGTGTGAAAAAGTTGTGCTTCAAAACTAAATAAATCATGATTTAGTACAGAAACATTTATTTCATTGTCCAACATTTTTCTCAAATGCAATTTGTAATAAAAGCAAAATTTTCCAAGTAATAAAAAAAAATAATTTAAAAATACACTCGTACTTTAAAAATTTAACATTTAGCGTTTTTAATATTTCTTTGTTTTATTAATATTTTTTTTTTTGCACCTTGTAGTTAGAAAATCTGTAGTAGATAAATGTTTTGTACAATTTATTAATTTTGTAAAACAATAAATATATTTAAAATACTTATGAATATTCCAAAAACATTTTTAACAGCTTACATTACATGCCAAGAAGGCGGCCGGTGAAGCTTCGAAACAGGCTTTAGAAGTATCCAAACAAGCAGCCGGAGTGAGTAAAAATACTTTTGAGGACTTAAGTTATGTTGGTAAATCAACGTTGGGTGATATTACTAAAAAGGCCAAGGAGGAAGCCACTAAAAAGGGCCTAATAAAGGTCGATGAGAGAATGGAGCAACAGCAACAACATCAACAACAGCAGCAGCATCAGCATGGCATTGGCAATCAATTGGCCACACAAAAACAAGTCCAAAACAATAGTGGTGGTGGTGGTGGAGGTGGTGGAGGATCCAGCAATTTCTTCTCCAATATTGGCAACGATTTTAATGGTTTGGCTTCCTCGACAACAACCATGTTCTCCGGCATGTTTGGCAAGAGTAAAAATTTTAGAGTCTGTAGTTAGGATAAAATTTTTTTACTAAATTTTCTTTTTTTCTTTCAAGAAAATCAACAAAAACCCCAACATATATCGACGCAACAAACTATGGGTCCTAAATCTAAATCGGGTTTAGGATTTGATCCGTTTCCTGGCCGTAAGGGCTTAGTTGAACGTACGCCCTTAATAAAGCATGCTGGCCCCCATAAGACACAAGAAGAGCTGACCAGACAACAAAATCAAGAACGATCTCATAGCAATGCTGAAAATCAACAATTTCTTAAGGATATGACAACACAAGTGTTGGCCGGCGAAGGCATTGGCTGGCTTAAAATGAATCGTTTTAAGAAACTTATGGAAGATGAATCATATCGCACGTTAGTTTTAAGTAAACTCAATAAAACACTGGATAAAAAGGTGGCACCAGATGACCACATAGACGATATGGTAAACAAATTTTTTACAAATTTATTTCTAGGCAATTTAACTAAGAGTGTTGAAATTATTTTAGTGTATTACTAAACCTGTCTGGAAGGGCATGCTGAAATGTCTGCAGGCTGTCACTTCTGGTCTAGAAGTCACTTTTTCCAATTTCGGTTTAGGTGGCACCGCATCCGTCTTTCAAATGATGGAAATTGCCCATACACACTTTTGGAGCAAAGAATTTAATGATGCCAGTGACATGTCGTCTAGTCTTATCTCCAGCCACGCCACCAGTCCCATGGGTAGTCGAGAAAATTTACGTTCTCCCACAAGTCCGAATGGTTCTCACTCGGGCTTAGGCAGTGAATGGGCTTCACCACAAGAATCCCGTAAAAGCTCTTCACACACAGATAGATCCGGACCTAGTCATATTGCTGGCAATACTACTGGTCCCTCACGACGTCAATCAACGGCCGATAGTCAAGATGGTCAGTCGACAACAGAAATGTTTAAAGATATGTTGGCTCAAAAACGTTCAGCTTTATTAAGTAAACTCACTTCCTTTGATTCAGATGTAAGTACACGAGTAGTACACAAAAATTATTCGGATCATATTTTATAGCTTTATAACCATTTTAAACATAAGAGTACTCGTATAAAACACAGTGGTTTGAGTTAGATGAAATTTTAAAAACTGCACATCTTTAAATGTACGAAATACCAAAAATATTTAAAATCAAAATTCTGCGCTGGAAGTAGTTGTATTTAGTCCAAGACTCTTATTTATATAAGTTGATTTTGCATGTGCCGCAAAACAAACAGCTAAGTTTTTTTTTAAAGAAAAATGAGAGTTATAATCCAAGGTTTAGAAAATACACACATGAAACACACAATGTTCTGTTCAAAAGCAGCCAACACATATCTTTATTTTCATATCAATTACAGTCAGTCACATTTAAAGTCGGGCAATTTGCATTTCATAGATGGAATAATGAACCAGCATGTGTATTTAACAATTTTGAAGACAAATTTAAAAGAAAGTGTTAAGAATCTCGGCATTGAAAGTAACTTCCAATCCTATCAGGATAACGACCCGAAGCATTCAGCACTTAATGTAAAGAGTTGGTTGTTGTATAATTGTCCGAAGGTGATCAAAACACCTGCTCAAAGTCCCGATCTCAATGTCATTGAACATTTATGGGACGAATTCGGACGCAGGATGCAGAACAGGCTGTGTACATCAAAACAACTCTTGAAAGATGCTCTGCAGGAAGAGTGGAATAATATAACTCCTGATGTTTGCAAAAAACTAGTTGAGTCGATGCCAAGCCGTCTACAAGCTGTTGAGAATCAAAAAGGTGGCGCAACAAAATACTGACTTAGCGTTTTTTTTTTATATTATTAATTTTTTATGTAATGCCGGACTTTCAATGTGAGACAGAAAATTGACTTTTTTCAGTTTAGCCTTCGTGTACATATATTAACGGAACTTGAAATAATTTTTTTTTGTTGTTTTTAAATAAAAAGGAATTTTGTGATAAAATAAAAAAAACTCAAATTTATTTGCTCTCATCAAACCAGAGATATTGCGACTAGAAATATTTCCATGCGTCTGCCCGACTTTAAATGTGACTGACTGTATGTGCGTTTCTAAATTTTCTACGGTGCCCAACACAATCATGACTGTGTTCGTTCTAATATTTCGTTATTTACACTAACATTTTTGTATCAAGTACTTTTTGTTTCGATCACACATAAACCACACATATTGGAATGTTGCTTTATTTGAAGTTCGTGTTCTGGTACGTGTACTGAAAAAAAAACAGAACATGTGCAATAAACAGGTTCGAGTTCAGTTATATTTTAAGTCGTGTTGTTGCTCGTGTACTAAGAAAAAACAGAACATGTACAATAAACAGGTTCGAGTTCAGTTATATTTTAAATTCGTGTTCTGGTTCTTGTACTACGAAAAATTGAAACATCAATTCGCGATCTGATACACCCCGATAAAAACGATAACAAATGTTTCAACCAAATTTATTAAAATTTTATTGACCCTTTTTTATGACTTACGTTGCAAATTGTTTACAATTGTAAAATATTTTAAAATTTTATTGGCCATTTTTTCGTGATTTACGTTGAAATTATTTGTAATTGTTTTTATTGACTGGTTTTTAATAAAATATGGTAATAAAATACTTAAGACACAAAAACTATTTAGCATCATAAAAGTTACACTTGTTGGTTGTTAGGTTTTTTGCATTACCCACCCCTATTTTCGCAACCAATTAGTGTCATAGACGAAAAACCCAATTTTGCGGCATAAAAGACACACTTGTTTGTTGTTAGGGTCTTTTGCAAAAATTTTTTTTTGGTAACAAATAACTTTAGACACAAACAAATTTTGCATCATAAAAAACACACTCACCCACCCTTAATTTGCGAACCAATTAGTGTCAATGCACAATCCTTTTCTCAATGATTTTTTGGGATTTTTTGCATAAAAACACAATGAGTGTCAATAAAAAAAACCCAAAAAAATATTTTCATATTTTATTGTCCCTTTTTTATGACTTACGTTACAATTGCTTGCAAGTGTTACAATTTCACGCAATTGATTTTGCAATAAATAGCGAGTGCGTGCGTCATTTATTCATTAAAAGTGGTTCAGTTTTCATTAGATCGTGATATATAAGTGTACTGTGTTATTGTGTAAATTGCAAATATTTTGTGAAAATTAAAAAAATTTTAAAGCAGTAACAGAAATAAGTTTTGCTATAAAAAATACGCAACTTTTAATAGCGAAAC
Source organism: Cordilura impudica (assembly GCA_963682025.1). NCBI lineage: Eukaryota > Metazoa > Arthropoda > Insecta > Diptera > Scathophagidae > Cordilura > Cordilura impudica. Next base: position 130,411,908 of record OY821520.1, on the reverse strand, counting down.
GAAAAAATTTACACGTCTGATTGAAACCTGCAAGAAAGATTTAAGTGCAGTGTGCAGTTTCTGTGTCTTAAGTATTTTATTACCATCTTTTATTAAAATAAAAACCAGTCAATAAAAACAATTGTAAATAATTTCAACGTAAATCACAAAAAAATGACCAATAAAATTTTAAAATATTTGACAATTGTAAACAATTTGCAACGTAAGTCATAAAATAAGGTCAATAAAATTTTAATAAATTTGGTTGAAACAATTGTTGTCGTTTTTATCGGGGTGTATCAGATCGCGAATTGATGTTTCAATTTTTCGTAGTACAAGAACCAGAACACAAATTTAAAATATGACTGAACTCGAACCTGTTTATTGTACATGTTCTATTTTTTCTTAGTAAACGAGCCAGAATACGACTTAAAATATAACTGAACTCGAACCTGTTTATTGTACATGTTCTGTTTTTTCTTAGTACACGAGCCACAACTCGACTTAAAATATAACTGAACTCGAACCTGTTTATTGCACATGTTCTGTTTTTTTTTTTTTTTTTTCAGTACACGTACCAGAACACGAACTTCAAATAAAGCAACACTCCAATATGTGTGGTTTATGTGTGATCGAAACAAAAAGTACGTGACACAAAAATGTTCGTGTAAATAACGAAATATTAAAACGAACACAGTCATGATTGTGTTGGGCACCGTAGAAAATTTAGAAACGCACATAATTGATATGATAATAAAAATATGTGTGTGTTGGTCTAAGTTATGTTTGTTTACATATATGTACGAGTTTTCTATTCAGTGTGTGTTTTTTTCTGAACTCTGTTATAATCACTTTTGGCCATTTATGTAATACACAGCATTATGCGTTTCGGTAAAGAGTATCAGGTACAAAAATTAACTGGGGCCTAATTTTCGCAGTCGTGATATAATTAATACCGTGTCGAAATTTATATCAATAGTGTAAAGGTTCCTAATTTCCTTACTAGTTACGAAGCGAAAAGATTTATTGTTCCATATTGTGAAAGATGGAAAAAAATATGTTTTACAAGACTGCAAAAATGCAACACAGATTAAAGAGAAAATGTAAATGAACAACATAAGTTTATTTTATATTTTAAAAAGAGTAAGATTTTTAAAATGGATTCAACTTTTTTATTCTAATTCCAACGATAAACTTAATTAAATCTGAATGATTTTCCTTTTGTTATTTTTGATCTAAAATTACTATTTTAATATTAATATTTTTCCAAATATACACGTTGCAATATATAAGTTCAGTTAATTTTTTTCCGAATTTTAAAAAATTATAGCCAATTTTAATTTTATTTGCTTTTCAGTTAAATCAGTAATCTATCTATAATATTAATAGGCTAGGCGATATTTTGTGACCGATAGTTTGTTGTACCATTTTATACCGATTTTGACCAAACGTATATTATTTGAAAGGTATTTCTTTTCTGCCATTTTGCAGATTTACAGATTTTTAAATTTTTTCCTTTATTTTGAGTAAATTGCATTTAAAGTTGCTACTAACACATACATAAAATTATACATATGCTATGTTTGTTTTATTTAATTTGTTAATGAGTTTTTTATCTTCATTCACAATAATAATAAACCGTAAATGTGTTGGTTTGTGAATTGACTAAGTTGAAAAATAAAGCTGCCTAGAAATTGCTAGTTTCTATTATTATACCAAAAAAAATTTTTTTTTTTAATATTGTGCTGTAAGGAAAAAAAATTCAAAATTTAAAAAAAGAGTGTTGCAAAATATAAGTTCATTTCCATGAAGCTTGTTATTATTAAAATAAAAATGCACTACACAAATTTTTTAGTAATGAGTCGATCCTCCCTAATTTTTTATAACCTCAAAAATTCTTTTTGACATACTTTTATACAAATTTTTGTATATATTCTATATGGATATTTCTACACTCTTCCAAAATTGTGTTTTTCAGCTCCTAGGCAGTTTCAAAGAGATGAGTTTGTTGAAAGACTTTTCTAGACATATAGCTCATTCCAAAACATTCATATTGTGATCCGAAATCCATTTTTTTACGATGTGTGCAGTATGAATAGGGGCGTTATCCTGTTGAAAAATTAAATTTTGTTTTTTCAAATCGCTCCACCATGAAAATTGGTTGCCTTTGCAGCAGCTCCGTATATTTCTGGGCATTTTGATGGCCACTTATGAACTCCAAACCAAGTACACATGAAATTATTTAATTACAAATTATTTTATTTATTTAAAAAAAAAACTTACCTTTGGAGGACACCGCTCTCCAGACCTTTATGGAACCACCACCCATCTTTCGGCGTTTCGGAAAAATCTGTTCCTTTCTTATGCCGTTTTCTTTTCTGACAAAAAATGTCGCCCTTTTTTTGCCCTTTTTTCGAAAAGTGTATTTTTTATATATTCTTATCTTATATATCAATCGAAAGGTCTCAAAGTCGAGCCCTCATAAATCACAAAAAATTCGAGCCATTGACTTCTTTCAGGTCATAGTGGGAGAATATGACCCTATGACTTCCAAGAGGATAATAATCATATTTTTTTGTATTTATGAACACAGCACTTTGAGACCTTTCGATTGATATATAATACAAGGTTGCTCTTAATTCAGAATATATAAAAAAATACACTTCTCCAAAAAAGGGCAAAAAGGGCGACATTTTTTGTCAGAAAAGAAAACGGCATTAGATCATGTAAATAGCATTTGTACGCATCTCGTCCATCGAGGTTGCATTTTTTTTCATCACTGAATACTACAGTGTCCCCATTCATCTTTCCATGCCATATGACTTTGAGCATAATTCATCCGATCGTCTCGATTTTTTTGTATCAGTGGTGGTTTTTTTTTAGTTTTTGGAATGCAATAGTGCTATTTTTGCCAAAAATCTGCAAATCGTTGATTTATGCACGTCGTAGTACAATACGCCTTAATTTGGTATAAAGACATTTGATGTTACTTTAACAATTCTGCGTTTATCGCGCGGTTAGAGTTTTTTCGGCGACCCAATTTGTTTTTGGGAAGCTTTAAATTTTTATATTAAACGAAATTATTTATTGCGTAAATGCTCCGATTTAATATTTTAGCGATTTTTCGATTGGATGTGCCTTTTTGCATTTCTCGCTAAATTAAACTTATTTCGGTTTGGTTTAACAATTTTCTGGGACCCATGTTGTAGTTGACAACTTACTTTTTATAATAAATCAAAAGAAAAAATCTTTTGATGTGAAGAGTAATAGTTACGCTTATTTGTTACAAATGAACTTATATTTTGCAACGGGATATTTTTTTATTTTTTCGTTAATATTTATATTCGTTGGTATATACATAGAAGAGAATTATTTACAAATTAACAAAATATAACAAAAACAATTTATTATTGAAAAACAACAGTAAAAACTTTATTTTTATACAAAAATCTTAAAAAAACTTGATGAACTTATATTTTGCAACGGAGTGTATATTTTGCAATAACATTTTCTTTTTTTTTTTACTTTATTGGGAAAAAACTGGTTTTCGCATGCTATTTTGCTGAGTGAAAAATCGCAAGGTTGCACTAAAATGATTACTCGTTATCGAATCCCAATATCAGAAATTTCCTTATATATTATTCATTATCGTATAAGAAAATCACAAAAGTACAAATATTCGCACGTTCCAATGAAAATACGTTCGCTTACGATGGCGAAAATTAGTCCCCTAATCTCAACTTTACCGAATCATTTCCTATTTGCAATGGGTTTTGCTTTTGTGATGGAACTTTCAGCATTCGCTTCTGTTAGTCCCATTGAGAAAAAATTAAAGTTTCAAAAATTTTCGATTTTCTATTTTCGAAAAATCGAACAATAGCTAAAATTAGTCCCAAGGTTATAAGAAAATCTAAAAATAACATTGATAATTAAAATATATAAATTAATGAAGGGTCGTCGGATTGTATGTCATGATCTATGAAAAACCTTGGCATCTTTTAAGATTTCAAGAAAACATTTTTGACAGTGCCATTGTTATTCATAACTTTCTGCAAGTTTTTAAAACGATGTCCTTTCTCTTAAATTGATTTTATTCTCTCTGTTACACGCAAAATTTTCTTAGGAATTTTTTGGCGGATCACTATCTCAAAATATTAAGTCACACTCCGAGAGTCGGAACGGCTCTTAAAAAAGGTGTGTCAACCGAAACAAAACTAGCCATAAATAAGATCGATTCTCATAACTTGGATGTCTGGGTTTAAAATAAATAATGTTCTTATTCCTTAATTTTTTTTCATATTTCTAGTATTTTTTTTTAAATGATGCAAAAATTAGTTTTTTAAAATGCCAAATAGGATAAGTATGTTATTTATTTAAAACAAGTAAGAAAATCATAATCGGTCTACACAGACTATACAATACCATATACTATGCGTTTAGAGAATTGGTCTTAGGTCCAACTAATTGGGTATAGAAAATAAGCGTAAACCAAAGTTGAAAGCCACTGTTATAATTTTTTTTACTACAAATCTGAAAAAGTCCATATCGGATACAATATAAAAAAATTTACCCCGACAGTCCATAAAATATTAGCGCATGGCAAAGATATAATTGAATATCAGTCTTTGCCAATTGGAGAGCTCAGGAGTCCCTTAACAAATGTTATCAAAAATATGGATGCTCGGACATGTTGAAAGCATCAAGGGTGAGGCAAAATGAGAACCTCTTCAACATGTTGGCAGCATCTTCCGATCCACTTATTTCATCTCTGCGGCATGTGAAGTCACGAAAAAAGTTAGAATCCAATAATTTTAGTTCAGAAATTATTAGTTTATTAGATATACCTTCTGTTATGAATTGTGATAATTATTTTGAACCAATTTTTAAAAATAAATTCGAAACATCTTAATCTTAATTTTATTTTTATTTTTTTTTTAATTATGGATAATAATTTGAAAACATAAAAACATTGAAAAAGAATCATAAAATATATAAAATGGTTAAAAATCATATTTTTTTAGTTAACATATACATGATTATAAGCATTTAGAAGGCGCAGCACCCTGTTCAAACACTTATTGAGAATTATCTATGTAAACGTAATAGCGATTGGTCATACAAACGATGTTACACTGTAGCGGCATATTGGTTTTGACATGTTCGAGATAACACTGTTTTTTTTTTTTGATGGCAGTTGATTCGAAGCCGTCGCGGTATTAAGTCGTGTGCCCGCTAGTAAGTCGCAGTAAACTTTACTTTTACAAAGTCTTTATTAATTTACACTTTGATTCTTAATTTACATTTTTTGCCTTTAAATAAAACTTTATTGAACATTAATTTAAACGATTATTTCCGAATCTCAAATCTATCATATACCTTTCAGCTTAATTGATTATCTCAATTGGTTAAAAAGCTATGATTTTTGCAACGAAAAAACTCAAATGTTGCCACTGTACGTCGGCTGCATTGAAAAAGTATTTCTCTTTGGCAACTTATAAAGGAATCAATTTTTCATTGATAATCTCAATTGGTCCAAAAGTTATGATTTTTGCAACGAAAAAAGTCAAATGGAGCCACTGTACGTCGCACAGAGACTTTAGCCTTTAAGTTTTGCTATAAAACATAATTCTCGACCGAAAATAAAAAAAAGTTACGGAGGGTTTAAAATATATATTCATTTGTAGTTGAATTTTAGTACAAAAGTGAAGTGTTAAAAAGTAAAAAAAAGGTTTTTTTTTTAATATAATGTCTTATTTTTTCAGTTAATTTTACAACTAATACTTTTTAACAATTTTTTAAGTTAATTTTTTCAGAAAATGCCAAACTTTGGCCCCCGTAAACTTTTTAGTCTTAATGTGCACAAGGGCCAAAGGTTGTTTTTTTTTTTTGAAAGATCCCGAACGTAAAAGTTACCTTATATTGGTTCAAGATAGAGAAGTTTCAATGAAAAACTCGTATGTTTTTGCTTTAGTTAATTTTTTTTTTTTATTGTTTTTTTAAATATTTCTATATCAATTTTTATGGTAAATTTATGAAATATAACAATTTTTATTGTAAATTTACAAAATATAAAAATTTTTAAATCAAGAAAATTTTTTAACTATATAAAAAAAAATTGTAACTTTTTGTTAGTGTAACGAAAAAGTAATTTAAATCAACCAATTTTAGTAAAAATTTCGTCTAAATAGCCTTGATTTTCATCTTCTAGAAGTTGTTTAGCTTCTTCGTCTAATTCAATAGAGGTAGTTTTCCATTTTTGACGAATGTTGGACATATATGGATCTGAAGTGCACAACAAAATAGTGATAAGGTCTTCATTAGTACAACATCTGGACATTTTCCATGTGTTATGCTCGCGAAAGAATCTGTAGTCTTTGTTCCTTTTTTCTTGCGCTTCTTCAGATAGATCTTCTATTGGTAGCATATTGTTTTGAATTATTTGTTCCCCATGGTACAAAATTTTATGAACTGTGGATGGCATATATCTCCAAGAGTATTTTTCATTATAAAGTATAGCTGTTTTATTGAGGTACTCTCCAAATTTTTTTGCATTTATCTTTCTGCTGCATGCTTGTAATATGATTTTGAATCGTCTTGTTAATTCATGATCTACACCTGTGATAGATGCTGCAGTTTCCGGATCGGAAAAAAATCTCCTTGCAGTATTTCCATCATTTGTGTTTCCTTCCCTCGTTTTGGTTGGTCGATTACGAGGCCTAGCTGTAGATATTTTTGTTGAATTTGTTTTTTTTTTTTGCTTTCTTTTTTCTTAATTTTCTTTGTTTTTCTCACTGTTTCGCCTAACGGACCAAATTCCAAATCATAACCCAATTTAAGAATATGCTCCATGAAACGTATTCTAGCATGAAGAGGGGACATTCCAAATTCGTAGGCTTCCTTAAAACTATCGTCTTCTGGTGGGGGTTTAATTGACTTGATGTCTTTTGGCATATAATGCACCTTGACGTTGACTTTGTTCAAGTTAAAGCTTGTGCAACTTTTCCATCAATCATTGTGAGACACATTTTAAAATGTACTTCAATGTCTTGGTCATCAACTTTAAATATTACTGGTTGAAGTTCCTCAATTTGATCTTTTATTTTTTGAACTTCTTCAGTTATGACATCTTTGGTTTCCTTTTTGAATGCAAATTTTATTGGTCTGCAGTACTTTGTTGATGAAGGAATTTCATTTTTCATATATCAATTTCTGTTGCTCTACTAGTTGGCTGCTCTAAGACGCTATAAATTGCTTGTATTGTTTTTGACCAGAGGATCCATCACATCCCCATTTAGAAATTAAAGTAATGCTGCCATTACCAATTTTTTTTAAATGATCAGTATCAAGCGTATTTAGCAATCGTTCTGCAGTATGTTCAAGGAGATCTTGCAATTTTATTTCTGCTGATGTTGAAGTGACACTAATAGCAGATTGTGAAGGTAAGCATTCTTTTTTGGCAGAAACTAAATCTCGACACTCTGGAAAAATCCCACAATTCTTTTCATTGGTTCGCTTCCGCAATTGCTTATATTGATTTTTGGTTAATTTCAAATCCAAAAATAGTGCGAACGCTTCTTCCGGCGTAAATTTCTTATCTTCAATTGGTGTAGGAATGCTTTTCAAAATCCTCTTTGTGCGCCTTGGGCTCGCTTCTACTATTTTTTCAATTATTTCAATTTTATTTTTTTTATTTTGGGTTGGTTGAATTTGGTGCAAAAATGAATCCTTGATAATTCTTTGAGAAATTTCTTCATTGATATTCTCCAGCTTGCGCCTTCGAGATCTTTCACTACATCCGTCAATTGGTTTTGCTGGTCGACCCTTTTTTCCACTTTCGTAGGCAGTTGTAGATGCACTCTTAAAAATAAGTTCCTTTATTAACCAGTCTTGGTAACGTTTGTACATCTTTGCCTTGCTATGAGAGCATTCAATGTACCGTCTTTTCAAATTCGATGCAAAATTAGTTATTTTTCCTTTGTGCATTTCAATGTCTTCTAAGTTACAATTCTTAAAGAAGTCGTTGCTCACTATGTGCAAAATTACATCGTCTACATCATGTCGTTGAAAATAAATATCTGCCAGATCTCTGTAACAGTACTTAGCCATTGCACAAATTGTAATGAATAATAATTGTGGAAACATTATTATAAATACTTTTTCTTGCAATTATGTAAAATAAAAATTTTTATCTTTTATTACCACTTTTAGAAGCATAAAAAACCCACACCCTAACCCCTTTTCAAAGGTGAAGCATACCTGCTCATATCTTAAAGGGCTATGTCGCAAAAGTTTTTTGTTACCATTTACAAATTTTTATCTTTTATTACCACTTTTAGAAGCATAAAAAACCCACACCTTAACCCCTTTTAAAAGGTGAAGCATACCTGCTCATGTCTTAAAGGGCTATGTCGCAATAGTTTTTTTTTACCATTTACAAACTTTTATCTGTTATTACCACTTTTAGAAGGATAAAAAACCCACTCCCTAACCCCTTTCAAAAGGTGAAGCATACCTGCTCATATCTTAAAGGGCTATGTCGCAATAGTTTTTTTTTTTTTTTTTTTACCATATACCTGTTATTTAAATTGTTTCCCATTTTGTAAGGTATTTAAACTATATAACTCTAATTCAGACTATTAATGTTTTTGACAGATACCTATGTAAATGTACCTGTAACAATTAAGTGCATTATATCTCAACCCTTTTTTATAAGTATATAACAACTCCTGACAACTCTACCGACATGCAAAAAAATACACCGCGGTGCACCGGTACGACCAGCTTTTGTATTCATAACACTCAGACGGGCGGACGGATATCGTTTAATCGACTCAGAAAGTGTTTTTGAGTCGATCCGTATAATAAAAGATGGATAATGGTCCAATAATTTTGTCAGTTACAAACTTAACCTCAAACTTAATATATCCTAACCACATAGTGGACAACTTTTGTATTCATAAATTTTGCAGAAAATATCAAACCTTGGGTCAGAAAAATTGTTCTGGTGCACACGGGCGTAAACTGGCGGATGTATAATGGGGTATAGGAGTATAGGAGAGTGCAAGATTTTTTCTGACTGCTTTTGACTGGCAGGAGTTATGCTCTATTAAGTAGGAGATTTTCGGAAAATTTGGACCTTTTTTAAAAAAAATTTTTTTTTTAATTTCGGAATGACTCAGTGATTTTACATTTTTAACATTAATAGTATGGAAGCCACAAAATTATACAAAATTTATTTCACTTCAAAATCTTTTAAATCGAAAAAGGTACAGTCATTCAAAAATAAAAATTTACAAAGAAATTTTTAATTTTACCAAAATACTGAGAAAGCCCATTTTCGAAGACCCTGTTCGCTGTGTTATAGTTGAGATAGAGTAGCAATTTTTTGGCTCCCGAGGTTTACTAGTATTTACTTTCAAATGAATAACATAACTTTAAAATCGGTAACAAAAAAAAAGGATTTTTGGCCGCCTTCTCAAAATATGGTCCACTGTGCGTCGGCTGCATTGAAAAAGTATTTCTTTTTGGTCTGTTATAAAAGCAACTTATAAAGGAATCAATTTTTCATTGATAATCTCAATTGGTCCAAAAGTTATGATTTTTGCAACGAAAAAACTTAAATGGCACCACTGTACGTCGGCTGCATTGAAAAGGTATTTCTCTTTGGTCTCTTATAAAAGCAACTTATAAAGGAATCAATTTTTCATTATTTTTATACAAAAAAAAAAAAAAAAACCAACAAATTCGAATTTATAATAAGTATTGGTCCAAACGAAAAGCACGTAACTATAAATTGAAATTGTATTAGAAATTGAAGGTTAAATATCGGTAACTGCATTAAAATGGTTACCGTACCTTACATTAGTTATAATCCTGCGTTTAAGACACAGGTAGAGGATATCAAAGATTCGTACCAACCATCAAAACATGTTTTAGTGAAACGCCCTAATGTACATTTCTAACGAAAATTTATTTTATAAATCTTTACTTCAGCTTTTTAAAACTTTTACTATTGAAAGTTTTTAAAAATGTTTACTTAAATTTGAGATTATTATTGTCTTAATTGCAAATAATTAAAATAATTAATAATTAATTGAAAATTTTTAATTTCTCGAACTTAAAATCTTGTATATGTGATCACTTTCGGACGTTGACAATTGTTGACAATTTTTAGACATTTTTCCTAAAATTCTGACGATTTTTCAGAAAAAAATTCTGGCAAAAAAAATGGCAACACCAGTTAATCAGAATTTAATTTCAAATTTTCGATTTTTATTTGAGTGTTACACAAAAAACTAATTGTGTCAGCAAAATATTAATTTTGGTTACTACATTAAAATATGTTGCAAATACTCGTAGAGCAATTTCTATTTAGTGCAACTTTAGTTGTACCCTATACCACCATGTGGTTTGGGTATAATGACTTTGTGCTGCTGTTTGTAACTACCAAAAATATTTGACCTTTTATTATACCGATCGACTCAAAATCACTTTCTGAGTCGATTTAGCGATGTCCGTCCGTCCGTCTGTGTGTCCATGTAAACCTTGTATTCAAACTACAGGTCGCAAATATTAATATATTTTGATGAAATTTGATATATAAGCTTTTATCGGCCATGGAATGAATGCTATTGACATTGGTGAAATTCGGTCTGTGTTCAGACCTAGTCCCCATACAAATGACCCCTATTAAATCGACATAAATTGCCATAAGATCCAAGTTATCGTATAGATCTCAGTCAAATTGGGTTCGTATGTGTTTATTATAGCCGTTAATCAGTAGTCCACAAAATAATCCCTATAGACAATTGTTAATCACAGGCCCCATATAGAGCTGCTTCCCGATCTTCACTTAAATCTATCAAAAAACAAAAATATTGCACAGATTTTTCTCAAATTTGATTTGTATATATTTTTTCAAAATATAAGTGACTTTACCAAATATGGTCAGGATCGGCCCACATTTCGACCTAGTCCCCTTATAAATATAGCATCCGATGTAAACTTTTTCATATCTGCAGCCAAAAAATTAATAAAATGCCACTCAAATTTGGTTTATGCTTATTTTGGGATATCGAATTAGTTGGACCGAAGAGATAGGGTCTCCATGGTATAGGGTATCGTATAGTCGGTCTAGACCGACTATAATTTCTTACTTGTTTAACTTTAAAAATTTCTAACTTTGGCTTAAAATATGTGCAGTTTTAAATATTTCATCCGATTAACTTTTGCCCACTGTGCCATATAGATGTTGTTTACTTTCTCATGCCGCCCATAGACCATTGAATTTTATTGAAAGTATTATATTGGTCTCCATGAGTTCAGATATTTAGCTATATGTATATATAATATAAAAATTATTTTAGTTTAATTTAATATCTCATGTGTGTGTATCCCTCCCCTCATTGCAATTCTAGAGCATTATTTTTGATACTAGCTTGTCTTGTAACCATATACCCGTAAATTGCCTAACATGCCTAATTCACATAAATACATACATACATACTTACACGCACATACGTAATTAGTACGTTATTGATATAACAACTGTTTTATAAGCTTTTCAATTACATGTTGTAATACGTGTTAAACTTTTATATACTTAGATACATACATACATACATATAAAATAACATACATAGATAAATAGAGCACATTGTTGTATATACATATTTTCTACCACTACCTTCTACCACTTAATAAATTCGTAGGCTGCTGGCTCTACGGGTGCACTTTCCGTTGTTAGTGATCTTCTACCCGTGGGTAGTTTGAATGTACGTATGCCATCCAGTTGTCGTTCTACTGTTTCTGATACCGAATATGAAAATGTAAGTAAATGGAAATGTTCGAAACAAGACGATTACACAATTGATAAAACAATTCGAAAAGCAAAATCAAATCAATGAAATATGAAAGGATTTTTTAAGTGTTATTTAAGCAGGTTCTTGTTTTCCATGACATTTCCCCACTTTCGATTTAAGGCCTAAATTTTATGTAAATAAAATTATTAAATAATTTTTAAACGAATATTTTAGACTACCACCTCTAAGGATTCCAAACGCAGTTCTGGTAATATGTGGTCTGGCAAATCTACCCTTAGCGCTGGTTTTCGCTACACTGGTGGTCATTTGATTAATACATCATCGTCGCCGTCACCCGACAGTCCTCGTGTTTATTTGTTCGAAGGTTTATTGGGTAAAGATCGCTCGAATCTTTGGAATCAAATGCAATTTTGGGAAGACGCCTTTTTGGATGCTGTTAGTCAAGAAAGGGATATGATTGGTATGGATCAGGTAAGTCGTTGCTAAAATCAAAAATTACGAATAGAGAATAAGTATAACTGAGCATTAATTTAGCTAACGAATACTTTTTTTCGTAAAGTTTAAGCTAACTGGAGATATAACAAACCAAAGTTTGAATTAGTGTGGTATTAAATTATTAAAATTAATGGCTTTTGTCCAAAAAAATTAGGTGTGTTCCCATCAGAGATCAGTAGTGCGATTCTGTAAATTTTAACGATCCGACAATCGCAAAATATATCGCCAACTATTGTTGTTTGCACTTACGATTAAGTGATTCACTAAGTACACCTTAACGACACTCGATAAATCTATTTTTCTATTTATTTAAATTGTAAACGAGTGGCATCTCTGTCAAAGTAAGCGAAAAACACAAAGAAGAATAGAAATAAAAAAAAAAATTACTTCGTGTTTGATAGGATGATCTTTGTTTATTTATTTCAAAATAAAATAATGAATTGAATATGCTATTTAATTTTTTTATTTATATAAAAAGTTTTATAAATAATAAAAGCAAAATATTTTCACTATTTTTTGATTTTTATTTATGTATGACGACATTTCAACCTAAAAATTTAACTTTTTATCGAGTGAATAAACAACACAAAAATGGTTGTCCTTTAGATAACAACAACAACTGACTTTAGCAATAGCGAATATCGTTTAAAAAAAATTTTACTGAATATCAAAATCGATAATTTTGTTCTTTTATTTTTTTAACGATTCGATTATCGTTAAATGAAGTTACTGAATCGCGCTACAGCAATGAGAAGTTTTCGCTAATGAAATTCTATGTATAAGTGAAATTTTAAGTGTAACTGAGTAGAGATCATTGAGATTAAATAGCTCTGTTATACTTATAGTCATTATAGTCACAATAAAGTAAAATAAAATAAACATGAATCCGACTTCGACATCATACTCATACCATCCTAAATCTGTTTGATTCATAAATCACATCAGTTTGATTTATAATTTTAGGAAAATACTTATAATACTTATAATTGATCCAACTCATTCAACCATGTACATATACATGTGAGTAGGGATTGCAATACCGGTATACCGGTATTCCGGTATTTGAACTAAAATAGCAAATAAATAATACCGGTATTCATGCCCTTCAATACCGGGATTTACGGTATTGGATTTTTTTAATATTATATATAAAATGTTAAGAAAAATTATTCCCAATGAATTTTGCAAAAAAAAATTCCTTAAAATTTAATTTTTAGATAAAAATAATTGTAGTAGGCACTAAGCATATATACAGAAAAAATTTTTTTTTTCTAAAATAATTTTTATTAAGAAAAAAATATTCGCAATGAACTTAGCACAAAAATTTTTCCGCTAAATTTTGAATGTTACATAAAAATAATTGTAGTAGGCATAGAGAAGAGTGAGTAATTATAGCATAACAAACATTTCAAAAAAATTCCTTATATATTTGCATAACAGAGTCAAAATACAAATTCATTCTATTCCAAGTTCTAAACTTGTTAAGTTTATACAATTTTTTTCGTCTTTTTCATTAATAATAATAAGTAAATAAATATATATATTAATATAAATACAAATTAAAATTGTTCAGTCTTTAGCTAACCTTCGTTGCTGACGGTCGATTTGATATTCACTAACCATTGTTGTTTATAGTTTTTTTTTTTCTTTTTGCAACTGTACTCTTGATATTAAACAAACAATTATTGTTGCTATCTTTTACACACATTCTACATTGTGTTAAATTGTATGTGACTGATTAAATGAATTCTAAGAAAAGAAGAGTATTTTGGGGTAATACCCCAAAATTCAAGAAACAAAAAGCGCCAAATGCTAATAATAACCGGTTTTCACTATTAGATGATGAAAAAGATGATGATTCCTACTCACTAGAAGAGGAACAACAAAGGGAAATCAAGGAGAGGATTCCACCTTTAGTGATTGACTCATTACATAGTTTTACAACTGTGTTAGAGCTTATTGGTCGAAGTTATAAATACAAAAGAATGTCCATTGGAACCAAAGTTATATCAGATAATATAATGCAATACACACAAGCTTTGAAAAAACTTAAAGAAGCAAAGCTAAAATTCTATACTCATCAATTTAAAGACGAAAAGAAATTTAAAATAATGTTGTTTGGCGTTCCTAAGTTAAGTATTACTACTATTACTGAAGAATTTAAAAACACGTTTAATATAGTACCAACAAGTGTTAAAGAAGTCGTAACAAAAAGATCCAACATTGATGATGCACTCTACATGATTGAATTTGATAAGTTACACATTGCTAAACGTGATATTATAAAAATACGATTTTTTTATGGCATAGCTGTACATTGGAGGAATCCTCATAAAGGCAATAAGGGCCCGACATTGTGCTCCAAATGTTCTACGTATGGACATGGATCTGCAAATTGCTACCGTCTGCCAGTTTGTCCAGCTTGCGCTGGTGATCATGACTATTCTGAATGTACCATAAATAAAACAAGTAAGAAAATTATAGTCGGTCTAGACCAACTATACGATACCCTATACCATGCGTTTAGAAACCCTATCTCTTAGGCCCAACTAACTGGACATAGAAAATAAGCAAAAACCAAATTTGAGTGGGATTTTTATTAATTTTTTTGGCTGCAGATATAAAAAAGTTCATATCGGATGCTATATCTATAAAGGGGCGAGATCCAAAAATGGACCGATCCTGATCATGTTTGGTAAAGTCTCTTGTATTTTGCAAAAATATGTACAAACAAAATTTGAGAAGAATCAGTGCAATATTTTTGTTTTTTAATAGATTTAACTGAAGATCGGGAAGCAGCTCTATATGGGGTCAAAGGGATCATTTTTGGACTACTCATTAGTGGATGTAATGAACGCATACAAACCCAATTTGAGTAAGATCTATATGACAATTTGGATCTTATGGCAATTTATGTCGATTTCATATGGGTAATTTGTATGGGGGCTAGGTCTGAACATGGACCGATTCTCACCAATTTCAATAGCGTTCATCCCATGGCGGATAAAAGCTTATATACCAAATTTCATCAAAATATATTCATATTTGCGACCTGCAGTTTGATTACAAGCTTTACATGGACACACAGACGGACGGACGGACGGACGGACGGACGGACATTGTTAAATCAACTCAGAAAGTGATTCTGATTCGATCGGTATAATTAAAGATGGGTCTAGGTCAAATATTTTTGGTTGTTACAAACAGCAGCACAAAGTCATTATACCCAAACCATAAATACTACAAATACTCCAGTGGTTTTCAAATGTTTTAATTGCTCTGCAAGAAACCTCAAAAATATAAATCATAGAGCTGACGACCCCAGATGTCCGTGCCGGAAAGAATATTTAGAGATCCGTAGCAGAATCTCAGATAGAACAAGTCGACTACACCGAAGACCGATTGTTCCCGATTTACACATGCACTCTGCGAATATTCAAAGTGTTCATGACAACAGCCCAACTACTTTAAGAAATGCTAATACTACGCCTACAATAAATAGAATTAGGTACTCAGATGTTACTAGAGAAAATGTTCCAAAGGTAAATAGAGACAGATACGCTGATGTAACTTTTGAAGATGATCCAATAGGTGATTGCGATGATTTACCTAATGAGCGGTTATTAGATATTTATTTCCAAGCATTAGATGACCTCCAAAAATGCAGAAATAAATACGACAAAATGAGGGTGCTAGGCAATATGCTTCGTCATGTTATCTAATACCAATAATTTAAAATGTATTAACGTTATGCACTGGAATGCCCAAGGCATATCTACCAATTCAGCAATTGCTCAATTTGAGCGTTTTTTACACGATTTTGCAATCGACATAGCTCTTATTAATGAAACGTTTCTGAAGCAACATCACAAATTTAGTCTCCCTAGTTATAAGATATATAGAGATGATAGACCCACTCATGGAGGGGGTGTTCTCATTGCCATTCGAGACTCAATTGCTCATTAACTTTTACCTAAATGTCAAACGTCACTTTTTGAGAATATTTCAATATCGTTAAATATTAATGGGCGATTAACAATTTTTACGTCGGCATACTGTCCCAAGTACAACAATAAATTTACAGGCGATCTAGACAAATTAACTAATATCCCACTGACTTTTTCATTTTTGGCGATTTTAATGCACGTCACACCAGCTGGAACTGTTTTGACAACAATACTTCAGGTAATGTTCTTTATCAACATCAATTACAGTCTAACTATTACATTTATTATCCACATGATTTCACACGTTTTGGTCAATCTACCAACTACACCCAGCCCTCTACAGTTGACATAGTTTTGTCAAACTCCAATTTAAATATGACCAATTTAGAAACGCATCCAAGCAGACTGAATTCAGATCACGTCCCTCTCACTTGCACTATAACTGGAAATGTTGCGAATTCAATAAAAATGACATAATTATATCACTTAGCTAATTGGAATGAAATACGCTCTTGGGTTATAAACGAAATAAACAGTCGTGGGCTGAACAATGTGTGTATAAACTTTTTAAATATAGAAAACGTTTTGGAGAGCTTAATCGAAATAATAAATGGTGCTCATAATAAAGTTCCAACCAAACGTCTCAATCCATGGTGCAGAAAAATATCCCCAATAAGTGAATCCCTGATAATACAACGTAGAATTTATAGGCGACAACTTCAAAGGTGCGCAGACCAAGCTAAAAGACGTACACTATCATCTATTTTAAAACAAATGAATAGGTTAATAAATTTTCATCTAAATCAAGATAGAAATAAAAACTGGTCCAATTTTATTGCCACCTTATCTCATGGAAGTAAAAATTTTTGGAAAATTACTAAATCCATAAGGGGAAATCGTCCTCTTTTAGGAAAGCTTACTGTAAATGATGTTGAATTATGTGACAATGAAAGTAAAGCAAATGCCATTGCGGAAGTTTTTGAGCAGTACCATAAAGTTTCACTCCATAACACCTCGACCATGGAAAGAGCAGTAAATAATTATATTGAAACCATTAATAGAAATATTCAAGATGAAATTAGTAATACTGTTTTGACCAATGTATCGGAAATTAAAGACATTATATTTCAGCTCAAGAATAATAAAGCTCCTGGGCTAGATGGAATTAATACCATCATGATGAAAAAAATGCCCGAAGAACTCCACAATGTTTTGTGTAGGGTTTACAATTTTTGTATAAAAATGGGATATTTCCCCAATCTGTTCAAAAAAGCTAGGGTGATTCCCATACATAAAAAAGGAAAAAATCCTAAATTACCTTCAAGCTATAGGCCAATAAGTATTCTCAGTGTTCTAGACAAAATATTTGAAAAAATTATTCATAAACGTTTAAAGGATTTTACTGAGGACAATTGTATTATTAAAAATGAGCAATTTGGATTTCGTAGAGAGCACTCTACAGTACATCAAATTAAGAGAATTGTTAATATAATTGAGTCTAATAAACTTGCAAGAAAAAGCACTGGAATAGTTTTCCTCGACATCGAAAAAGCTTTTGATTCGATTTGGCATAATGCCGTAATTTATAAATTAAATCAGTTTGGCTATCCATTGTATATACAAAAACTAATTAAAAGCTTTCTTGAAAAAAGAACTTTTGTTGTAGCAATAGACAATATTCTACCCTCCACAAGACACATTCGAGCTGGTCGCCCCCAAGGATCTGTGCTATCTCCTACACTTTATTCGATTTTTACCTCAGATTTTGCAGTAGCAAGAAACAACACGGCAGCATTTTATGCTGATGACAGTGCGTTTATAAGTTCTGGTAAATTGTCCAATGCGATTATAAAAAAAATGCAGTCAAGCGTTGAAAAAAGTACCAAATATTTTGAAAAATGGAAAGTAAAAATGAACAATGAGAAAACCCAGGCAATAATATTTCCATTTAATAAATCTCCCAAAAGGGTCCCAAATAGGCCACTAATAATTCATGGCAACGTTATAGAGCTTAGTGATTCTATAAACTATCTGGGTGTCACATTAGACAAAAAACTTACATTTAAGCAGCATATAGTAAACACCTGTAATAAAGCAATAAAATGTGGCAGAGCACTGTTTCCACTTTTAAATAGAAAATCGCACTTAAACGAAAAGAATAAACTACTTTTATATAAATGTTGTATTCGCCCAATATTGTTGTATGGATGACAAGTATGGTCCACAAAAGCTTGCAAAACAAACATTAAAAAGCTTCAAATAATTCAAAACAAGAATCTTAAAATCATACACAACTTACGGAAAAGGCATTCCACAGTTCATGTACAAGAACATTTTAAACATGAAACATTATATATGGTTATGAGAAATTTGACACTGTCATTCGAAAATCGATGCAGAATGTCTGAGTTTGACATAATTAGAGAATTATTCGAGTAGTTTCTTATTTTTCTCTTCCATTTATGTGAAGATATCATATTAGAACCTACTCCCACTTCTCCTATAAAACTTTTATTTGGCGTACATTATTAGGTTTTTTTTTAATACTTTTCTCCTTATATTGAGCTATTAGGAATTGTAAAATTAGATAAAACGTTTTTATTTGTTGCAATACTATTTAATATAAGTAAGATCTCAAATATTGTAAATATTTTTATATACATATGAAATAAAAAAAAAAAAAAAAAATTAAAATTGTTATAATTTTCAATAACAATTTTAAATAAGTGAACTAAAATAATTATTATAAATAAGTTAAAATTTATGAAATTAATTTTTTCTGTTTAGTATGTAAAAAACTGAAAATTTTTCAGCCCCATGGATAAAAATTCGCCGTGGTATTATTTTGATAGAACAGAATGTAGGAATGCAGGCCTGTGTAAAAAATGTGCAAAAATAATCAAAGCAACTGGGGGAAGTACGAGCGGGCTCCATACTCATTTACGAACTAGTCATGATATTAATTTGTTAAAACGAGGAAATGCTGCTGATAATCAAATTTCATCAATAATAATAACAAATAATCCAGCAAATAGTCAAGCTTGTACTTCAAATATTTCAAGTTATTTTAAAAGAGCAGTGGATGATTCATTTCCTGCTGTTGTCTCTCGATTGATTGCTCGTGATGGTATACCATTTAGTAAAATTTGTAGTTCCTATGATTTGCGCAAATTTTTAATGAACAAATATAAAAATGTTCCAACCTCTCCGAACACAGTTCGAGAAATCGTTTTGAAATACGGCGAAGAAATGCGCAAAGCGGTTACAGAACATATTAGAAATCGGCGCTATTAGAAATCGATGCTATATGAATATAAATATTCATGCAGCTGACAATTTTTGGAATATTGGTTTAACGCGTGTTTCTGGACATCTACCAGCAGAAAAATGTATTATACTGTTGGAAAAAAAAATTGAAGGGTTCGGCATCTCTTTCGAAGATGTAATTGCTATGACCACGGATGGTGCATCAATTATGCAAAAGGTAGCTAGAAGCATTCAAATAATTCATCAATTATGCTTGGCCCATGGCATACAATTGGCCATTCTAAAAATACTTTATAACAATAATAGTTTTGCCGATTATGAAGAAAAACCCATAAATGAAGAGACAACATATGTATTTGATTCAGACGAAGAAGAAGACGAATATGAATTCGCCGAAGGTTTTAATATTCTTAATTCATCTGGATCGGAAACTAATCAACTTCGATATACAGATTTGGCACCCCTAGTTTCAAAAATTCGAAATGTAATAAAATTATTTCGAAGATCTCCAACAAAAAATGATGCCATATTGCAAAAATACATCAAAGAAGAATTTGGTAAAGAACGCAACTTAATATTAGATTCCCGTACGCGATGGAACAGTTTGCTGTCAATGTTGGAGAGGTTCTCTGAACTAAAGCTTTGTGTAAGAAAAAGCCTAATTGATTTAAAATCGGACATTACATTCACTGAAAATGATTTTGAACTTCTATCAAATGCAATATTAGCATTGCAACCAATTTAAGTAGCAGTGGAAGCATTATGTTGCGAAAATGTTAACTTATATACGGCAGATGTTACTCTTAAATTTATGCTTAACGAGTTAACTGAGCAAAACACAATTTTAAGTAACCGGCTTAAAGAAGAGCTTGTTATTAGAATAAAAGAAAGACGTACAGTATATTCAGACATTTTGGCATATTTCTTTGATCGGAAGACGTCAAGCGCTGAGGAAGATTACGACATTTTTCGCAAAACCAGTAAACCTGATATAACAAAACATATCATTCAAATTGTTAAACGTCTTACAAAAAATGAATTTGCACCAAATTGTAGCTCTAGTAATAATAATACAATAAATGAAAATATTCCAACGGAAATGCAACCGTCAACATCAAATACTTATATCTATGAAGGAAAAATTACAATTGGTTTTAGTAGTCTAAACAGGCACTTGAGCTTGAAAATAAAATCACACAGGAGCCAAAAGATATTGCGCAAATTGTAAGAAGAGAAATTTTATTTTTTGAAGAAGAAGGAATTAAGGGAAAATATTTATTAATGGTTTTTGAAAGTCTAAAATCTATTCGGCCAACAAGTGTAGATTCCGAAAGGGCGTTTTCTACAGCTGGGATGTTTTGTACGAAAATATGGTCACGTTTGGGCGATAAAACCCTAGACACATTATGTTTTTTAAACGCTTATTTCACTAAAAATAAGTGAAATAGGATCTTTGACAATAAAATATTATTTAATGGTTTACTGAATTTAATGCTAATACTGTTTTAATGAATTTATTGTTTTATTGAATCATTTTTATGTTCTTAATAAAGTTTTGTATACGTTTAGCTCTTTCTATTATTGTATTTCAGATTTTTCTTTAAATACCGGTATTATACCGGTATACCGGTATTCTTGTAAAAAGAAAACCGTAATACCGGTATTGAAAAATCCGGTATTTTTGCAAACCCTACATGTGAGTTAAGGTATGAAATTTCATAACTTTACGCTTCTTATCTTCTTTTAAGCAAATAATATATTTCACAAATTCTGCCGATAATATGTTGGCTAAATAAATAATTTTATTATACTGTGAAATTCACGGTAAACGTTCCATTAATAATGCTGACGATATGTGTGTAAAATTAATATTTTTAGTTTTCCACATTTTTGTGTCGCAAACTGTTGTTATAAATGATAACTGCAATAACATTAAAACAGTTTGAGCCTATATGTATGCAACATATTTTAGTACAAACGTGTGCTGCAATCTTCGTGAACTTCTTCGCAAAGTTCGGTGAAAGCCGGTAGATTTTTTTTTGTTAAATTCAAAGCATAGACTCTCACCGTTCCTTTTGTTGTAGTAAGACGGCGGAGGTGGTCGGAGCTTACTTATTTTTTTTTTTTTTTCAAGGAAAACTGCAAACGCTGAATTTTCTAAAGCCATTTTGATTTGTCCATATTTACTATACTACAAATGCGATACAAATAATTTTTTTTTAATAAAAAGGATGGTGTTGTGTTTCACTAACAACCACATTAAAATGTTAGCAGTGATAAAATCTTGCATGCATAAGCTACTGAGTTGCAAGAAAATTTACATCAGTTTTATTCTTACAATATTTAAGTGACTTAACTAGATTTTGTCTAAGACAAAATAGTACTTTTTACTAAAATAAATTTTTCTAAGTGAAACTTTTTCTAGATTTTTGATAAGTAAATGTCGAATAATTCCTTTTTTGCCACCAAAATAACACTGTGAGGTGGGGTGCGTATTTCCGTTGCAAAAAATAAATAGCTAAATATAATCAATTTTATTTTTTGTTTTCTTATAAAAATGAGGGGAAAATGGGGTTTAAATTACTTCGTGACTATGCGTGACTGTGTCAAAGTTAATCTTTTTTCATAGCAAGTCTATCGACTAAGTTTCAGATTGATTGGATGAGGGGAAATTTGTTTTACATTTCTTCGTGACTGTGCGTGAACATGCGTGACCATGCGTGACTGTGCGTGACTAAGTCGAAGTTAATCTTTTTTCACAGCAATTGTATGGAACAAGTTACAGATCGATTGGATGAGGGGAAATGACATTTAGATCACTCTGTGATGTGCGTGAATATGCGTGGCTGTGTGTGACTACTCCAAAATTAATCTGTAGTCACAACAAGACTATGGGTCCAGTTTCACATCAATTAGATAAGGGCGAATGGGATTGCCCCACGACAGACACACAGAGAGTATGAGTTAAAAGCAAGAGTTTAAAAAAACATTAATTCGAAAATAAAAAATAAATTTAAATTAATTTTTTTTGTAAAATGATGTCAAATATCTATGAAGTGAACATTTTTGTACATTTGTATGGGAAGTCGTCGAGCTATCTCGAGTAGTAGCTTTCCCACACCAGTAGGACAGTCCGCTTCAAGTGAAATTTAAGGATTATATTCCCGACACTTGTGTGATTCCAAAAAGTGTACATACGTTATACCAAATACTTATATTTATATTTTTACATTCTTCTAACATAAACAAGTAAGAAAATTATAGTTGGTCTAGACCGCCTATACGATACCCTATACCATGCGTGTAGAGACCCTATCTCTCAGGCCCAACTAACTGGATATAGAAAATAAGCATAAACCAAATTTGAGTGGGATTTTTATAAATTTTTTCGGCTGCAGATATGAAAAAGTTCATATCGGATGCTATATCTATATGGGGACTAGGCTCAAAAATGGACCGATCCTGACCATGTTTGGTAAAGTCTCTTGTATTTTGCAAAAATATATACAAACAAAATTTGAGAAGAATCAGTGCAATATTTTTGTTTTTTGATAGATTTAAGTGAAGATCGGGAAGCAGCTCTATATGGGGCCTATGACTAAGAGTTGTCCAATAGGGATCATTTTTAGACTACTGATTAATGGATGTAATATATACATACAAACCCAATTTAACTAAGATTTGTATGATAATTTGGATCTTATGGCAATATATGTTGATTTCATAGGGGTCATTTGTATGGGGGCTAGGTCTGAACATGGACCGATTCTCACCAATTTCAATAGTGTTCATCCCATGACCGATAAAAGATCAAGTACCAAATTTGATCAAAATATATTCATATTTGCGAACTGCAGTTTGATTGCAAGCTTTACATGGACACACAGACGGACGGACGGACGGACATCGTTAAATCGAATCAAATAGTGATTCTGATTCGATCGGTATAATTAAAGATGGGTGTAGGTCAAATATTTTTGGTTGTTACAAACAGCAGCACAAAGTCATTATACCCAAACCACATAGTGGCATAAGGTATAAAAATGTTTGCTCTTAGGCCTGACTTTAGGTGAGTGTGTTAAAGTGCATGACCAGAAAGTGCAAGTACGAGTGTATGTAGGAGAGACGTAGATTCAAACCTCACGGCAGCCCTAAGTAGAAAATTTCCATATAGAAACAATCTATTTAATTATATAACAATTTTCACATGTTCAATAAAATCACTGATGAAGGCTGAAATGCCAGAAACTAGTCTGATTAAAGGTACAGTGTTGATATGAATTTTTGAAATATATACTTTCTTCTTCTCTTCTCACGCACCATAGAAAAAAAATTAAGTTTTTACTACTCGAGCTATCGTTGAACTCGAGTAGCTCATTTATTTCTCGAGTAGCTCAATTAGCTCGAGTAGCTCATTTACTACTCGAGTAGCTCAAGTAGCTTGAGTAGCTCATTTACTACTCGAGTAGCTCGAGTACACTCAAGCTTGCCCGTAGGCTCTAGATTGAATTATCGTCAGCTGTTTTGATTTAAAACAATATTTGGTTTCCGTTTTTCTTCTTTTCAAAAGAGTCTTGAAAATGTGTTTTAAAAAATCAAATTTTTGTCTATATACCTAGAAAAATGTTTTTTTTTTGCCATTTAAGAGTTTGACGTTTCCTTTTGGGCTTAGAACATGATTTTTCCGATTCCATTACTTTCTGGCATTTTTGCCTATTGGTGGGACCGAATATCTTGTTTACTCTCTATTTATTACTCAAGCAAAATTTTTTGTGAAAATAAAGTCTCTTTAAAGCTTCTACTTAAGGGTAATTTATTTTAATCTTTAGACTTTGTGAGGGATTTGGTTATTTGAACCTAAGATTATTTTTGAAACAGACTTCGTTTAAAAATTTTTCCACTAGAAATTTGAAGGAGTGATTGCTTTTAATACTTAGTTTGTTAATTTGTTTTTTTCAGGGTCCCATTGAAATGATGGAACGTTATAAAGCTTTAAGTGATTCGGAACGTAAACGTTTGGAACACGACGAAGATCGTTTGCTTTCCACCATGTTATACAATTTAACAGCAATTCTAGTAATGTTAAATGTAAACAAAGAAGAGATACGAAGAAAAATTCGAAGATTATTGGGAAAATCTCATATTGGTTTGGTATATGCCCAAGAGGTACACAATGTGGTGGATCAAATTAATAATTTGGTAAGTAAAATCAATAAAAATAAATAAATATTTAAAAAAAAAATTAATTGTTCCATTTGGATCGCAATTTTAGAATGGTAATGATATTGATTTAAAACCACTCGGTTCGAGACTTTTACATCGGCAAAGTTTCACCGTTCATCAAGGAGTTGATGCTTCGGGTCCCTTACGTTTTATGGAGGTTAGAGATGATGGTTTGGTATTACGTTCGGTAGATGGCACCATTGTAGAGCGATGGTGGTATGAACGTCTTGTGAATATGACTTATTCACCAAAAACGAAATTACTTTGTCTGTGGCGTCGTAATGGTGGTCAAACTCAATTGCACAAGTACTACACCAGAAAGGTAAAACAACAACAATGAATTCTGCCAGCCATAAAAAAAATAACGCAAAAATTTCAAATTTTGTTTCAGTGCAAAGAACTTTATAATTGTATTAAAGAAGCCATGGAACGTGGTGGCACGCCCACTAATGTTCCCGAGCTTGGTGGAGAGTTTCCTGTTCAGGATATGAACACCGGTGAAGGTGGTCTATTGCAAGTGTGCCTTGAAGGTGTTGGTTTGTTATTTGCCAACAGCAAGGTAAGCCATTCCACATTCCTGTAAAACAAACTGTTGCTTTATTTATTTTATACCAAACATTTTTTTTATATTAAAAAAAATTCATATAAATTTAAAAAATATTGATTTTGTACTAATGAACGTTCGTTCGTCATAAATGGGAAGGTGATATTTTATTATGAATTATTTGTTTTTGTTATTATTTAATTTTCATTTTACTCAAACTTATTCGTTATTATTAACCTTGTACAAAATACGTGGTATTAACAAAATTTTTTTATTTTCAATTTTATTGTTTTAGTTTTTAATTTGTTTTATTTATTAGAAGAAAAATAACAACTACAAATTTAAAAGATTTAAAACATTTCATTTATTCGGAAAATGTTGTATATTATATATATTTTTTTTTTTTAAATGAAAGCAAGGACCTTCTCAACTTATTTCTTCCAATTATTACTTACATTTAATCATTTTCATTTTAAGTTCATTAAAATTCATTTCAATGCATTAACAATAATACAATATTATTAATTATTAAGGGCTGATTATGGAGTTTAAGACTACCTCAGATAAGAGAAAGGTATGAATACAGTATAAGAAATACAGGAATTTTGTTTTTTTTTTATCAATTCTTTTTATTGAAAAAGTTAAAAACTGTAATGAAATAAATAATTTTAACTGATTAGATATTTAATATTAATTAAAATACAGAACGATTCCTACTGAATGCTAGCTCTAATAACACTAAATATCATTTTAATATATTGTGATATGCTAAACTTTGAAATCGTTAGACAAGATCTTTAATGCCTTTTCTTTGCTTTTTAAGGAAGTACTTCTCAATCTCAGCCATTATATATTTCCAGTCAATAACACTGGTCAAACTGTGTAAACTATCTGGGACCTAGTATCGCTAAAAGGCATATCTTTCAGAAAAGGCACTTTCTTAATAACAGATACTTTTATACGAAAATAAACATTTTTAATGATATTTAAAAATAAAATATTTATTTAAGAAAATTTACTTTTTAAGAAACTGTAATATTTTATGAAAAGGTACTCTCTTTCAAAATATGTACTTTTTAAAAAATTTACTTTATAAGAAAATGTAGTTTTTTAAGAAAAGTAGTTTTATAAGAAAGGGTACTTTTTTCAGTAAAGCTACATCTTAAGAAAATGTACCATTTTAGGAAAAGACAAATACCTTAAAAAAGTGTACTTTATAAAAAAGTACTTTTTCGGAGTAAGTCTACTTTTTAAATGTACTTTGTTAAAGGTGCTTTTTTTAAGAAATGGTGGTTTAAAGAATAGATAAATAGATACTTTTTTAAGAAAAGGGACTTTTTTTTAATAAAACGTACTTTAAAAAAATCTTTTGTAAGAAGAGGCTCTTCAAAAAAAGTATCTTTTGAAGAATACGGACTATTTTAAGAAAAGATTCTTTTTTTGCGTAAAGGTGCTCATTAATTAAAGGAACTTTTTAAGAAAAAACACTTTTTTAAGAGACGGACGGACCTTTTAAGAAAACGTACTTTTTAAGAACAGTTACGTTTTTAAGAAAAGGTAAATTTTTAGGAAAAGGTACTTTTTTAAGAAAAGGGAACATTTTTAATAAAAGGTATCTTTTAAGAAAAACGACTTCTGCAAGGAAAGGTACTTTTCAAAGACATTCCACTTTTTTAAGAAAAGGAAATTTTTTAGAAAAGGTCACTTTTTTTAAAGTTCTTTTTTAAGAAAATGTAAATTTTTAAGAAAATGTAATTTTTCAAGAAAAGGAACTTTCTTAAGGACGGGGACTTTTTGAAACTATTCGCTTTTTTAAGAATAATATACATTTTTAAGAAAAGGACTTTTTAAGGAAAGGTACTTTGTTAAGAAAATATACTTTTTTTGAAAAGGTACTTTTTTATGAAAAGGTACTTTTTTATGAAAAGGTACTTTTTTATGAAAAGGTACTTTTTAAGATAAAACACTTTTTTATGAAAAGTTTGTTTTATAAGAAAGGATATTTTTTCAGAAAAGGTACTCATTTCAGAAATATATACTTTTTAAGAAAAGGTGTCTTTAAAGAAAAGGAAATTTTTTAAGGAAATGTACTTTACAAATAAATTACACTTTTTTAAGAAAAAACTAATTTATAAGGATTGTTTCCTTTTTAAGACAATATAGTTTTTTAAGGAAGGGTCCTTATTTTTTAGAAAAGGTACTTTTTAAAGAAAATTTATTTTTTTTAATAAATTTCCTGTTTTTAAGGTAAGGCATTTTTTTGGGAAAGGGTATTTTTAAGAAAAGACAATTTTCCGGAAAAGCTACTATTTGAAGAATACGAACTACTTTAAGAAAGGGTAGGTTTTTTGAAATTATGCCTTTGATACTTTTTAAGAAAAGGGACTTTTTAAGAAAAAATAAAAAAAAGGTACTTCCTAACGAATATTTACTTTCTTAGTGAAATGTAATTATTTAGGAAAATTTATACTTTTAAGAAAAGGTACTTTACATAAAACATTTTTTATGCAAAGGTATTTTTTAGGAAAAGGTATTTTTTAGGAAAAGGTACTTTTTAAGAAAATATACTTTTTAAGAAATTACACTTTTTTAAAGATATTACGCTTTTTTAGGAAAAGGCTATTTTTAAGAAAGGGCACTTTTTTAAAGTACTTTTTTAAGGAAAATTTATTTTTTAAAGAAAGGTACTTTTTAAGAAAAGGTACTTTTTAAGGAATATTTACCTTTTTAAAGAAATGTAATTCTTAAGGAAAATTTATATTTTTGGAAAAGATACTTTAAATGAAGCACTTTTCGTGAAAAGGTACTTTTTAGGAAAAGGCTCTTATTAGGAAAAAGCTCTTTTTAAGAAAACATACTTTTTTAGACATTTTAAAAGATATTACGCCTTTTTAGGAAAAGGCCATTTTTAAGAAAGAGCACTTTTTTTAAAGTACTTTTTTAAGTAAAATTAATTTTTTAAAGAAAGATAACTTTCAAACACAATATACTTTTTTAAGGAAAAGTCCTTTTTTAGAAAAGGTACTTATGCAAGAAAAGGTACTTTTTTATGAAAGAATGTATAATTTTCAAAAAAAACTACTTTTTACAAATACGTACTTTCTAAACTACAGTTACTTTTTTGCGAAATGGTGTTTTGTTAAGAAAATATTCTTTTTGAGAAAAGGGCCTTTTTTAGGAAAAGGTATTTTTTAAAGAAAAGTTACTTTTTATGAAATGTCACTTTTCTAAGAAATCTTTTAATAAAAGAGACTTCTTTAAGAAAAGGTTACTTAAAAAAAAAATACCTTTTTAGGAAAACGTACTTTGTTAAGAAAGTGTACTTTTTTTATGAAACGTACTTTTTTAAGAAATTACACTATTTTAAGAAAAGGCAATTTTAAAGAAAGGGCACTTTTTTGAAAGTACTTTTTAAGGAAAAGTAATTTTTAAGAAAACGTTACTTTTTAAGATACCACACTTTTTTTAAGAGAATATCCCTTTTTTAGAAAAGATATTTTTTTATGAGAAAATATTATTTTAGGAAAAGGTAATTTTTTAAGAAAAGGTACTTTTTAAGAAAAGGCATTTTTTAAGTACAACAATTTTCAAGATAAGGTTTTTTAGGAATATATATTTTTCAAGAAGATGTACTTTTTGACGAATACATACTTTTATAACAAAAGGTACCTTTTTGGTGAAATGGTGCTTTTATAAGAAAACCTTATTTCTGAGAAAATGGCATTTTCTTAGAAAGGGACCTTTTTAGGAGAAGTAATTTTTTTAAGAAAAGGTATTTTTTATGAAAAGGTAGTATTGAAAAAAGTACTTTTTAAGAAAATGTACTTTTTTTAAGAAAAATCCCTTTTAAAGACGCACTTTAAAAAAAAGTATATCTTTAAGGTTAGATAATTTTTTAGAAAAGGTAACTTTTTAAGAAAATTTTATTTTATATGGAGGGGTACTTTTTTAAGAAAAGGTACTTTTTAAAGAAAATTTATTTAAGTAATATATTTATTTAGTAATATACATTCTTAAGGAAAGGGTATTTATTAGGAAATGGTGCGTTTTTAAAAAAACACAATTTCAAGAAAAGCTACTTTTCGAAGGCGATTTACTTTTTTAAGAAAAGGTATTTTTTTATAAAATGGCACTTCTATGAAAAATTTACTTTTTAGGAAAAAATACTTTTTTAAGAAAATATACTTTTTAAAGAAATTACACTTTTTTAAAGAATAGGTTTTTTAAGAAACGATTTTTTTTTATAAAAAAGGGACTCTTTTAAGAAATGGTTATTTTCAAAGAAGAATTACTTTTTTAAGAAAATGTTTTTTTTAAGAGAATGTACTTTTGGAAGAAAGGTAATTTTTTAAGAAAAGGTACTTTTTAAAGAAAATTTATTTAAGTAATATATTTATTTAGTAATATACATTCTTAAGGAAAGGGTATTTATTAGGAAATGGTGCGTTTTTAAAAAAACACAATTTCAAGAAAAGCTACTTTTCGAAGGCGATTTACTTTTTTAAGAAAAGGTATTTTTTTATAAAAAGGCACTTCTATGAAAAATTTACTTTTTAGAAAAAAGTACTTTTTTAAGAAAATATACTTTTTAAAGAAATTACACTTTTTTAAAGAATAGGTTTTTAAAGACTTTTTTTTATAAAAATGGTTTTTTAAGAAATGGTTATTTTTTAAGAAGAATTACTTTCCTAAGAAAATATTTTTTTTTAAGAGAATGTACTTTTGGAAGAATGGTAATTTTTTTAAAAAGGTAGTTTTTAAAGAAAATGTGCTTTTTTAAGAAAATCTACTTTTTAAGAAAAGGTACTTTTTTAAGGAAAGGTACTTTTTTAAGAAAGGGTACTTGTTTAGGAAATGGTACTTTTTAAGAAAAGGTACTATTTTACGATATGACACTTTTTGAATAAAATTAAATTCTTAAGATAAGGTACTTTTTAGAAAATGTTATTTAAAAACAAAATTTTATGAAAAGTTAATTTTTAGTTAGTTTTTAAGCAGAGCTAAATTTTTAGAAAAGGTACTTTTTAAGAAAAAATTAATTTTTAAGAATATGTAAAATTTAAGAATTGGTACTTAAAAAAATACTTCTTGAAGGAAAGATATTTTTCTTTAGAGGTGCTTTTGAAGAACTTATACTTTTTAAAAAATGGACTTCTTTAAGAATGCTAGTTATTATATTAAGACTTAGACAGATGATTGGTAATTCTATGAAATTAAATACTAATCATACGGTATTCCAGAATCAGTGAAATGCGTTACTATAGATTAAGATAATCTTGAGCATTCACATTTCAAGAACATTATAGCAGCAGCACAAGGTGCGGTAAACCGTATTTTATTTTGTATTGGTATTTGATATTGAAAAAAAAAATAATCAAAAATAATTTTAGAATTTAAAAATAATCACCAAATGTCCTAAATTTTTAGAAAACTAAATTATATAATTTTCAGTAATAAAATAATTGTACCTGGTGTTGAGAAGTTAAGATGCAGTTAGGAGTAATAAAAAACACAAAAATTGTTTTTAAATACCAATAGAACTTTAAGTGCCTGGCAATATATATGGAAAAATTGGTTATTTCGACCAAAAATAAAATTTGAAGTGTGCAGAAAAATCGAGAAAATAGAAATTGAGGAAAACCAAACAGGAACAACAATAATTCGGAAGCGATTAAGAACTATATATTTTTGTTATCGATTTATTAACCGTGAATTTGTCAATTATATATGATGAATCTAGTTATCGCGAGATAGAACAATTCTGCTTTGTTTAGAGATTCAAATGCAATTCACAATTCAACAACTTAAAAAGGTCTACATACTTCAAGACTTGTAGTTGGTATGGCTATCCTAATGTAGATGAAGCTAAATAGGAAAAAGCTCATCGTCTTCATACTAACTCTCGTATAAGAAAACAATTCCTACAATATTTTCTTTCTGATGTTTTAGTCAAATAATTAATTAAGCATGAGTTGGAGTAATAGACAGAAAGATGACAGTGATGACGAAATTTTGCGCTGTTTTCATTTTTATTTCATATTTCTCTTACATTACGAAATTTTAAATTTTCTATTATTAGAGCTTATCGACATGGTTCGAAAACCGAAAAGAGTTCGTATTAAATTGTTTTGGTAGTAATCTTTGTTGATCAGCCCTTTAACATTAATCGCAATGGTTTCAGTTTCTCATTTTTATATTTTTTTAGTACTAATCACAACCAACATATCAATCATATATACTGCATTATACATACTCGTACATAACAACACACAAATTAAATATATATATCTACAAAGATTAAATTTCCTATGCTAAAAAAAAAAATCAAAACAGATCATGATTCATAACGAAAAAAAATCAAACAAATAAAAAACCGATAGAAAAAATATGCTGCTAGTGAATGTACTGAATGCTAAAAATGCATTTTTTTTTATTTTATTATAAATTTTACATTTAATTGTTTTAACAACTTTTTTTCCAACTCTAAAAAATATTATAAAAAAAAATCAAATTATATAATCACAGTACTATATTTTTTAGCTTATTTTCTTAATTGTAAAACGTGTAAAATTAAAGAAAAATATAGAATTTTTAAAATATTTCTACTTTAAATTTTTTTTATTAAAATTTTTGGGTTTTTTATTATTATTTATTTAAGAAAATATAAAATTTATAAAAAGAAAATAATGTGTACGTGATGAGTGGTATTTTAACTAAATATTTAAAATTTATAAAAATTAATATATTTTTTTTTAAATTTTTCTAAAATATTTTGTTGCATTTAATTTTGTAAATATTTAAAATTAATTTCTTTTTCTTTTTCCTAAATATTTATGAATTTTTAATCCAATACTTTGTCACTTAAATTGCATATTTTTTAACTTAAACATTTTTTTTTTTTTAAATACTAAAAATTTTTACTTTTCAATTCTTCCCCTTTTAATTTCCACACAAAATATAAAAAAAAAATAAAACAAAAACAATTTCTTTTAAGAAAAAAAAAACTGTTTTGTTTTGATACCTAACAGCTTTTTTTTTGATAATGAATATTTAACCAAAACCCAAACAAAAATTTCAGTTTTTTCTAAATTGGTAACTTTTGAGATGGTCCTTGTTGTACATTTGCTATTTTAAAGCCTTTTTATGAGTTATTAATTATTATTTTCTTAATTTTGATTTCTTTGAATTTTAGTTTTTAATAAGCAGAAAAAGAAATGAAAATTAATTTGAGCTTTTTTTTATTAAATTTTTTAAAAAGAAAATCTAATATAGAAAATTTTAGAGGCCAAAAACCCATTAATTTTTACAAAATATATTGAAATAAATAATATTTTCAGTTATATTATAATTTTTAAATTTGTTTATTGTGTTTTCTCATTGTTTTTTTTTTTGTACAAATTTTTTTATCAAAAAAAAAAAAAAAAACTACAAAACATTATCGCGGGGAACGCTGCCTTTTTGCCAAAAAAAAAAAATTAAAAAAATATCGCAAAAACAAAAAACTTTAATAACATGTGGATTTTATAACAAAAAAAAAATATATATCTATATACGTTTCTACGTTTGGGGTTCCCTTCCATCATGTTCTTCTTAATGAATAAAAACAAATAACTTTACAAATCAAAATTATTCCATCAAAATTTGATTTTCGTATTCGAAATCTTCTAAATCATCATCACAATAAACAAAAAGGACTTTGAGGTATTAATCATTAATATTTTGTTAAACAAAAATAAAAAACTTTATTAAATTTTAAGCAATTTTTATGTTTTATTTTTAACAAAAACCAAAAAACGTAAAAGCAATCTACTATAAATTTTAAATGAGTTATTTTTTTATACAATTAGTAGTTGATTATTAATATTCCAAAAAAAAAGTTATTGCTTTTTTCTTTTAGTTTAGTTAAAAAAAATTAATTTTTATTTTTCTATTGACAACAAATGCTTTTTTTTAAGAGAATTAGAAACAGAAAAAGTCATTTGTTCTGTTAGTAATTGCTATTTCTTGTATTTATTTTAATTTCTAAAGCAAAAATCAATATATTTATTTTTATTTTTTTTTTAGAAGTAACACATTCATTTTTGTCAATTATGATTTTGAGAATAACAAAAAAAAAAATACCAAACATGACATCAAAATGAAAAACTTTACAAGAAACAAAAGAATTCAAGTTAATTAATAAACCACTCACCACCCACCACTACACAATCATATCGTCACTAAATAATTTTTTATTTTTTTATTTAAGCAGTTAACAATTCTTATTTTATTATTTTATTTCATATTTTCAAGTTCTTTAATGCTTGGTGTAAATATAAAATGTTTTATAGAAAATACGTGTTAATTGCCTTGTAAACAAAAATAATGTAATTTCACAATATAATCGTCAGAATTCTTTTTTTTTTTTTTTTTTTTTTTTTTTTTTTTTTTTTTTTTTTTTTTTTTTTTTTTTTTTTTTTTTTTTTTTTTTATTTATTTATTTTTTATTTATTTATTTATTAAATTAATTTTGTAATTTCTACAACAAAACATTTGTCTTAAAAAGTAGAATTCGTATGGTGTTATAATGTGAATTAACAAAAGTAAAGTAATATAAAAGTAAAATAACAATTACATGCAAATTACAAATTACAAATTACAAATTACAATTTTTTAATTTATAAACAATAATTTATTTTAATAATAAAACAAGTTATCTATGAATAAAATTTAAATAGTTTTTTTTTAAATTCTAACGCGTTGCTGGTTTCTTTAATTGTAGGAGGAATAATATTCCAAAGACGTATTGCAGTTATAAAAAAATGCCATTCGGATATTAACGTCCGATGATTAAATTGAATTAAATTTCTATTTCTTCTGAGTTGACTAAATCTCAAACGATTAAAAAGATGACAAGGCTCTCGGGTTATTATAATTTTATGAAGAAATATTAGAGTTCTTATTTTCAGAAGGTCTTCGAACAACACACCAAATATTCTCTTAGAGTATGGAGTTATATTGAGGTAAACACCATTAGTTCTGTAATTACTGAGACCATAAATGTATCTTGCAATATTGTTGTAAGTAACATTCAATTTTGATTTGCTGGTTGCATCACAACTTGCAAAAATCTCACATCCGTAGGTTAAAGTAGGTATCAAATAAGTTTTAGCAAGCAGTAACCTTATTTTTATTGGCGTGTAGTATTGCGTAGGCCAAAGAGTCCTGAGCATCGCGTATGTTTTGCCACAGGCAGCTATGACGTGATCTGACCAGGTCAGAGTATTATTAAATGTGATACCAAGATTTTTTGCTTTGTTAACGATTTCAATCTGTTGGTTGCTAATACAAACACTAGGACTTTCAATAATTTTCCTTGTCCTTTTATGTATAACGATACATTTGGATTTTTTAGGATTCAAACTTAAACCATTCACATTCGCCCAGAGAGAAACACGCTGCAAGTCATCATTTAGTTTTGCAGTACATTGTTCAATGTTTCCTTGTTTATTACTTACGTATAATTGGACGTCATCGGCATACATTCTAATGTTGCAGTGGAGCAACTGTTCAGGAAGATCATTTGCGTAGATGGAAAAGAGGAGAGGCCCAAGAATGGAGCCCTGTGGTACACCCCTGATAACGGGAAGAAAGGTTGAGGTGGTTAAAGATTTTATTTCAACACACTGTTCTCGATCCTTTAGATATGATTCAATTAATTTAGTAGATGTAGAGGAAAAATTCATCATTTTTTCTAATTTTTGAATCAATACGGTATGGTCAACGGTATCAAAAGCCTTTGAATGATCCAACAACACCAACATTGCAACACATCCATCGTCAATTTCCTTTCTGAGATCTTCGGCTACATCGGTAAGAGCAGTAATGCAACTATGTTTGGCCCGAAATCCAGATTGTTTATCGGTCAACAAATTATGATGTTCAATGTAATTAGTTATCTGTAAATGTAAAAGTTTTTCAAATGCTTTTGACAGATATGGCAATATGGCTATAGGCCGATACTCAGTGGGTGATTTTGGAATTGGAAGAATTTTAGCCTGCTTCCATCTTAGTGGATAAGTGCTTGTCATAATAATTTTGTTAAATATATTTGTAATTATTGGTAGTAGTGTCGGGAGAATAATTTTAAAAAAAGCGGGATGAATACCATCAATGCCTATAGCGTTTGATTTTATGGATAGGCAGCTTTTGAATACATCTAATTGACTTACACTTTCGAAATTGAATAAACTTTGTGGAAGATTTGTAGCATGATAGTTAATATAATAACTATGGTCTGCTTGAGACATGGGTATATTAACAAATTTTTTATTTATATCATCTGGATCTAATGTTATATTAACATCACTGTTTTTACTATTAACTATTCCAATTTCTTTAATGGTTTTCCATTTATTTTTTGTAGAAATGGATTGTGAAAATTTGTTGGCATAGTATTTTGACTTTACGTTTCTTATGGTTTTGGTTACAATTTTTCTCGCGTTGCGATAAGTATTATACAGATCATAAGTTTTATAGCGCTTCCAGCGAGAGTAAGCATAGTCACGATCTGCTATGAGGTGCTTAATTTCAGATGTAAACCAAGGTTTCTGGCGGTAATTTACTTCTTTCGTTTGCAATGGCACTATTGTATTAAATAACGTTGTTATATTTTGTTCCACGAAAGCCAATTGATCATTAACAGATAGCATATGATAAACGCAATCCCAGTCAATTTTGACAAACTCTTCTTCAAGAGTGAAATAGTTAATACGTTTCAAGTTACGAAATTGGATTTTCTCTGTAGAAGTTTCTAGAGGAATATCAAAAATTAAAAAAATTAGATCGTGCCTAGAAAAACACGATGCGGACAACTGGTCATATAATAAGATTTTTTCTTCATTGGAGACAAAAAATAGGTCGAGCAAAGTATTATTTGATGATGTAAAATGTGTTGGCATTAGAGAATTTGCAGAAACAAGATTAAATGATTGCATATTGAGGGTTATATATGTCCAATATATTAATTGACTCGTTAAAAAACGTTTCTAAGACTTTCAGAAACCCAAAGTGCAATAACATTAAGAGATATTAAATTAAATTAATTTTTGAAAATTATAGTGTGAACTTCTTTTTTTTAACTTAATAGGTTCGTTACTTTGCTATTCGGGTTTGGTTAAATGATAGTAAGCCGTAAATACTCGCACAAAGACATAAAAATGCATTTAAGTACAGGAATGCCAAAAACCAAATTCCTAGCCCGACAAAAAAAAAAAAAAAATATAACCACAAACAAGAAAAAAATTTTATTTTTAACAACTTTTTCAACAACCTTTTGATTGTTTTCTGTTTTTTTTTTTTTTTATAAGAAAAAACAAGTGTGAAAAATACAGTCGGTCTAGAAAGACTACGCGATAACCTATACCATGCGTTTAGGGAATTGGTCTTATGCCCAACTAATTGGGTATAGAAAATAAACATAAACAAAGCCTGAGTGGAATTTTTATTAATTTTTTTGCCGGCAGATCTGAAAAAGTTCATATCGGATGCTATATATACAGTGTTGGTCAAAATTAAAGCAACCAAAATCACTATTGAATTTATTGTATTTTTAAGCATGTCCTTGTTGTTTTTCCAAAATCTTCTTTATCATTTCTTACTCTTTATAATATTTCAAATAAAAAGACAAAACTGAAATTGTAAACTAAAAAACCGTTATATTTTTTTTTTGCAAATAAACTCAAAACGGCACTATTTTAGTTGGACATAACATAAGCAACTTTAAGCAAGAACAAATTATATTCACCCCTGTTCTTGAAACCACTATCACAAAAAAAACTCGTAAATGAAAAAATTCTTAAATCTACGAGTTTTTTTGCTGTTCTCTAATTTCAATAAGAATATTTTTTCTCGTTTTAATTCACATAGAAAAGGCTTTGTGAAATCAAAACAAATGCCCTTTTTTCTACTAAGCAGGTCTTAAGAGATAAAAAAAACTAATTGATATTTAAACTCTAACATGTTTTTTATTGTATCTTGTCATTATTTTAATAATTAGACATTAATTTTATGAAAAAAAAAAAACGATTTCAAAAACGTCTACATTTTGCGCTGATTAAAAAAAAAAAAACTCGTAATAAGTGGTAGATGCTAATAAAACACACTTTTTGCGATGATACTGTTCTATAATTATAATAAAAACTTTTTATTTACACAATCTATTTTCCATTATAATGTTTTCAATTATAACATAGACTCTTTATGCACTAATTATTGCAAATAAAGGAATTAAAAAAATTTTTTTCATCAAATCACATATTTTTATTTTTTTGCATATGTTCGAAACAGTAGTGATGCCAGTCAAATCCAATTTATTTGAATATCGAAATTTTTTTTTGGTGATGCATAACTTTTTTAAACAAGAAAAGTCATTTTTATTTGAATGAAATTGAAGCACAAAAACATTTTAATGAACAAATCAGTTGTTATTTAAAAAAAAATATTTTTTTTTATACATTTTCTATAAACTTAAGAAAAACCATGCACAAAATACTTAAAATTTTTTTGTGAAACTGAATAAAGAACCATATGGCACCTCGGTTTCTAGATAACATATGTTCTTAACTCAAACATATGGTTCTTAACTCAAACATGTTTCCATTAAATAAATAAAAAAAGTGGTTTCAAGAAACCCAATATTTCAATTCCATGTGATTTTAAATTCACTCTTATTCAAATAACAACGTTTCAAGAACAGGGCTGATTGTCTCTATTTTCAACGGCTTGTATTAGCATTATCTTTTAATTTAATTTAAGTTGACCGACAGCTAGTTGCGTTGTGTATTTGATATTTAAATCAAATCGTCATGGCTCATGGTAAATACACTGAAAACTTAAAAAATTAAATGATTAAGGATTTTTTGAATGGAAAGAGTCAAATAGAACTAGCTAAAAAACATAATATTAATAAATCTGAAATATTCTGGCTTTTAAAAAAAATATAATAACAACAAAATCTGTAAAAACATTGCATTTGGGTGGAGCACCACAAAAGACAAATGAAACGACACACCGTCACATTGTGCAAAAATATCCATTTAAATCATTAAAAACTATTTAAATGAGTTAAATTTAAATATATATTCAAGGAGTGTTGTTCGCCGAACATTAGGAGCAGGTTTACGAAGCCTCAGGCCAGCAAAAAACACTGCTCACTAAGAAGC
Source organism: Cordilura impudica (assembly GCA_963682025.1). NCBI lineage: Eukaryota > Metazoa > Arthropoda > Insecta > Diptera > Scathophagidae > Cordilura > Cordilura impudica. The sequence goes on along the minus strand of OY821520.1, from coordinate 130,373,429 downwards.
ACTTGGAAAAAGGCAAATGTAGCATATCAATATTTGTAGGCATCATTTTACACAAAAATACCATAACTGGAAGCCTGAAAAATGGAAAACTGTTTAATTTAGCGACGCACAGTGGACCATATTTTGAGAAGGCGGCCAAAAATCATTTTTTTTTTGTTACCGATTTTAAAGTTATGTTATTCATTTCAAAGTAAATACAAGTAAACCTCGGAAGACAAAAAATTGCGACTCTATCTCAACTATATCACAGCGAACAGGGTCTTCGAAAATGGGCTTTCTCAGTATTTTGCTAAAATTAAAAATTTCTTTGTAAATTTTTATTTTTGAATGCCGGTAACTTTTTCGATTTAAAAGATTTTGAAGTGAAATAATTTTGTGGCTTCCATACTATTAATGTTAGAAATGTAAAATCACTGACTCATTCCAAAATTAAAAAAAAATTTTTTTTAAAAAAGGTCAAAATTTTCCGAAAATCTCCTACTTAATAGAGCATAACTCCTGCCAGTCAAAAACAGTCAGAAAAAAATCTTGCACCCTTCTATAGTCCGAACTCTTCTACAGTAAATGGTAAATGGCACTCTTCTATAGTAAATGGTAAAAAAAAACTATTGCGACATAGCCCTTTAAGATATGATCAGGTATGCTTCACCTTTTAAAAAGGCTTAGGGTGTGGGTTTTTTATGCTTCTAAAAGTGGTAATAAAAGATAAAAATTTGTAAATGGTAAAAAAAAACTATTGCGACATAGCCCTTTAAGATATGAGCAGGTATGCTTCACCTTTTAAAAGGGGTTAGGGTGTGGGTTTTTATGCTTCTAAAAAAGGTAATAAAAGATAAAAAAAAAAAAAAAACAAACTATAAAAGATAAAAATGTTTGTTTTACATAATTGCAAGAAAGAGTATTTATAATAATGTTTCCACAATTATTATTCATTACAATTTGTGCAATGCCTAAGTACTGTTACAGAGATCTGGCAGATATTTATTTTCAACGAAATAATGTAGACGATGTAATTTTGCATATAGTGAGCAACGACTTGTTTAAGAATTGTAACCTAGAAGACATTGAAATGCACAAAGGAAAAATTACTAATTTTGCATCAAATTTGAAAAGACGGTACATTGAATGCTCTCATAGCAAGGCAAATATGTACAAACGTTACCAAGACTGGTTAATAAAGGAACTTATTTTTGAGAGTGCATCTACAACTGCCAACGAAAGTGGAAAAAAGGGTCGACCAGCAAAACCAATTGATACTGATCATTTAAAAAGAATTGGTAATGGCAGCATTACTTTAATTTCTAAATGGGGATGTGATGGATCCTCTGATCAGAAACAATACAAGCAAGTTAATGCCGAAAATTCATCAGATGGTAATTTATTTATGGTATCTTTCGTTCCATTGCGTTTAACAAAAAGGTATAGCGTCTTAGAGCCGTCAACTAGTAGAGCAGCAGAAATTGATATATGGAAAAATGAAATTCCTTCTTCAACAAAGTATTGCAGGCCAATAAAATTTGCATTCAAAAAGGAAACCAAAGATGTCATAACTGAAGAAGTTCAAAAAATAAAAGATCAAATTAAGGAACTTCAACCAGTAATATTTAAAATTGATGACCAAGACATTGAAGTTCATTTTAAAATGTGTCTCACAATGATTGATGGAAAAGTTGTACAAGCTTTAACTGGAACAAAGTCAACGTCAAGCTGCATTATATGCCAAAAGGCATCAAGTTTTAAGGAAGCCTACGAATTTGGAATATCCCCTCTTCATGCTAGAATACGTTTCATGAAGCATATGCTTAAATTGGGTTATGATTTGGAATTTGGTCCTTTAGGCGAAACAGTCAGAAAAAACAAAGAAAACGAAGAAAAAAGAAAGCAAAAAAAAAACAAATTCAACAAAAATATCTACAGCTAGGCCTCGTAATCGACCAACCAAAACAAAGGCAAGGAAACACAAATGATGGAAATACTGCAAGGAGATTTTTTTCCGATCCGGAAACAACAGCATTTATCACAGGTGTAGATCATGAATTAATAAGACGATTCAAAATCATATTACAAGTTCTAGCATGCAGCAGAAAGATAAATGCAAAAAAAAATTGGAGAGTACGCCAATAAAACAGCTATACTTTATAATGAAAAATACTCTTGGAGATATATGCCATCCACAGTTCATAAAATTGTGTACCATGGGGAACAAATAATTCAAAACAATATGCTACAAATAGGAGATCTATCTGAAGAAGCGCAAGAAAAAAGAAACAAAGACTACAGATTCTTTCAGGAGCACAACACAAGGAAAATGTCCAGATGTTGTACTAATGAAGACCTTATCACTATTTTGTTGTGCACTTCAGATCCATATATGTCCAACATTCGTCAAAAATGGAAAACTACCTCTAATGAATTAGACGAAGAAGCTAAACAACTTCTAGAAGATGAAATCAAGGCCATTTAGAAGAAATTTTTACTAAAATGGTTGATTTAAAGTACTTTTTCATTACACTAACAATACGTTACACTTTTTTTGAATAGTTAAAAAATATTCCTGATTTAAAAATTTATATATTTTGTAAATTTACAATAAAAATTGTTATATTTCATAAATTTACCATAAAAACTGATATAGAAAATTGATATAGAAAAATTTAACTAAAGCAAAAACATACGAGTTTTTCATTGAAACTTCTCTATCTTGAACCAATATAAGGTAACTTTTACGTTCGCTGCTTACTAAATTTTATTTTAACTCGGGATCTTTAAAAAAAAACAACTTTTGGCCCTTGTGCACATTAGTACTAAAAAGTGTACGGGGGCCAATGTTTGTCATTTTCTGAAAAAATTAACTTATATTAAAAAAAAATCCTTTTTTTTTACCTTTTAACACTTTTTGTACTAAAATTCAGCTACAAATGAAAATGTATTTTAAACCCAGCGTAACTTTTTTTGTTTTCGGTCGAGAATTACGTTTTATAGCAAAAGGTTAAAGTCTCACCTACCAAACAAAAAAAACCGCATATTAAAATTCCGATCCAATCAAAAGTTATAGATTTTTGACCGCCTTCTCGTCTAATGTTCCGCTGTGCGGCGAGTAGCTGGTCGGGCTTTTACTTCTAAACAACCTTTAAAAGAAGTGCTGGAAACTGAGTGGACAAGCATTCCAGCCAATATTATCAACCACCTTATTGAATCCATGGCACGTAGATGTCGCGAAGTTATAAAAAACAATGGATTTTTCACTAAATTTTAAATAATATTAAATGTTGCTTTTGTTCTGTCCAACTGAAATGGTGCCATTTTGAGTTTTTTTTTGCAAAAAAAAAAAAAAAATATAGCGGTTCTTTTAGTTTACAATTATAGTTTTGTCTTTTTATTTGTAATGTTATAAAAATACAAGAAAGGTCTTTTGTGATTTTGGTTGCTTTTGTTCTGACCAACACTGTTTATGGGGACTAGGCCGAAAAATGCAATGAAATCATTTGTTTTTTTTTTTTTTTTTTGATACATTTAAGTGAAAATTGGTAAACAGTCTTATATGGGGGCTATAGGGTTTGTTTTTCGACTACTGATAAATGAATGTAGTAAACAGACACAAACCCAATTTGACCAAGATCTGTACGATAATTTGAATATTATGGCAATTTAACTCGATCCCATAGGGGTCATTTGTATGGGGACTAGGTCTGAACATGAACCGATTTTCACTAATTTCAATAACGTTCATTCTGTGGCCGAGAAGGGCATCGCTAAATCGACTCAGAAAGTAATTCTAAGTCGATTGATATAATAAAATGACACAAAGTCATTTTATCCTGACCACCATTTAATTGTGACCAACTTAACTGTTTTTCTTTGAAAGAATTTTACCAAAAACTAAAAATAAAATAACATATTGGTCTAAATAAATCTATACAAACAAGTTATCAGAAGGCCCGCTGAATTATTGATTCTAAACGATCACAATGAAAAACTACTTTGAACACATCAAATACAAATACAGCTTAATTACATGCACACTGATGAAACATTACGTTAACAAAAATAATAAAATAGCATAGATCACATCGAAACTTTTTACTGGATTATCAAATATATGGAATTATACCACACAACATTAAATATACAACCAAACACCTGGTATTCTCCTTTGAAACAACGAAAATCAAAAACCTAGCAGAAAAAATAGAACACAACCTTCACATCAAACTAAGAATTAAGCAAACGAATATCACAATTCACCATTTAACAGCAAAATTAATATAAACCAAAAACCAAATACGGAGAACCTTAGACACAGAAGATTTCGAAAATTTTACATCTAGACAGTCAACATCATACAGGATAATCTTCAACAAAATACAAAAAACTAAAGAACGTAAATTACAAATTCTAAAAAACACAGCATTCAAACATTTCGGATTAAAATTCAATCCAGAATGGTTCATTAACAACACCAACATCAAATTTACACATGAAATGCAACGGATACTTTCTATGGGAAACAAATTTACATTACCCATTCACTAGGAACATTTCTCAACAATACACATTATAGCTGGACTTTGAACAAGGAGTACAAACCATAACCGAAGAGAAAGAAAAGGACATAGCGAGAAACAAAATTGCGGATAAGATCATCAATTACAAACGCAGAATAAACAAGTAAGAAAATTATAGTCGGTCTAGACCGACTATACGATACCCTATACCATGCGTTTAGAGACCCTATCTCTTAGGACAAACTAACTGGACATAGAAAATAAGATAAACCAAATTTGAGTGGGATTTTTATTAATTTTTTTGGCTGCAGATATGAAAAAGTTCATATCGGATGCTATATCTATATGGGCACTAGGCCTAAAATTGGACCGATCCTGATCATGTTTGGTAAGGTATCTTATATTTTGCAAAAATATATAAAGGGTCCGCCATCTAACGTTTTTTTTTTTCAACTAGTGCTTATTTCGTGAATGGTAACACTTAGCTCATGTCTGATTTGACAGATAATTAGTTGTATCCTTCCGCTGAACGAATATGGTTGTGTATATGCTTGACCAACGCTAGGAAATATTGCGACATTACTTTGAAAATCATGGTAATGTTGCAGAATGTGTGCGAAAATTGCGTACGGATTTTGGAAGAAGAAAAGCACCGTCAGTTCCGTATGTTCGTTGTCTTGTGAAAAAAGTGAAAGAAACTGGCATCCTCATCGATAAACCAAAGCGTGAAAAGCCAAAAACAGTGCGTACACCCGAGAATATTGCTGCTGTGGCAGAAAGTGTGCGTGCCATCAACATCAATTCACCGTCGTTCTCAAGAATTGAACATTTCGGAGGCATCATTGAGACGAATTTTGCATAAAGACCTTGGTATGACGCCATACAAAGTCCAATTGGTTCAGGAGTTGAAGGCAACTGACCATCCAATGCGTTTTCGCTTCGCTAAGTGGGCCAGCGATCGACTTACAGAAGATGCCGATTTTGCCAAAAAAAAATCATCTTTTCAGATGAAGCTCATTTTGATCTTGGCGGGTATGTAAACAAGCAAAATTGTCGCATTTGGGGGACAGAAAACCCGCACGCATACATTGAAAAGCCGATACACCCAAATCGAGTCACTGTTTGGTGCGGATTTTGGTTCGAAAATGCGCAAGGAGTGGCCGTTACAGTCAATGGCGATCGTTATCGGGCCATGTTGAACGAATTTTTGTTCACAAAACTTGAAGAGGAGGATATTGGCAACATTTGGTTTCAACAGGACGGGACTACGTGCCACACAGCCGAAGCTACACTCGATGTTTTACGCCTTGTTTTTGAAGATTGCATTATCAGCCGCAGAGCTGATGTCGTTTGGCTACCTCGGAGCTACGATTTGACACCGTTGGACTATTATTTGTGGGGTGTCCTCAAAGATAATTGTTACGCCAACAAGCCAGAGGCAATTGACGCTTTAAAGGACAATATTCGTGAAGCCATTGGTGAAATACAGCTGCACACAATCGATAATGTGCTTAAAAATTGGACCGATCGTGTAGGCTACTGCATGGCCAGCCGAGGCAGCCATTTGAATGAAATTATTTTCCATTATTAACCGGAAGGATTGTACTTTCAAATAAAAAAAGAAATTTGAGATAATATTCAGTAGTTTTTTTTTTATAGCATTTTCAAAAAAAAAAAGTTATTTCGCGGACCCTTTACACAGATGTGACTCTTATGACAGCTGCAAAAACGTAATCTCGGACCGTATGGTTTTGTGTTACTTTATCACCATTTTGTTTTGTAAAGAGCGAAAGAGATTTAAAAAATTAAATATGCAAAATATAATGTGAGCAAGCGAACAGCTGTACAACATGTTTTCAACCACTGTCAGTATAAAAAAAAAATAATAATGAGCTAAGTTTTGGTCCAGTTGCGGACGGAGTCACGAAACTTTTCACACCTTGAAATGCCACCACTGCCTTCAACTAATCTCGTAAATTGTGGTAATCTAAAGCAAGAGTATCGCTTGCATGTAGAGTGCATTTCATCAGTCTTAATCGTAATTTGTCGGGTTGGCATCGGTATACGGATGTATCAGCTCCAGTAACACCATAGCAACATAACGACGATCCTTCAATCATACCTACACAGCCTGTGAGCCAAACTTGTCCTCAGAATGGTCAGGCCGGTGCTCTAGGTTGGAATGTGGTCGATAGTGCTAATATACGTTAGTTGGAAAAATTAGCATCTATAACTTGAATTTTGCTGTTCGAAGACCCATGTTATGGAAAAAAAAAGAGGAAAATCCGATTTTTACCGCTTTTATAAGTGAAGAATAAAATTAAGTTTTTTATGGGTTTGTTTAAAAAAATTGATTTTTCATTAAAATACAATTTCTAAAATGAAATTAATAGTTTTATGAAATTCATCACTTTTGTTATTTTCGTTGGGAATTGAAGAATGTTTACAAAACTGACTTTTTTTAAATAAACTAGTATAGCCCAGCGCTCGAAATTCGAGTGCAAATTCTAGGAAATATTATTTTTTCTTCCAATGTTTTTTAATTAATTGCATTATTAATTTTACTAATAACTACTGTATTAGTAGGATATTTAATATTTATATTATTCTTTAATAAATATGTAAATCGATCCACTGAGTGTTCTTAGACTTGTGTCAACAGCCTACGTTAATTAGAACTCTAGTTATAGAGGTTTGAGTGAAGGAAAATATTGAAAAAATGTTGAAAAAATTGAATGCAAAGTTGATTGTACACGCATAACTTTCCTCAAACTCAACGAATTTAAGCAGTTAGCTCAAAAGAAAGAGCTTGATCCACTGAGTGTTCTGAGAGTGAAACGATCAAGATCCATTCATCAGAAGAGGAGCTATGAGAATTCGAATTGCTTGAGTGAATGTGTCCCATAAGAAATGTACAGGGAAGAATCGCGTTTGAGTATAACTTGAGTAAGGTGGGAGTTGAGTAAATTTCAATGATTAATGACATATCTGTGTCCAAATACCTTTCAAGGAAAAAAATGAAGGAAATCGGCCGGATAGAACGGCCAGACGGACTGACTTTAGTTTTCATAAATTTTTTTAATATACATATAAGAAGATAACATAAAATTAGCCCACAAACCTAACCACACACTAAACAAACTATTCACATAAATAAGAATATACAAATTATAACAAAATAATGTTATTTACGAAATAAGATGTAACGAGAATGAAAACTGTAAACAAGTGTACATAGGAACGACAAAAAGATCGCTTGAAAAGAGAATGACAAACAATACAAACGTAGGAACTTTAAAAGAGAATTAAGAAAACCAAACGCTAAAAGTCATGGTATAAGTTGACTCTTACAAAATTTGTTTAAGTTTTCATTACACTATTTTTAGCAGTGTGCTCTGTGTGATATTGAACCGAATTTTAATTTAATGATCCAGTCGCTTATGTGGACAATATATTGTGAGATTACATCTATTTTTTTGTTTTCATTCCGATTTACGTTAAATTTATACAAGTTATTATATGCGAAAATGGCCCAAACCTTTTTGTACTCGGGTTATTCAAAGTACTTTGCCTACGCAGTTTTTGCGACACTTGAAATCGAACCATTAACAATATAGCTATTGAAAATTAAGTTTTTCGATATTAGAGAGACTTATTTTTACCACATCGCTGCCGGGCACTTCATACAAATGGAATAATAGCGAAACATACAGCTTCGCTTAAAACGCTGTCCTCAAAATGTTGCAAGAAGAGACAACATATGCTGTTGCGCCTATAGACCAAACACTTAACGAAAAATTATCTTCTTAACCATATTTATCCCTATAACACTATGTGGTGAGCCGATTTAGCAATGTCCGTCCGTCCGTCTGTGTGTCATGTATTTTGATTAAATTTAGTGTACAATCTTTTATCGGCCACAGCATGAACGCTATTGAAATTGGTGAAAATCGTTCCATGTGCACACCTAGTCCCTATACAAATGACGCCTATGAGATCGACTTAATTTGCTATTATATTCAAATTATCATTATGTGGTTATTATTTATCAACTTCAAAAATGAACCGTGTAGGACAATTCTTAGTCATAGCCCTCGTATGGAACTGATTCCCAGTCTTCACTTAAATCTATCAAAATTACTTTTTTTCTAATATGGTTTGTATATGTTTCTTCAAAAAATAAGTGACCTTACCAAATATGGTCAGGATCGGCCCATGTTTCAACCTAGTCCCCATATAGCATCCGATATAAACTTTTTCGTATCCGAAGTCAAAAAAAATTAATAACAATACCACTCAAATTTGGTTTATACCAATTTTCTATGTGTAATTAGTTGGACCTAAGAGATAGGTTCTCTAAACGCATGGTAAAAGGTATAACTTCTGTTCCTGCGGTAAAATCTCATCTTCAGCTGACTTGTGACTGATACCGACAAAAACTTTCAGGCCTCAGAAGTATACATTATTATATATCTGTATTTATAATATATGTTACTAATTTTACTAAAAATAAGTAACAGTGTCCAAGTCGTCAGATTCGCATCGTTTAGTACTTCATATTGTACACTGAGGGATATGCTAACACTTTAAGAAATGGTGCAGTTCTACCAACACAATCTCTTGCTAATATTGGTAGAATATTTTTTGGACACCTAAGAAACCTCAAAATTCAATTAAGATCGAATAATTCTCGAATTCACCACAAGATTCTTAAAATTTTCAAGTATATTATTTAAAAAATATTGATTTTGGAAGACAAAAGAGAGGATTTGTATGCAATGCTCGGGCGCCAATTTTAATTTTCAATGATATCGTCACAAATAACCATCAAGATAATTTTTTAAAGTACCAGAAACATTTTAAAAAACTTCCGAATATTATCCTCGTGGTCTATACAGACCGTATAGGTGTATATCTTTTAAAAAGCGATTTTATTAAAAGAACAGCGATAAAAAAATGTTTAACCAAAAATGGCATTTTTATGTAACAAGCGGTTATTTTATATAGCTGGATTTATTTTTCGGGTGCCAATTTCAATTTTCATTGATATCGTCACAAATGACCATCAAGATAATTTTTTAAGCACCAGAAATATTTTCTTTTTAAACTACAAACTATCCTAAAAAGCTGCAGAATATTACCCTTTAGGGTCTTTACACATAGATTTATGTATATGTCGATTAAAAATATTTTTTATTAAAAGCAATACGATAAGAAAACAAATTTTTAACAATATTGTGTGGTAGAGAAGCTTCATCTCCATGTAGTTTTTTGAAAATAAAAACTACTCTCTGAATCTTGTAACCTCTTCTACGCTTTTAGTTATCAACCGAATTTGAAAGGTTATGTTTTGGAGATGTACACATTATCTACAGATGTGCAGCATCTTTACAGATGTGCACCATCTGGTACATTTTTTTTAAGTATTAATCATTTAAAGTTGCTACTAACACATACATAAAACACAAAGAACTATACAATGCTGTGTGTGTTTATTAAATTTGTTAATGTGCTTGCAACTTTGTATATCAAAAGCCCTGTGTTGATTTGTGAATTGGCTAAAATTGATTAGCATAACTTTAGGCTCTTATTAAATTATTTATTATTCTGTGTGTTCATAAATAATTAAATTGGACTTTAATAAATTTTATGAAAAATTCACAATTTTGTTCACAATTTTGTGAATTTTATTTAAATATTCATAAATTTTTTTATACATATAGGTTAAAAATAAAATTGAAAGAAAAAAATTTTATGAAAAATAAAAAATAAATAAAATTTCCTAGACTCTGCTAGTATTTTTTCATCAGATCGGCTTCTGGCATTATATTATAATAATTGGTATAATTATTTTGTTATAATTGATTTGATTTTTTTTATCTGAAATTTGTTTCTAAAAGATAGAGATGGAGATGGAGCTTTTCACTGCTACATAAAAAGTTTAAAATACAAAAAAGCAAATGCAATTCATGTAAAAAAAAAATATTTTTTACTTTAAAATAATTTTTTTTCAAACTATTTACATTTTAGTGACTATTTTGTGCTTTTGTAAACATCTATACGCTCTGGGGAGTAAAATCTATATCACAATACAATCACAAAGCCAGAGTAAGACAAAAACGGTGTGAGGTACGATTGTATTGGTGAAAAAATTAGGAAGTGTTTGGAAATAAAATGAAGGCATGATTTGATTAGGAATTGTTTGGAGATAAAATGAGGGAGCGAATATCGTTTAAAACGTTTTGAAAAATGAAAAAAACGAAAAGGAAAAATAAAAAATTTAAAATAAAAAATATAAAATGAAAAATGAAAAAAAAAAATTTAAAAATTAAAATTTAAAAATTAAAAATTAAAAATTAAAAACTAAAAATTAAAAATTAAAAATTAAAAATTAAAAATTAAAAATTAAAAATTAAAAATTAAAAATTAAAAATTAAAAATTAAAAATTAAAAATTAAAAATTAAAAATTAAAAATTAAAAATTAAAAATTAAAAATTAAAAATTAAAAATTAAAAATTAAAAATTAAAAATTAAAAATTAAAAATTAAAAATTAAAAATTAAAAATTAAAAATTAAAAATTAAAAATTAAAAATTAAAAATTAAAAATTAAAAATTAAAAATTAAAAATTAAAAATTAAAAATTAAAAATTAAAAATTAAAAATTAAAAATTAAAAATTAAAAATTAGAAATTAAAAATTAAAAATTAAAAATTAAAAATTAAAAATTAAAAATTAAAAATTAAAAATTAAAAATTAAAAATTAAAAATTAAAAATTAAAAATTAAAAATTAAAAATTAAAAATTAAAAATTAAAAATTAAAAATTAAAAATTAAAAATTAAAAATTAAAAATTAAAAATTAAAAATTAAAAATTAAAAATTAAAAATTAAAAATTAAAAATTAAAAATTAAAAATTAAAAATTAAAAATTAAAAATTAAAAATTAAAAATTAAAAATTAAAAATTAAAAATTAAAAATTAAAAATTAAGAATTAAAAATTAAAAAGTAAGAATTAAAAATAAAAAATTAAAAATTTAAAAATTAAAAATTAAAAATTAATAATTAAAAATTAAAAATAAAAAATAAAAATTAAAAATTAAAAATAAAAAATTAAAAATTAAAAATTAAAAATTAAAAATTAAAAATTAAAAATTAAAAATTAAAAATTAAAAATTAAAAATTAAAAATTAAAAATTAAAAATTAAAAATTAAAAATTAAAAATTAAAAATTAAAAATTAAAAATTAAAAATTAAAAATTAAAAATTAAAAATTAAAAATTAAAAATTAAAAATTAAAAATTAAAAATTAAAAATTAAAAATTAAAAATTAAAAATTAAAAATTAAAAATTAAAAATTAAAAATTAAAAATTAAAAATTAAAAATTAAAAATTAAAAATTAAAAATTAAAAATTAAAAATTAAAAATTAAAAATTAAAAATTAAAAATTAAAAATTAAAAATTAAAAATTAAAAATTAAAAATTAAAAATTAAAAATTAAAAATTAAAAATTAAAAATTAAAAATTAAAAATTAAAAATTAAAAATTAAAAATTAAAAATTAAAAATTAAAAATTAAAAATTAAAAATTAAAAATTAAAAATTAAAAATTAAAAATTAAAAATTAAAAATTAAAAATTAAAAATTAAAAATTAAAAATTAAAAATTAAAAATTAAAAATTAAAAATTAAAAATTAAAAATTAAAAATTAAAAATTAAAAATTAAAAATTAAAAATTAAAAATTAAAAATTAAAAATTAAAAATTAAAAATTAAAAATTAAAAATTAAAAATTAAAAATTAAAAATTAAAAATTAAAAATTAAAAATTAAAAATTAAAAATAAAAAATTAAAAATTAAAAATTAAAAATTGAAAATTAAAAATTAAAAATTAAAAATTAAAAATTAAAAATTAAAAATTAAAAATTAAAAATTAAAAATTAAAAATTAAAAATTAAAAATAAAAAATTAAAAATTAAAAATTAAAAATTAAAAATTAAAAATTAAAAATTAAAAATTAAAAATTAAAAATTAAAAATTAAAAATTAAAAATTAAAAATTAAAAATTAAAAATTAAAAATTAAAAATTAAAAATTAAAAATTAAAAATTAAAAATTAAAAATTAAAAATTAAAAATTAAAAATTTAAAATTAAAAACTAAAAATTGAAAATTAATAATTAACCAGTTGAAATAATAAATATTTTCATATTAGCAGAGCCTCAAAATAATAAAAAAAAAATTATTTTTTTACATTAAATAATTAAATAATCCTCCAATAGTGATCAAAATATAAATTATTCAGGATCAAATATTAAAAAAAATAAATAAAAAAGTTTGCAAAAACAAAAATAAATTATTAAAAAAAAAAATTAAAATATTTATTAAATTCTTTTTTAACTGCCGAAAAAAATCAAAGATATAAATTACTCAGAACAAATATATATATAAATATATATATATAATAAAAATAAAATTTTTAAATTAAAAAATAATTTTAATTACAAAATAATAAAAAAAATTTTTTTTTAAATTCAGTAGTTAAACAATGCCCCAAAAGTTACTAAAATAAAAATTATTCAGAAACAAATATTTAGAAAAAAAAAAAAAAATATTACAAAAAAAAATTATTAAAAAATAAAAAAATTAAAATTTGATTTAAATATATATAAAAAAAAATAACTTATTTAGAAAATATATATAAATATGTAACCTTCTCCGAAAAAAGGGACCTAGTGTGTGAAAATTAAGTTTTGAGAAAAAAACGCATTTAAAGTTTCTACACACTTTTAGGTACCAGAATCCGCCGTTTTTGACACAACCCGTTTTTTGACACACTAGGTCCCTTTTCTCGGAGAAAGTCACATATATAAAAAAATATAATTAAAATAAATGTTTTAAATTAAAAAATTATTTTAATTGAAATTAAAAAAATTAAATTATTTCTTTTTAAATTAAATAACTAAAATAATCCTCCAAAAGTAGTCAAAATATAAATTATTCAGAAACAAATATTTATAAAAAAATAAAAATAACAAATAAAAAATATTAAATAATTAAAAGACAATTTTAATTGAAAAATAATAAAAAAATATTTATTTTTAAATTAAATACTTAAAAAATAGAAATACATAAAATTTTAAATTTTAAAGTCACCAACATATAAATTTTTCAGAAAAGAATATATAAAAATAATAACTAAAAAAAATTTTTAATTAAAGAATAATTTTACGATGAAAAAGTCACTATATCATAATATATTCAATTATTTTAAAAACAATAACAAAATATTTTTTCAAGTCTACAACAAAAACGTATGGTGCTCCTTGATTGAATTCTCATTACGTTGGTTTCACCAAAGGCATATGAATTTAACTTTTCACCTATTTACTACTTTTGGTTACCGATTAGGATTGGTATAAGTTTTATAAGTTTTTTTTAATGTGAATTGCATTTATAAATTTTAAAAGTTTTATGTTAAAAACTCCTGATATAACTCAACGACTCTAACTACACGTAATTCGTCTCTGCTCGTGTCTATTTTAATAAGATTCGATATTTTTAACCAATTTTTTTTTTGTTTATGAGAATATTATTTAAGTGCTTTTTTTAAAAATATGACTGTTTTTTTTTAATTTTTGTAAAAATTCTCTAAAATCATCAATGGTCGATTTCAACTGTTTGCCGAAATTCGTCTAGAAACCGATTAATTTTATATAAAGGTTTTTTATTTCAATTAATACACTTAAACAAAAATACACATTAATTAATAGACTAACTAATACAAATCTTAAAACAAACTCAAAAACTTTATTTAAAAATAACACTGTAATTTCTTACCTTTTTTTAGTTTGCTTGTGTAGTTGAGTTTTTCTGTCTAGCATACAAAAATAAAATCTAAAAAAAATAAACATAATTTATATAAATAAATAAAACAAAAATGTAGAGTTGTAGCTAGTTAAACAATGAGCAAAAAAAAAAAAGTAAAAACAATGCTGAATTTGCTTCAAACTCTTAAATACTCGTTCTTACGCATAAATTAAATTGTTTAGTTCAAATAAAGAAAAAAATATAATAATTTTAAATTTTACTAAAGCATGATGTTTGGTTAAACATGTTGCAATAGTATTAACAATTTGAATATAATTAATATTGAAATGATCCCAGTTTATGAAAAGAAAATCCTGCTCGCAGATTTTTTTTTTTAATAGTTTCACAAACTAAAACCCCAGCGGCTGTTTTTTTTTTTTTTGCTTAATTCATATCAATCAAATAATTTCAGTTTCAGATATGATTTTTAACAATACATATAAGAAATAAATGTTGACACATTTTAATAAATATTAAAATTTAAAAGAAAATTACGTTTATTTTACCAAACGTATTTAATTTCTATAATTACGACCATCTCACAAGTGCTAATTAGAAGTTTAAACACAAATATATAAAAATCAGAATTTTAAATTAAAAAAAAAAAATAATTACAAAGGAATCGTAATAATTTGCCTGCTTTGCATTTGTTTTACACATTTTTGGTTAAAACATTTTCATTTGTTTAGTAATTGATTTTGATTTATAAACTGCTTTTTTAAAACAAACAACCTCTAATTTCACACTGCTGGGTTAAGCTTTAGATAATCATAATTCGCAAGAAATTAAAAAATATACATATATTGTATGAAAATTTTGTTAGCTAAGCAGAGTCTGAAATTTGAGGTAGATTGCCGGAAAAAAAGAAAAAACAACAAAACTTATAAAACAAACATTAGCTGCAGTAGAAAAGCTTATATTCCACTTCTAACACTTAGTGTATTTCCCTTACTCTTAAAAATCAGTCTATGCTTCTAATCAATTTAATTTATTTTTTTTCCTTCTAACTAGTAGTAAGTAAGGTGGCGTCACAATTTTACATTATTACTTAACTTATTTGGTCAAGTTTTAATCTAGTATTGTGAAACCAGACCCCAATGTTTTTCTTGTATTTCATGGCTTTGCTTTTAAACAGAAAATGGCTTTTATTGTTGTCCTTAAATTATGGTATTATTTCGTTTCGTTTGTGTTTTTCTATTTTGCATGCATATATTATTTTGAACACATTTATGCACATTTCGATGAAGATAGTAAAAATTTAGTTTAAGCCTTATTGAAATTTTTACAATTGTGAATTTATTTGTATTTTAAATATATATCAAATTGTTTTTGCAGTTTTTCGTTCGTCTGGATCATATACGAAAGTGTTTTACACAAAAAGGTGGAATTTTCGTATTGGAAGAATATAGTAAGTAATCGTTTTTCTTTGTCAGTCTTCATTAACCAAAATTATGAGTTATTGCTCGGGCGCCAATTATTTTTTTTTTCGTTTTTTATTACAATTTAAATTTTTAAAAAGATATATAACTTACAAATCAGTTCCATCATTTATAAAAACGTATTTGTTCGGATACATACAGTGGTGGCCTTATAATTATAAATGACTTTGCAGCATATAAACAGGGGCGACATTTCAAATAGCACGTTTTATAAGAAAACAAAAACAGTAACACATTTAGTTATTTTGCTTTTCACTATTTTTTGGACCCTTTTATATTTTTGTTAAGTACGACTACTTATTTATCAAATAGAACCAAAATGATCTTCCTGAAATTTCCACAGAGTCTTACTTCGGGCATGGGAAGTGCTATAGGCTATAATTTGCTTAAATATTTTTAGTGGGCGTGGCACCTCCCATAAAAAGTAAATTTTTTATATCATATACATTGAGTACTATGATAGGGAGAGCTTTTTGCAAATTTGTCTTAGGTCATCTTTATTATTAATGTGAGTAGTCAGACAAAAAAGGGGCGGGATCGAAAAAATGGGCGTGACACCCCCCATATAAATTAAATAATAAATGTCATATATCTGGTGTACTGTAATAGTGAGAAGCATGGGACATTGTATGAGCCCTTTCATCACGATGCGGGAGGGTAGCCAAGCACACCGAGTTACATCTAGTTTCTTATAAATATATAGTGAAATTCATTTAATAAGTTAAACTGACTAGTACTTTGTTTTTCAACTCGATCTTTTAACTAATACTCTCTGTCTGTCGTGGGGCAGCCCCATTCCCACTTATCCAATTGATCTGAAACTTCGCCCGTAGTTTTGTTGTGACTACAGATTAATTTTAAGGTAGCCACTCACAGTCACGCACAGTCACGGAGTGATCTAAATGTCATTCCCCTCATCTGATCGATCTGAAACTTTGTCCATGCACTTGCTGTGAAAAAAGATTAACTTTGACTTAGGTTTCCCCTCATCCAATCAATCTGAAAATTCATCGATATACTTGCTGTAAAGAAATATTAACTTCGACATAGTCACGCACAGTCACGGAGTGATTTAAACCCCATTTCCCCTCATCCAATCAATCTGAAACTTGCTCCATAGACTTGTTGTGATCAAAGATTGATTTTAAAATAGTCACGCACAGTCACGGAGAGATTCAAAACTAATATGCAAAAGAAAAGAAAGAGTTTTAATAAAAACTTTGTTTTTATGGGTTAGATTATTTATTTATTTAATTTAGCTACAAAAATAATAAATTATAAACATAATCATTAGAGTAAAAATGAGTCGTTAATCTTCCTTTAATAAAACCAACAGCATCGGATAAATTTAAAATTAAATTAAAGCATAGTGTCTGTTCACTTATGCGAAAATTATTCGAAATTATTTGATCTGTGGAAATTCAGCTAAACAGGTTCATAAGGTTCACAGGATTCCACGAAGTTATTCAGATTAAGTTTTAACATGAATAATGTTATATTAAAAATTATCCTTCTACTTTTCAAAGTAGGAAGCTTTATTAGAGCCAAACGACTGAGATACGATGGGAAACTCAATTCCGGATTCCACCGAAGATATCCAAGACAAAATAGTAAGAATTGTTTCTGAACTAATTTAAATTTTTTGATCAAGACATTGTACTGTGAACAAATTTTATGTTATATAAGGATCATTAAATTCTTTTGCCCACCGATTCATAAAACATAAAACACCATTTGCCTTATTAAGAATCATATTTACATGAGAATTAAAACTTAGTGTTTTATCGAAGTGAACTCCCAAATCTATGAACGAGTCAACTGAGTTCGGTTTTGTGTCATGGATGGCTTAGTCGTTCGAAGATGGCGAATATCTAGAGAAGGTCACAGACTGACATTTTTTTGGATTTAATTCCATTAAATTTACATTACACCATTTGTAGAAGCTATTTAGGTCAGACTGGAGACGTAGACTGTCTTCATTTTTATGAGAGTTGAGTAGATTTGTACATCGTCGGCATACATAAGGATATTACTATATTGAATAGACTTTGAAAGATCATTAATAAACAGCAAGCATAGGAGAGGTCCGAGGTGACTCCATTGAGGGACAACTGAAGTAACATCTATGTTAGGGTAGCCCTTCGTTATATGGAGGGAAAAAAAGTGTTCAAACTGTCGGTCTCCTAGAAATATGCGAATAGCAAAAAAACTGACAAATACAAAGATTTGGGCCAATCAAAAAACGTTTAGTCGTGGCGCAAAACAATTGAAAATTTCAAGTGTGTTTATTATTTTGTTATGTGATTTTACGAAAATTTCTTTCTATAATTTAATTTTTCCGACAAGCTGTTACATAATTCGGGATCAGTATTAAATTGTCCTTTCAAAACTTCAAAATCGTATGAAACCTCACCAAGAAATAGCAAATGCCCCAGATCACTTTCGTGCCAAAAAAAAAACTAGGTCATGAAACTTGATAGCATTTTTTTCAACTTTGAGAAATTGATTAAAGCCATCATTCTTTTTTTGTCTCTATACTTATAAGTACTCAGATATGAAGTATTGTTTTATTGCCACGTTGTTAACCTATTGCGCATTGAGACCGAAAATTGGAAATTTTTTTGATAAAATTTTTAAAACTCCTTTTTCAAGTTTGAAAATATTTTCTTAAACAAAATTTAAAAAAATGAATCTATCACTTTATGGTTTTATTAAAGGCATGGTGCAGATTAACTGTGTGAATTTTAAAGTAAATCCCTCTGCCGGAATTTTTTTGACAAGGATTTTATTTTCGCGGATTTCGAGATAAATTGGATTTTTGTGAAATATTCTGTAAATGTACTTTTTCTAAATACTTTGTATCAAAAATTCATCACTTTTCTACTTTTAAATATTATGTTTTATCTTAATAGCCTAGGGTTTCGAAAAAAAATAATATGACTTAATTAACCCTTTTGGGATTGGGGCCACATATGACCCCAAACTAATAAAAGACAATATATTAAAAAAATTCAAATATTTTGTAAGTGTTGTCCAATTTTTAGATGCGACACTCAAAATATAATAACCAAATATGCAGAAGTTTCGTTCCAAAAATTTGGGATAAATCCGAATACGTTAACCCATTATTTGCCAAGGCCAGCTTTGAATTTTAAGATATTTTATAATAAAAACAAGTAAGAAAATTATAGTCGGTCGAGACCGACTATACGATACCCTATACCATGCGTTTAGAGACCCTATCTCTTAGGCCCATCTAACTGGACATAGAAAATGAGCAAAAACCCAATTTGAGTGGGATTTTTATTAATTTTTTTGGCTGCAGATATGAAAAAGTTCATATCGGATGCTATATCTATATAGGGACTTGGTTCAAAAATGGACCGATCCTGATCATGTTTGGTAAAGTCTCTTGTATTTTGCAAAAATATATACAAACAAAATTTGAGAAGAATCAGTGCAATATTTTTGTTTTTTAATAGATTTAAGTGAAGATCGGGAAGCAGCTCTATATGGGGTCAAAGGGATCATTTTTGGACTACTCATTAATGGATGTAATGAATGCATACAAACCCAATTTGAGTAAGATCTATATGACAATTTGGATCTTATGGCAATTTATGTCGATTTCATATGGGTAATTTGTATGGGGGCTAGGTCTGAACATGGACCGATTCTCACCAATTTCAATAGCGTTCATCCCATGGCCGATAAAAGCCTATGTACCAAATTTCATCAAAATACATACATATTTGCGACCTGCAGTTTGATTACAAGCTTTACATGGACACACAGACGGACGGACGGACGGACGGACGGACATTGTTAAATCAACTCAGAAAGTGATTCTGATTCGATCGGTATAATTAAAGATGGGTCTAGGTCAAATATTTTTGGTTGTTACAAACAGCAGCACAAAGTTATTATACCCAAACCACATAGTTGTATAGGGTATAATGACCTGAAACGAGTTTTTCTATTAAACTTGTTGATACAAATATTTAGAATTTAAGAAAAATAATTCGGTTAATTTTTATTTATTTAACCATTCAGTGCTCCTAGGATCAAAATAATCCATTGTGGTATATCTTTGGTGCAATTATCTGCTTATTGCTCGCGAATATAAACTAAAACAACTTTTAACCAGTTTTGTTATAAAATTACTTTAGTTATGTAATAAAGTAATAGTTGAATTTCTTGCTGGCTCACCCACCAATTTGGTGGATATTGATAAAAAAACCTCAAAAAAAAAAAAAAAATCAGGTCAATCGGTGAAGATGCCATTACTTATAATGGTTGACATTTTTGGATTTTTTATAATCGGTCGCTTTATATTATCTTCAATGTCACCTACCTACATGTTTTGTAGTTTTAAATAGTTTATTAAATAAAAGTAAATTTCAAATATAATAATATATATAAAAGGTAATATTAAATTAATACTACTCTTAATGGAATAAATTACAAAATTAAATCAAAGTGAATTTCAAAAAACGTCCTATTTTTTAGACATATGACCTAAGTTGTTTTAATTTATATTTGCGAGCAATAAGCAGATAATTGGACCAGAGATATATCACAATGGATAATTTTGATCTCAGGAGCACTGAAGGGTTCAATAAATAAAAATTAACCGAATTATTTTTCTTAATTCTAAATAGTGGTATCAACGAGTTTAATAGAAAAACTCGTTTTAGGTCATTTTTATTTTAAAATATCTTAAAATCCAAAGCTGGCCTTGGCAAATAATGGGTTAGTGTTCTCGGATTTATCCCAAATTTTTGGGACGAAACTTCTACTCATTTGGTTATTATATTTTAAGCGTCGCATCTAAAAATTGGATAGCATTTACAAAATATTTGAATTTTTTGCATAAATTGTCTTTTATTAGTTTGGGGTCATATGTGACCCCAATTCCAAAAGGGTTAATGGAGTCATATTACTTTTTTCCGAAACCCTAGGCTATTAAGATAAAATATAACATTTAAAAGTAGAAAAATGATGAATTTTTGATACAAAGTATTTAGAAAGAGTACATTTACAGACTATTTCACAAAAATTCAATTTTTCTCGAAATCTGCAAAAAATAAAATCCTTGTCAAAAAATTCTGGCAGAGGCATTTACTTAAAAATTCACATAGTTAATCTGCAACATGTATTTCATAAAACCTTAAAGTGATAGATTCATTTTTTTAAATGTTGTTTAAAAACTTTTTTTCAAACTTGAAAAAGGAGTTTTAAAAATTTTATCAAAAAAATTTCCAATTTTCGGCCTCAATGCGCAATAGGTTAACAACGCGGTAATGAAACAATACTTCATATCTGAGTACTTATAAGTATAGAGACCAAAAAAGAATGATGGCTTTAATCAATTTCTCAAAGTTGAAAAAAATGCCATCAAATTTCATGACCTCGTTTTTTTGGCACAAAAGTGGTCTGGGATATTTGCTATTTCTTGGCGATGTTTTATTCGATTTTGAAGTTTTATAGCCTTTTGAAGGGATAAGCTAATACTAATCCTGAATTATATAACAGCTTGTCGGAAAAATTAAACTATAGAACGAAATTTTCGTAAAATCTGAAAAAAAGTCATATTTTCCCCACATGAACACACTTGAAATTTTCAACCGCTTTGCGCCACGACTAAACGTTTTCTGATTGGCCCAAAACTTTGTATTTCTCAGTTTTTTGCTATTCGCATATTTCTAGGGGGTGAGACCGACAGTTTGAACACTTTTTTTTTATTCAGGGCCACCCTAATCTATATATTTCGATTTAGATTTATTGAAAACTACGCATTGCTTACGATGTTTTAAGTACGAGAGAATCCATTTTAGGAAGTTGTGGGAGAATTCAATAATATCAAGCTTCGCTAGCTGTAGATTATGGCTAACTTTATCAAAAGATTTGCTAACCTTTATTTCTAAAAACGGCAGTGCATCGACGCTGGATTGACGATATTAATTTCTGACATGTTTCTAGGGGTATGAGATTCCATGCCTTAGAGATTTCATCCCATAATAGATTTAAGTTTGTAGCTTTAGTACAGCCAATTCGTATGTTTACGTTGTTCAACAGATTCTCAAACGAGTTTAGATCCGGGAATTAGGCGGACCATTGAACAATTTCGATTCTATTGTCATTGGGCCATTTTTATACATACTTTGCAGTATGTTTAGGATCGTTATCTTGTACAAACCTCCATCTGAATGGCACTTCTTCCTCTACATAAGGCATCAAAATGTCTGCTAAAATGTTTTTGGATACTATTTGTATAATCCATAGTGACCTCTATATGCGTAATCGTACTCACTCCATACCAGGTGTAGCTTCCTCAGACTAATGCACATCATCCACCATGTGTCATTACGTCTCACATACTTTTTTCCATTTGATCTGAAGCATTTGAACTTTGATTCATCCGTAAAAAGAATATTGTTCTAGCAATCATCAGACTTTTTCTAAAGAATCTTTAGCTAACTTTGAAATTATCTTTAGTAACCTTTATTATTTACACACAGTGTATTTTTAATTGTGCTTGTTCCCTAATTCTTGGTCCGCCTTGCTGTTACGCCTGCTTTTAATAATGATGTCTGTTGTTTTAATTTTTCAGTGTTGATAGCTTTATACACATCCTTTCTGTAACATACGTCAGCTTTTCTTTGAGATATTCAAGGACAAATCTTTGAAATTCAGGGTTTGAGTTCTTTGCTCTTGAAAAATTATAAATTTTATATATATATCCTTCTGAAATAAAAATGTTTTCCAAAGATTATATTTTTTTTTGTTTCTATGTGGAGAATTTTCACATGTGCTATTTGAAATGCCTGCTTTATTAGTAAAATTGATCTAACTTTAACAGTTTTTTAAAATAGAACCTCTCTTTTGTCACATAATATTCAAATAATATTTACATACAACTTAAGATTATCCTCGTAAAGTTAAACCAAATAGAGAAATCCTTTAATATTTTGCTGAATGAATCTCTTGAAACATTCGCCAGTCATTTAGGTACTAGTCTTTGCTGGACCAACTGAAACTATTTATCATTACTTCATGGATTTTTGTCCTTGAGATCTCTCTCTCTAAAATCGACCATAAGTTTTCAAGTGAGTTGAGATCAGGACTTCGAGGAGGCCAGTCCGGAACATCAATATTTTAATTCGCAAGCCAACACAGAACTAATCATAAAATATGCTTTGGGTCATTGTCATGCTGGAATATGTAATGGACGGGAATATTCTTAAAGGAATACAGTTGCATTACAGTTTTCAATAAGTCTTATATTGATTTTGATCCATTATTCCGTGAATTCGTACAACTGGACCCACAGCATGCCAAGAAAAAACTCTCCAGACCATAATAGAACAGCCATCGTATTTCACCGTTTTCATAGTGTGAAAACGAAACAAGTTAAATTTGGATTAGTCACTTCAGAGAACTCTTTTCGAGAAACGTGAACCTTTTCTAAGCATTTTCCTTTCAAACTGCAACCGCTTCTTTTACTTGTTTTTTTTTTAAATGCGGTTAGTCAAAGAACCCACGAAATCCCAAATCTTTAAAGCGCCTTTTCAGTGTCCGTGTGAATATTTCTGCATTTGTTTGCAGTCCAATTTCAGTCTTTATCTTACGGGAAGTTAGAAATGAATTTCTCTTACTGGTCATACAAATAATTATCTCTTCTGCTGGTGTGGTCTTTCGTGCCCTAGGCTTCCTGGCTGTGATTTCAAACTACTTTGTCTTGTGGTACAAGTGAATTACACCAAATACCATTTTTTTGGAACAAGTAAACTTTTGTGTCAGTTTTTATACCCTCCACACCACTATGCAGATGATACATATCAGTTTGTCAATCCATTTGTAACTCATCGAAACAAATTTCGTAGACCCCATAAGCAATACATATTCTTGATCCTTATAAAAAGGGAAGGGGAAATAGTGATGTCCGTGAATCTCCTGACCACAATAGGTCGAGTAGATCGTACTACTTACTCTGCAGAAGAATGATTTTGAAAACATGTTTTCTATATACATCAAAAAGCAATTAAATTTTTGTCTGGCACTGGCTGGACTTTATAATCAGAATTTGATTTAAGATTTGAATAATTGTTGTTAGTTCACATACAAATAAGTGAAGATTCAATAAAAAAAAATATAGCATGAATAAGAATAAATAAACTGTGAATATCTGTACGTACAGTAAGTAACAATACAAGTTGCTCGGGCGCCAATTAATTTTTCATTTCCATTAAAAAAATATATTTTCAAATTAATTTTTTTTTAAATATATGCATAACTAGCAAATTATTGTCATCATTCTCTTTAAATGTCTCTGTTTATAAATGTGAGCAATAAGTGACAATGCGACGGAAACCAGAAATAAAGTGATTTTCATAAAGTCTATTTAACTGATAGAAAAATAAGCTTTTTAAATAAAACTGTCGTATAAAAAATATGTTGCCATAAATTTTCAAACTACGCCAACAAATATAACTTTCTCTCGATTTCTGTGAACAACACAAAACTATTGAGTAAATTCAGTGAAGAGAGATTAAAAGATTTTTGAAGACAAAAATATTGTACTGGCACGAAGGTCTTGCATAGAAAAAATAAAATAAATGCTTTTTGCCACCTACTAGCCTCAAACTATTAGCAGCTTACTTTTCAAGCCGTATTTTTAGGATGAAATACAATGACTTTATAACAAACGGCTACGAAATTAAGGCAGGTTTTGAACGATCTATTGTTCTTAAACCAAAATTTTACCTATAATGCATTTCAACATTTTCCTATGTTTGGTAGGGTCATGACAACATTTGCTGATATGGCCATTTATAGTTCACACCTAAAACTCACTGTAGCGTCTATGGAACTAAATTACCATTTCAGAAATGTGCAGACATGGTTAAACGATTGAGCTAAAATGTAGCATGTTACGTTCACGCTCTGGAAAGGAAACTGTCTTACTATTACACTTAATAGCGTAAACAGCACACTGTCTGGCAATGTCGCAAATCTTGGTATTCATCTCGAGCGACCAATTACTTGGCATTAACAAACAACAGCCAAGATGTTCCAAACTAAGCTTAAAACTTGTAACCTACACTAGTTAATCAGCCTTCATCGAATGTTAGGCCCTGACTATAAATCATCCTGTATAAAAGTATTTTAAATCATATATCGACATATGAAATTCAATTTTATAGAACTGCCACTTTTGAAATATACAACTTATACTGAAGGTACAATACAAAATTCTTAGGACCATGATGGCGGCTGCATGGCATATAAGAAATGATATGTACATAAATAAAGCTTTAGAAGTTTCTTTAGTGAAGCATCAATTCTTTAAAATTCGAAAGAAGTATTGTATTGTATTGTATTGTATTAAAGAGGTGACGAAAGTACCGCGACCAAAAGATATATTGTACTGCCCTCTGCTAATAGTTTGTCCCTATAAAATCTCACCCAGTCCTGTAGCCCTCAGAAATTTCGAGGATGTTGGTTGGTTCCAGTGATTTTATTTCGCTCCCTGGTATTTGGAAAGAACCCAGGTGCTTTGTCCTCTTATGCATTAAAGCTCCACAATTCCCCAGTATGTGCTCCGCTGATTCTGCCTTCTCATCGCAGAATCTGCACATGGGGTTCGCTTCAATTCCTAACCTGCTCAGATGCTCCCTGAGCCTACAGTGACCAGTTAGAATCCCGGTTAATATTCTCAGTCCGTTCTTTGATAGTCCGATACATGACTCAAATCTCTTACCGTTGTAGTTACCTAACAAGAGTTTTGATTGCCTTAAGCTTAGGTGGCTCGAGAAAAGCTCCTGTCTGATATGATTCTCACATTCTTTGAGTATGCCTTCCCATACCCCTTTTCCTATTCCGCAGAACGGTTCCGGCCCCATTAGCTTTGTGGAAGGTCCCTTTTCAGCAAGCTCATCCGCTTGCTAATTTCCGTGAATCCTAATATGTCCCGGGACCCAACAAAGGCTGACCTTATTGTGTCTGCCTAGCTCATTCAATCTTTGCAGACAGTCCCATACTAACTTAGAGTTTACTACATAGGAGCCTAGTGCTCGAATAGCAGTTCGACTATCTGATAATATGGTTATGTCCTGTCTTTTGTACTTCCTATTTAAGTTAATCTGTGCACACCTATCAATGGCATAAATTTCCGCCTGCAAAATACTCGTGTGTATTCCCATTGATTCGTTGTATTTGGTTCTAGGCCCAAAGACTCCCGCCCCTGTTCCATTTCCGGTCTTTGACCCGTCCGTGTACCAGTTGATCGTATTCTCCTTTAGAGAATATGCTGTACTTAAACTACTCCATTCCTTTTTATTACTAAGTTTTGTAACAAAGTTTTTCTTGAAATCGTATTTCTTCTCCATCCTGTCCATTGGACAATCTAGGAGGAAGTAATCTTTAACCTGACTTATTCGGTTCCATTGCCCTTCATAAAGCCTGGTTATAGGTTTATCCCCCTTTATCCTGATTGCCGTTACCAGGGCTTTATTTTGCACCACTATTTGTAGTGGGCTTTGATCCAAGAGTACTTCAAGTGATGCCGTTGGGCACGTCCTCATTGCACCTGTTATCCCAATACACGCTAGTCTTTTTATTCTACTTAACTCCATTTGAGTTGATTTTAGCTCTGTTATTTTGGCCCACACAATAGCTCCATAGGTCACGATTGGATGGACCATCATGGAGTACATCCAGTATAGGATGCTGGGTTTGCATCTCCAGGTTCTACCCACTACCCTTCTACACATCATTGTAGCACGCTTGGCTTTCTCTGTAATATGGTTGACTGTGCCTTCATTGTCAGCTTGCTGTCTAGTATTATGCCCAGATATTTCACCTCTGTCTTTGGTTCGATGACTTCTCCTAGAATTTGAATTGCCTTCCATCTTGGAAGTTTTCTCCTCTTGGTAAATGGTACAATAGTGGTCTTTGTCGGATTGATGTTCAGTCCTGTTGCCCTACACCATTGCTTGATAATTCTCAGCCCTCTTTGGACAATGTCACAAAGGGTTTCCTCGAATTTGCCTCTTGCTATTATGACTATATCGTCCGCGTAGCCTTGACATTCTATACCTGCTTCCGACAGTTTCATTAATAGTTCGTCAACAACCAGACTCCACATTAGAGGCGAAAGAACCCCTTCCTGTGGACATCCTCTGGTTGTGTTAACGACTATGGTTTCCCCTTCTGCTAATGTTTCTGCTGATCTTGTGTTGAGAACTTCTACCATCGATCTTGATGTCACTGAATCTACTCCTCTTCGGTTTAATGCTCTTTCTATTATATCATGTGAAGTATTATCAAAGGCTCCTTCTATATCTAAGAAGGCACAAACGGCTATTTCCTTCTCATCTAGTGATTTTTGAATAGTGCCCACTAGGTTGGTAAGAGCGGTCTCTGTTGATCTGCCCGCTCTACACACATCTTAAATAGTTGTCCACTGCTTTTTCAAGTGTCTTTAACATGAAAGATGTTAGGCTTATTGGTCTGAACGATTTTGGATGTGCATTGTCTTTCTTCCCCACTTTGGGTATGAACACCACTTTTGCCCTCCTCCATGCCTCTGGTATGTACCCTACGGTCAAGCTGCTACGCCCAATATTTATTAAGAATGGTAAAATTCCCTTTAGGCCCTTTTGTAATAAGGCAGGAAAAATACCATCCGTTCCGGGGGACTTGTAGGGTTGAAAGGTGCCTAAAGCCCATTCTAGTCTTTCCCTTGAACAAATTTCGTCTGCTATTTGCCTATATTCCGGACTAGGGTTTCTTGGACTGTTACTTTACCGTTCGACAGAAGTATGTTTCAAAATTATCTTATTAAACCGCTAGCTAAACAGTTGACCACATCCAAATGAATGAAAATTACTTTCTTATATTCGAAACAACGTAAATTCTTTCCAGCAGCTTTTGTCTAAATTCTGATTAAATTAACAAGTAACATTTGATATTTCTCCATTATTTTCAGATCCTAAAACTCGTCAACTTATACAACGAAAATATAAATCAACTATGGTAAGTTTTAAAGTTTCACACTTCAGATTTATCGATTCAACTGTTAAATATCTGTTCATAAATTTCATTGTTGTTAAGCACGTTTTAAACTGTTCACTATACTTAAAATCATTTGCAAAATATTATTAAACTAATATTTCAAGTTTTTGTTAAAAACATTTTTAGTTCGAATTTTGAATTCTTTTTTTTTTTTTTTTTAATTTCATATCTCTGTCTATATGTGTGTGTCTCTAACTCTAACCTAACTCTTAACAACACTAAACAACAACACTAATTTACATCATAAAAACATAATGACACTTAAATAATTATTAAAAAACACTTCAAAACAATAAACACAAAAATATGACTGGTGAAATACTATGATTTAAAAAAAAGGCTTCCGAAGCAGCCTTGAGCTTACATCGCATTTTTTCCATCAAGTTTGCCAAAAGACTAATGCAACGTCCAGAATTGAATCAAAAAAATCAAAAGGATTCTAATCATAACATTAAAAACTTCCGAATATTTGAAGACAAGGAAGATGTACATACAAGTTCTTCAAGTGATAGTGAATGATTTTAATAAAAGCCTTGTAAAAATTCTTTAAAACCAAACACTTAATTAATAATAATGTAATTATGTTTTTTAATGTTTAATTTTCGTAATAAAATTTATAACAATTTTCAAATAATATTGCATGTTTTTATACCCTATACCACTATGTGGTTTGGGTATAATGACTTTGTGCTGCTGTTTGTAACAACCAAAAATATTTGACCTAGACCCATCTTTAATTATACCGATCGAATCAGAATCACTTTCTGAGTTAATTTAACAATGTCCGTCCGTCCGTCCGTCCGTCCGTCCGTCCGTCCGTCTGTGTGTCCATGTAAAGCTTGTAATCAAACTGCAGGTCGCAAATATGAATATATTTTGATGAAATTTGGTATATAAGCTTTTATCGGCCATGGGATGAACGCTATTGAAATTGGTGAGAATCGGTCCATGTTCAGACCTAGCCCCCATACAAATTACCCATATGAAATCGACATAAATTGCCATAAGATCCAAGTTGTCATACAGATCTTACTCAAATTGGGTTTGTATGCGTTCATTACATCCACTAATGAGTAGTCCAGAAATGATCCCTTTGACCCCATATAGAGCTGCTTCCCGATCTTCACTTAAATCTATTAAAAAACAAAAATATTGCACTGATTCTTCTCAAATTTTGTTTGTACATATTTTTGCAAAATACAAGAGACTTTACCAAACATGATCAGGATCGGTCCATTTTTGGACCTAGTCCCTTTATAGATATAGCATCCGATATGAACTTTTTCATATCTGCAGCCAAAAAAATTAATAAAAATCCCACTCAAATTTGGTTTTTGCTTATTTTCAATGTCCAGTTAGTTGGGCCTAAGAGATAGGGTTTCTATACGCATGGTATAGGGTATCGTATAGTCGGTCTAGACCGACTATAATTTTCTTACTTGTTATTATTGCTAAATTATGGCAACAATTTTGTTTAACGTTTCTAACTGTGAGTGAGTTTTTAAGCTAAGACATAAACCATAAAAACTGTTTCCTGCTGTTTTCAATATCATCGTTATCATCTTTTTGTTGGTATTTAATGTTTTTTTTTTTCTTAAATATTTGCGTTGTGGTGTTAATTTTTTTTTTCTTCAAATAATTACTTAATAATATTTATGGCAATTAATGTTTTTCTCAAAATTTCTTTATATTAAGGCCGATCAAATATGTTATTCGGTTTTATGTGTTTTTTCTTATGTGGCTGCTGGTCAAGATCAAAATCAAAAGAAAAATCCTGTGGTTATAACACCGCAAATACAAGATATACACGCCCAACAAAAACAGCAACATGCTCAACAGCAACATCAGCATCAGCATCATCATCATCATCATCATCACAGTCAGCAGTCGCCAAAAAGTCCCTCATCCGCTACAGCTACATCTCATGGAAAGTGTACACATTTACCTTCACAACAACAAAATAATAATAAACAACAAACCATTACCATACGTCATAGTCAACCGATGCAAAAGCCAACTATAACAACTTCAACAGTACAACCACAATCGAGATTAGTGCATACGAATGCTAAAACCCATACCACAGCTACAATGGCTACAACACAATCCGTCATGCAACAAAAGCAGGAGCCACAGATGATACAAAAATCTCCTGTGCGTCAACCAATATCACCACATTCCCCATTGGGCCCACGCACTAGTTCTGGTAGTCAATCAACGGTACTCCCACAATTACCACCACGTATACCTTCTCAAACGTCCACAGAAAGTTTGGCGACATCACCAACCCCTTCCACGGGATCACAAGGTCGTACGCGAGGTCCTCCACCAGGACCGCCACCGGCTATACCGCCACGCACAGGCGCAATAGCTCGCAGTGGTTCGGTGCAACAGCATTCATTAACACAGCCACGGAAGTTTGTACGACAAATTTCGGCGAATTCAACACCACCCCAGTATACACCACAACCACCACCAGCATTTGTTATACCAAAACGTCACACACCCATTTCGAGGGCTTCTTCAGTGGCCACCTCAAGCCTAACAGCGGCTAGCACTGCTTTCGTACATCATAATACCTCGACCATAACTTCCAGCACCTCACCAACATTAACCTCCACTCCCTATAACACACAACAAAAACGCCCCTCATATGGTAGTGTTAGTTTCAACAATTCATCACAATCCTCCTCCACATCCAATTCAAATACTGGCAGTAGTTCAACATCGCCACAGGCTCCTCGCAAACACTGACGAAGGAGTTCTTTCTTCAAATTCAGTAGAGGAGAAAGCAATGCCGGTGGTGGCGGTGGAGGTAAAACTGGAGATGAACCTCATAGCCGAGAAGTTTGTCGTACTATGTGTATTCCGTGGCTGTAGATATTGTTGGTAAGATAATAACGAAAACATATAAATATGCTTAAAAATATAGTTCAAATATTCAACTATTTATATCTTTAAAACAAAAACAAATGCTTGAATTATCCAGCAACTAAATGTTTAATAATAACTACAACAAACTTATTTGAAAAACTAACATGAAACATGTTTGAGAAAACAATAATAATTTTTCTACAATACATACCAATTTTTTATTGAGAATAAAAATAATTTGTATTAATTTTTATACATTTTCATACAACACAATTGTTTAACATTTTATTATTTATTTTTTTAACTTCACAAAACACGTGTTGACACTAGAAAAAATACATCAAACTGAAAGTCGCTCTCTCTTTATATTTTACTTAACACCTAAATCCATACATATGTAAACACATGGTTGCATTTTTAAACAGTTTCTCATATAAGTTATTATTGTTTTTTTTTTAAATTTCATATATTTATTTAACAAGTGTTTTGACGATGATTGTGAAATTTCTGGGAGTAAATTAGAGTTTCTCTTTTTTCAAATCAAAAAAATACAGTTTGCCAATAAAATCTTTACACATGAAAAAAAATTATAAACTTCCAAAGAAACATTCATTTCAAATTTAAATAAGCAACTTTTTTTATTATTTTTTTTTTTATCTTAGCTTTTATCTATGTTTATAGATATAATATGTACAAAAAAAAGAGTCAACTTTAATAAAAGATATTCTAATGGATATTAAAAAAAAAGAACAACAGTTCAATTTCTGTGCTGTCAAATAAAAGTTTGCACACACATAGTATTGTAAGTATAATTATGAGTTTTTAATTGCTAATATTTTGTGTGTCCCACCTTGAGCATCAATTAGTAATTGTTAACGTCTGCGATTTAAATGAATAAGCTTTAGAATATTATATTTTTCAGGTATTTGTTCCCACACTTCTTCTTATTAATTCATTCTTTTTTTCTTATTAATTCATTTTAATTTGCTGGACCCACAAATTTTCGATATAGTTCATATCAGACCCTGGGCAGAAATATCAATAACTTTGCTACAGTTGTATAATAACCAGTATGTATTCAAACAAGATTTATATGTCGGATCATTTTCTTGACAAAATTTGTATATCAATTAATGCGAATTTTCTGGGTCAAAATAAACTTTTTGTCATTATTTCATCCAAAATCCCCTGCTTGATATACAACCCCTATCATAACTGAAGGAATTATATTTTTATTTTTAAATGCTGTGCCCGGTTTTCGCCAAACTTTTTGGGGGGTTCTTCATAATAGTACAGCATCACTTTTATCTCATCGCAGAAAATAACATTATCCCAGAACTCTGGAGGAAGTGAAATGTGTTCTGTAGCAAATCGTTTTTAAATATTTTTCCCTGAGAGTAGAGGCTTTTTCCTAACTTCTCGTGAGGAGTATGTGTGTTTTTGTAATATATTTCGGATGGTTTCATGTGAAACACTCAGCCTAGCTTTAACCCTCTACTGCATGAGCATCGATTTTTTAATGAAAAAAATTTTTTGAAGACAAATTAGTGTTTATTTAGGATGTATTTATATATTTTAGAAAGAAAAAATTTTTATAATTGGATATTTTACGAGAAAAAAAAATAAGCCATATATGGCTTTGTATGCATTCAGAGGTATTTTCTAATTGCCATATATGGCTTTCTATGCATCAGTGTGAAAACTTGTAAAACAGTTTCTCTTATCATTGTAGCACAAAAATACTTCACATTTCTCACAATAAGTATAGGAACGGAAGGAGCAATTATTTTGACAAAGTTGTCTCGTTTTCATCCATTTGGGAAAATGACCAATACCGTCAGCTCTAACGGAATTCAATGGAAAGTCTTGCATCTTCCTTTTTTTGCTGCTGCTGGGAGTACAGTCTTTGCTTGTCGTTGGTGTTGAAGGGTTAGATGGTGTGGTCGTTGGCCGTCCACGTTTTTTGGCCTTCCCAGCCTTGCAAAAATGCTCAGCAATGGCAAGCTTGAAATCAAAAAGCGGCATGTATTCTCCTGACTTTTTACGCCATAAAATCCAGGAATTTACAACGCACATATCAACCATATGGAAAAAAAAATTTTTTTATACCATTTCTTCGTACGTATTTGAATCCTATAAAGACCAAGTAACGAATCGAGTAAATCGACTCCACCCATGTAATTATTATAGACGCCAACAGCCTTTGGCGATTTAATTTGAATATACTTTTTCTCCTTCTTACTAAAACGAGTCATTGTCGAAACAGGTTGACTTCCAACATAAGTTGAAAGTAAATTAACCACTTTATTGTCAAACCAAGAGACAAGGCTAAGACTGACTCCTTCAATTTCAGTCACTTTTTCTACAATACTACCGCGACCCAGTTTTTTCATTTCCTTTTCAGATGGGAGCTTGCAGTTAGGGACTCGATTAATTCTTACTGTGCCCAAAGACAATAAACCAATTTTCATTAGATGGACTTGAAGTTTAGGGCTGTTGAACCAATTGTCAAAAAATATTTTATAATTTTGTCCCTTTGGTACTGTTGCTGCAAGTCGTGTAACAACATTTCCGCTTACTCCCATATTAGGTGCTCCCTCCGGATACGTGTCACTTTGGGCACCAGCAAATATATCGAAGTCGTAACTGAATCCTGAAACTCCACTCAAAACAAAATTTTTGAAACCCCATTTGTGAGGCTTAGCTGGATTATACTGCTTCAGGTGATGCCGGCACTTTGTGGGTATAATTTGCTCATCAACTGCCAAAAATTCTTCTTTGGGTATAAGCACGGATTTTGCTTAGAAGTGGTCGTATTTTAAACAGCTTGTCAAATCCTGTGATCTTATAGTTGCATTATTGTTAAAATGTAAAAAACGCTTGATGGCTTCCCATCTGTTGCACGTCATAGTGCTACGTACAAATTCTTGGCCAATCGACGTATTCCAATAATGTCTTGATGATGGTAATTTCAGTAACGACATGTATATAACGATTCCTGAAAAATATTTTATAGCATCTTTTGATAGTATATATAAGTCTCACTTACCAACAAATTGCTCTATTTCGTTTTTTGTAATACTAGCAGGTTTATTTATATCAATATGCAGTGCAAATAAGTTCGACTGTTCAACTATGAATTCGATCAAATCGTCATTGAAAAAAAAATTAAAGAACTCTGCTGGTGTGTCCAGTTCCTCGATAATATCTGGGAGATTCGTATTTCCCTGAAATGGAAAGTTATCATTCGAATACGGAGGCAAATGACTTTCTTTCCAAATTGGGGCTCTTGGTTTTTCAGGTTGTTTTTTCTTTGAAGTAGTAGGTTTCTCACAATGGTCTTCCAAATCGCTCTCATCAGTTTCCGGTACAAAAATGTTGTCCTGCTCAGAAAGTGGGACTCTTGCTTCTTCTTCATCGGTATCGTATATATTTTCATCATCACTTTGAAGTCCATCAGCGATTTCATCATTATATTTCAAATTACCATAAAATGATTGTACATTCATTTTTGGAAAATTTTTGGGATAACTGCATGGAAGGCCATATATGGCTTCGTCAATTTTAGCAAAAAAAAGTATTTATAATGCTTACCTTTCATCAATATTATTGTTTTATTTATAAATGTAATGAACTTTTTACATAAAAAAAAAATTTCTTCGAAAGAAATACCTTTCTTTTGTATTTAAAATTGGTGGCAAACTTCTGTAAAACTCACTTCTATTAGGACAACTGAGACGCTCGCACAAAAATTGCAAAAACAAGAAGCAAATATTGTTTTTAAATAACTACACTTTGAATTTCAGAAGAAAACAACATAGAAAGAATGATAGATAAGACAAACATTTGCAAAAGTACCGTTACCGTAAAGAGAAATCACAACAAAAGTAAAAAGCCATATTTGGCGTTGTATGCGGTATAGGGTTAATAATTTTGCTTTCAACACGCCGCGGCATTTTTTTTTGTTTATCTAATGAGCCTTTTTTCGAAACATCCTTCATTTCAGCACGGGATATTTTATTTTAAGAAAAAACATACATAGTACCGATTTCATTGGTGAAAAATAGAGGCTAAATTAGAAGACCAGTATCGCGGCGTTTGTTTATGTTAGTTCGAATTTTTTTTTTTTAATCGACCTTCGAAATTTGCAGTCAAATGCAGATTTTCAGCATATTTTTTATATGGTTTTTTGGCTATAACTCGTCGACTAATTGATATTTTTTCAATCTGTAAAAGCCAAATTATTGCTAGAGACCTGTGCAACAATCAAAAGTTTGAAAAAAAAATTGATTTAGAAAATTTTTGTGGTGCTTATGAAGCAAAATGTTGGAAAAATTATTTTTTTTCGTGCTTTTTGAAAATATTTTCCACAAAACTAAGTCTTTTTTGCTCTCTGTTTGATCTATAATATGCTTCTCAGTTTGTTCAATAAATTTCATTTGAAAAGAAAACAATCATTATACAAAACTTGCGTTTTCCAGCTTAATATTAATTTACTTTTCATTTTTTATGTACCAATTTTGTTCAGTGTTGGTTTTGAAGAAACATTGAAAAAGAAATTATAAAAATATGGAAAAAATATATTTTTGAAATATTAGTTATGAAAAGTTTTAAGTAAAAAAATTAAATAAATTAAATTAATGATTTGGCCAGTTGCCGTTTAACAGGCGGCTGTGGATCAACATAACTGCTCTCTCTAATATCTTGGTCATCGTCATCATCATCAGAAAGGTCGATAATTTCGTGCAACAGATATTCTGGAATTTCATCTTTGTCTTCCCCTTCTTCCTCTTTTTCCTCGTCTTCCTCTTCTTCAAAGGTGTTCTATACCACCAACAAATTTCAGCGAGTATTGCATCTGGAGATTTCTTTCCTCTGTACCTGAAACGAAAATAGTTTTCAATCGTTAACATGTTTAAATTGTGCACTCTGACAAAGATATTAGAAAAATCTAGGAATTCAAAATATGCACACTCTTTAGTTACCTTATTTCAAATGGAAGCGCTGTTTGGTGATAACGTTCGCCTTGCTCATCAGATTCAGTTGGCAACTGTTGAGCGAGTTGATCAAGATGCTGATGCAAGAGATGAATTTTGCACGACATATTAACCCCAATTTCATCGAAAGCTGCCAACATGTTTGTAACAGATTGCCTGTAGTTTTCTTTGCGTTCTTTACCCAAAAGTTCTTTAATGACTGCTTTCAATGAGAGCCATGCATTTAATTCTCGGTCTGTCAGAACTTGGTCAAAATCTTGACGACTCATTAGTTTCCGTGTGTGGGGACCATTAACAACCCCTTCCTGAATTTTAGCGTTACTTAGTCTTGGGAAAATGTCTTTTAAGCGGTTAAATACTGCTGGTCTTTTTGCGATACATTTCAAAAAATTTTTAGCAATGCCAAGTATAATGTGGAGCAACGGCAACAAAATTTTCATTTCAGGAACAAGACTTTCGTGTAGCCTATTGTCTTTAGGCCATTTCCGTCCAATGCGGCTATTCCAGTTATGCTGTTTGTACTGGTTTCTTCCTTTAATACCTTCTCCGTATCGTGAATCCCAATCGCACAAAAAACACGGATATTTTGGACGGCCAGATGCTGTTAAGCCTGTAATCAATGAAACTATTTTGAGGTCGGAGCAAATGCGCCAAAATGTGTTTCAAATTATCGAAATTTTCACTAGTGTCAGTGCTATACGCAATCGGAACAGAAGGCATTCTATTTGTCTTGTGCAAAAGCACAACTTTTAAGCTGATTAGTGAACTATCGATGAATAAACGCCAATCATCTTTTTTATAGGTTAACCCTATCGTCTCCATTAACTTTTCAATATCGTTGCAATAAGCGAAATTTTTTGCATCATTCACATTGAAGAACTTTTCTAACTCTTTTTGGCGTTTTCGATATGGTGTTACTTTGGTACCTTTCGCCAGCAAATTATTTCCTTTCAAAAATGAAGCCAGTAGTTTTGATTTTTTCTGAGTCAAACACAAATTTGCAACAATTCCATCCAATTGGTTTTGTGTGACTAGGATTGGGTCCTTTGATGTTTCATAGGATGTACATTCACCAGGGTCGTACTCTGAGAAGAAATCCATGGATGTAGCGGTTGTAGTACTGATATCTGTTTGAAGATCAATACTTCGGTATGTTGGTACTGGAACAAATTCTGAGTGCGGTAATGGTAATTGGACACTTGGCACTGCTACATAAGTTTTATTCTTTGCTTTCCTTCTACTCAAAGTTTTATGGTAGTTGATACATCCATAGCAATTTTCTTCTTGATGCGGGCTGTTGTCTAACCACATCATTGGTATACCAAAAAGCATAGCCTTCTTCTTTTCACTTTTCCATTGCATAAGAGTTGAATAGCAATTAAAGCAAACTTTTTTAGGGGCATAGTTTACGTCAGTGACAAAATCTTCCGAGAAATATTGTTCATAGGCTTCCAAAAAAAAATCACTCGCATTGCCACATTTTTCATCGCTTGCTATGAAACGTCCACAAACATTACAAAAATGGTCCATTTTACATTTTGGTTCCGACATTTTTAATACAATATATATTATACAATGTTTTTTCTTTTTGTTGTTTTTATGAAACCGATGCACTTAACTTAAATCACTCACATAATGAAATAAGTTCCAAAAAAATTAATAGCGAATTTTATCACGACCGAGCGAAAATTAAAAGACAACAGCTTCGGCTGAGTTTCGAGTTTTAACTAAATCTTAATTTTTTAAATTAGTTCGCTTGTACGAAATTAAAAAAAATCGCTACCGGTGCGGTGGTTGAAAACAGAAAAGTTGTTTTACTAATTCCTAATTCTTGGAACTTCCCTTTTTAATTACTTCTACCTAAATCGCTATTTATTTAATGGTTTTGGGATATTTAACGCAAGTTATCGACTAAGACCATTTTCTTTTCAAATGAAATTTATTGAAGAAACTAAGAAGCATATTATAGATCAAACAGAAAGCAAGAAAGACTTAGTTTTGCGGAAAATATTTTCAAAAAGCATGAAAAAAAAATTTTTTTTTGCAATACTTTGCTTCACAAGCACCACAAAAATTTTCTAAAACAATTTTTTTTAAAAATTTTAATTGTTGCGCAGGTCTCCAGCAATAATTTGGCTTTTACAGATTGAAAAAATATCTATTAGTCGACGAGTTATAGCCAAAAAACCATATAAACAATATGCTGAAAATCGGCATTTGACTGCAAAGTTCGAAGGTCGATTAAAAAAAAATTCGAACTAACATAAACAAACGCCGCGATACGGGTCTTCTAATTTAGCCTCTATTTTCACCCCCTAACTCTCAGAATCGACCTAAGTTTTGCTAACCTGAATTTGTTCCACAGTGTAATTGAAATACACCAATTGAATAATATACTGGCAAACTCGATTTTCTGGCATTTTTATACCCTATACCACTATGTGGTCAGGGTATACTGACTTTGTACTGATTTTTGTAATACCAAAAATATTTTACCTAGACCCACCTTTTGTTATACCGATCGCCGATTTAGCGATGTCCGTCCATCTGTCCCTCTGTGTGTCCATGTAAACATTGTAATTAAACTATAGGTCGCAAATATGAATATATTTTGATAAAATTTGATATACAAGCTCTAGGCCATAAAACGAACGCTATTGAAATTGGTGAAAATCGGTGCAAGTCCAGACTAAGTCCCCAAACAAATGACACCAATGAGATCGACTTAAATTTCCATAATATACAAATTATCCTATAGATGT
This sequence comes from Cordilura impudica, assembly GCA_963682025.1. NCBI lineage: Eukaryota > Metazoa > Arthropoda > Insecta > Diptera > Scathophagidae > Cordilura > Cordilura impudica. The sequence goes on along the minus strand of OY821520.1, from coordinate 130,334,908 downwards.
TGGTCAAATAGGGTTTGTATATTTATATAACATCCTCTAGTCAGTACTCCTAAAATAAACCCTATATGACAATTCTGAGTCGTAGCCCCCATATAGAGCTGAAATCTCACTTAAATCTATAAAAAAAATATATATTGCACAGATTTTTCTCAAATTTGGTTTGTGTACGTTTTTGCAAAAAATAAGTGATCTTACCAAATATGGTAAGTATCATGCCATTTTTCGATCTAGTCCCCATAAAAATATAGCATCCGATATGAACTTTTTCATATCCGAAGGCAAAAAAATTAGTAACAATGCCACTCAAATTTGGTATATGCTTATTTTCTATATCTAATTAGTTGGACCTAAGAGATAGGGTCTCTAAATGCATAGTGTAGGGTATCGTATAGTCGGTCTAGACCGAATATAATTATCTTACTTGTTTTTGTTAAATATGAGGTTACTTGTAATATGTTGTAGCATTCACGAAAAAACCCAAATCCACTGAATCCGCGGAAAATTAACGCATTTACTGTTGTCTTCAGTCATTAAGCAAAGATTTTTTTGACACCATTCATATTGGGGAAAAATATGTTTGTATTGTTAGTGTTGTGAAGTGTATGTCTTTTTTTAAAATGACGTCTTATAGTCCTGAACAAGTACAGTAAAGGAATGTGTGTAAAAATACGAACATATGAATATGTATGTATATAAAGAACTTGTTGTTGAAATTCTTAAATGAAAATAACATTTTCAACTTTTTCATATTGTGCAACGATTTGCTTGACAAACTCTATATACAAAATTTGTTGAAAAAAAAAAACAAATTATGGCTTTAGCCTGTCTTCTCAATTGATATTAATTTTTCTTATTTTTTTGTGTGGTATATTTGTTTTATATTTATAATTCATTGTTATTTTTTATTGTTATTTTTATTTTTTTTTTTTGAGAATTATCGCATGGAAACATTATAACCATGTGTAACTCGTTGTTATTATTTTATTTAACTGCTAAATACGGTTGAACTGTCAACAAAAAACAGCTGTTTTCTTTTTTTATATATACTCAAGAAAAGTTACTTGTTACTCTTACTATTAGAGAATTAAAACAATGAGAAACTGAAACGCGAGTAAAGTTTTTATTCATACATTTTGTTGTTGTGTTGCTTACAATCATCGTGAAAACACTTAATGATTATCAATTTATAACAATTTATAACTCTTTCTATATCAAACTCTCTTTAAAACTTTTTTAATTTCTTCTACATACTTGCATTACTTGTAACAGAGTTTACCAAACTAAAAACTATAATAAATAACTACAAACTTATCCTGAAAGCTTTAAAACAAACTTAATATAAACAATTAAATATATGTGTGAATGTTGTATAAATGTTATTGATGTAATTTCCTATTATTAAATAATTGTATTAATGAAAAAATTCAAACAATAAAATATAAATAATATTACAAATAATAATAAAAAAAAACAAAAAAAATATTGAAATGCAATAAAAATTTGCAATTGTAACTAAATGTAAACAATAAAATTTAGTACTTTGTGGACACAAATAACAATATTTAAAAAACAAATGGTAATTGAAGGCAATCTAGGTAGGGAATGTTTGTAATAACAAAAAAAAAATAAAAATAAAAAACTATGTAACTACAAATTGGAAAATATTTCGTAAATAAAATAAAACTACATTAATAACAAAAAAAAGTTAAGTGATTTAAATATATATTGAAAGAATGAATAATGATAGACCTAAGTATTCATAAATCATGTATTATTTTTATTATAAACCAGGTTTACATTATAATATGATCATGAATTCTAAAAATGTTTTGTAGAAGCAGTGATGTTTTGTTGGAATTCAACGCAGCATATCGAGATCCTTTTGACAAAACATGTAAACGGAAAAAAGTCGATTTTTCAGAAAAGCAAAGAAAGAAAAGGAACAATTTCGCTAATTATTGAACAAATCACCAATGTAACTTCCTTAATATGGCCTAAATATGCCCTTTAATTTCTAATTGTATAAAAAATTTTAGACTTTGCACTTTTCTTATTTTAATACTTGTATGCCCTGTCGTGCTTCGTTGCGATTTACTGAGACTCATTGATATGTATGTTTTCATAATCAATTTTTCCGTTTTTTATTTAATTATATTTTTATACCCTCCACTCCAGTGTGCAGAGGGTATATATAAGTTTGTCATTCCGTTTGTAATAATTAGAAAAAAAATTTTGAACGCCATAAAATATATATATTTGTGATCCTTATAACAACCGGAGTTGATATAGCGATGTCCGTCTGTCCGTCTGTACGTCTGTCCGTCTGTCCGTCTGTCCGTCTGTGGAAATCACGATGACGGCATCAATCGGGCAGCTAGGGTGCTCGCTGATATAAAAAAATGATTCATTAACATCCTGAGAAGTTCACTATTTAAAATCGTCCAAATCGTTTCATTAGGGCCCGAGATTTGAATGAAGAACTAAAAAAAGTCTTGAAAAAATATAATTTTCTATGTTGTTCTTGTCACGATCACGCCCTCAATAGGATATCTAGGGTCATCATTTTTTAGTGAGAATGATTTACCAAACTTGTGGAAAGATTTTTATTTCAAAAATCATTAAAATCGGTGGAACAGGTCCAGGGAAATCTCTGAAAAATTAAAAAAAAAATTAAAAATATGATACATATTTTTTCTTCTTGTTATTCTAAATGTTGAATTGTTGTCCTAGCTGGACTTGTTGTTTTTGTGGTCGTTGTGGTAATAACATAATTAAAACTAACCCTTTGTAAATTTTTTTATCACCTCTGGTAGAAAAATTTAAAAGTTTAAATTGTTTTGGCATTACTAAAAAAAATTTATTAGATCATTTCTGTCATTGCCATGAGCCTGCCTGCAAAGTTTCAGATCGATTGGGTCACGGGAAAGTGGTTAAAATCGACCCGAAATTTTTTCGACAAGTAGACACTACGAGTTAATATAAAGGGAGTAAAAATTCACCAGCATCTAAAGCAAATAATGCTATAATACCTAGTAGTTAATAAAAAAAAAACAATGTAAATTTAGCAAAAAAAATTTTTACGTATTAATTTATTTAAAGAGAAACACAGAAATAACGTTTGATGTTGTATTTTTTGTGTGTAATATTTACATATACATACATACATACATTAAATAATACAAACAATATACATATATATATATATATATATATGTATATCCATAATAACTGCATGTTAGAAATAAATCGGTATATTATTTTATTTACATAAAATTCTGAAATATTTTGTTGTGGGGAAAATACATTTCTTTTGCATTAACAGAGTGTCACTTCATTTTGCTCAGCGTGACTATGCCACAGTAGATGGCGCCATAATTTTTGTTCTAATTAGCTTTCCAATAGTTATTTCTATTTTAACATGAATGTCAATATTTTCGACTAGATATCATACAGAACAATGTTAAGAGTATACACGGGCTGGTCTTTCATTTCATACGTTTTTTCATTATTCTTTTACAAATATGAACATAAGTTTGGCATATTAAATTTTTGTTGTCTTCTCAAAATAGAGTTACCGAGTTCATCAATGAGTTTTTTGCTTTCAAAACAGTTCTACATAGTTATATAGAATTATTATTCTGCTTTACGTACAAAATATCTGATTGCGATTACATCTAATTTTTAAAAATTGTTTATAATTACTAAAGCATTATTATTCACATAAATACAAAATTGCACTTTTTAAATTTTCCATTCAAATTTTAGAAAATATCAGTTCTAAAAACTGGAATTAAAATTTCAAATTATAAATTAGAAAATATTAATTGAATTGCAGAAAATCATATCAAAACGTCGGAAATAAAAATTTTAAATTTAGAAGACATCAATTGCATCTTTAATATATAAATTTTATTCGTTAAACACAAATTGAAATTCCAAAAAAAAAACACCAAATATGTTCACATTTAAAAAAAATATTGGCATTGGCATAATAGCTTTTCAGTAACTTCTTTTAACGATAGTCGAATCGTTAAAAAAGGAAATAGCAAAATTATCAGTAAAATTTTTAAACGATATTCGCTATTGTTAAAGTTAGCTGTTGTTGTTATCTAAACGACAACCATTTTTGTGTCGTTTATTCAATCGATAAAAACTTAAATTTTTAGGTTGAAATGTCGTCATACATAAATAAAAATCGTAAAATAGTGAAAATATTTTGCTTCTATTAAAAAACTTTTTTATAACTATAAATAAAAAAAATTAAATAGCATATTCAATTCATTATTTCATTTTCAAATAAATAAAGAGAAATATTAGTAAAAAAAATAGAGATATTAAACAAAAACATAAAATCATCCTGTCAAACACGAAGTAATTTGTTTTTTTCTATTCTTCTTTGTGTTCTTCGCATATTTTGACAGAGATGCCACTCATTTACAATTTAAATAAATAGAAAAATAGATTGATCGATTGTCGTTAAGATGTCTGTACTTAGTATCACTTAATCCTTAGTGCAAACAACAATAGCTGTCGATATATTTTGCGATTGTCGGATCTTTGGAATTTACAGAATCGGACTACAGAAAACATTAATTTAAATTCAATGAATTTTATAAAACCTCAAATGATACTTAAAAATTGCGAACAAAAAATTTTTACATAAATAAATGCAATTTGATGAGAATGTTATTTATGTATATATAAATTTTCATAATTTTTTTTGGATGAATATTTGAAGTTTTTCAGAAAATAAAGATAACAAATTATTTTATTTAAAATGTTTGGGACATTTGGTTTTTTGCGTTTGGCATCCCTAATTTGAATATTTATTATTATAAATTTATTCTCTATGTTTTCCAAATATGGCAATATTTTAATAAAAAAGTTGAGAGCTTTTTTTTTGTTATTATTTTGTTACTCCATCCGACCTATATGGCCGCAATAAAGAAATATTTGGCCAGTTAAAAGAAACTATACAGCCATCTCCAATTTGCACGATTTAATGCATATGGCCACCCTACACAATCATTACCTTTGCAATGGAGGTTAGGGCGAGCTATTTAATTAGCAAAAACCAAATTAAACGAAAAGTTATGTCACATAACCGGAAAAGCATGCATATAGGTATATAACCTAAATGCATGCCGATCAGCAACCACGATGACCAAAAAGCAAACACCGAAATAAATCCGAAATAATAGAAAAGACGAAAACCAACCTAAAGAATTTGCTGAAATAATTTGGTATTAAGTTTAACAAATTGTTTACTTTTTCCAATATTTTGTTTACATTTATTATCAATACTTAAACCTAGGTGGAGGGTATCAAAGATTAGGCACAGCCGAATTTAACACTCTTACTGTTTTATTTCAATTCTTGGTGATATACAATGTTTTTTCATGTGGTGCAAAAATGATCAAATATTTCGGCGTTCCTGCTCTGAAGCAGACAACACTTAAGGACTAGCCCCGAATTGAGAATGTCATTTGGCAATTTTCTCTTTTAGCGGTTTTTATTTTTCACGATTTTCGGTTTTAGCGATTTGTGAATTTGGTGTTTCCGCCCACATTCACATTGATAATTAATGGACTTTTCAAAAGCTTCAAGACCGTCGATTTCATAGTACTTCATATTTATTCTAATGGAGGCGCCACGCCCACTATTCCTATCAAGCCAATTTTTTATCTGACCCTTCTTCTTTATTTGAAAATTCGTTATACGGATGTAAGCGATCATACAAATACAATTTTGGATAACTATGATTTAAATAATTTTTAAAAATTATATAATTTAACAAATTTTGTAGCAGTTCAGAAAATAATCAACTCTCTTTATTTTGGTAGCATTTAAGAGACTTTAGTTAATCACATTCTTGAATATTTTTCAACCAGGAAAGTTCTCTTCCGTCTCTCGTGCGTCTTCTTTCATTTTTACCACTGAGAATTGTTTGAAGAAATTTGTATTTATCGTTTCTATTTTTGATAGTGTTAATTAATTGACAGACCAGGTTCATTCTATTTAGTGTCTCACTATTTGGGACACTTCAAAAACATGCAATCTTTTCTCATTCCTTCTTGCACCGCATATAATAAGATGGACCACACATAGCACTTGATAAGCCGTGGCTTTGTTGTTGCTTAATATTATGGCTGGTCAATATCTTGCTGCATTTAAAAAATGCATCTCTTATTTCCTTTGATGCAACATCTTATTTCCTTTGATGCGTCCTATTGATGATTTATCAGGACTCCAAGATATTTAAAGTTTTCCACTCATACAATGTTTCTTATTTTTTGCATCGTGCTGTCGTGTAAATTTTTTTCTGCTGATAATCATGTATTTTGTCCTTTTGATGTTGATGATTTACTTACGCGTTTAAGTTTATCGAGCAGCTTCTATAGGCCAGTTCTAGTGCTTGCCAATAAAGTGGCGTCGTCAGCATATCTTATGTTATTGATAAACATTCCGTTTACTTTTACTCCTATTCTATCTCCTTCAATTGATTCTCGGAATATTTTCTCTGAATATATGTTGAAAAGCAAGGGCGTAATAAACACCCCTGCCTTACTCCTTTTGAGATGGCAATTTCTTCAGTGAGTTCACTACTGATTTTAATTCGTGCTGATTGGTTCTAATAGCGATTTTTTATACATTGTCTTTCCTTCTGGTCAATTCCAATGGATATTAAAGTTTCCACAAGCTTGTCATGTTGAACAGAACGAAGACTTTCTCAGAGTTAATAAAGCAGAGGAAGACACCTTCCTGGACATCCCAACAGTTTTGAATAAGTACCTGAATACCAAGTAGCGCTTCTCGAGTACACATTCCTTCCTTTGAGTCAAATTGGGATACTCCTATAGCTACTTCGTATTTGACGTGTATTCTCCTGTGCAGTATTCTGAGAAATATATTTGCGCATGGCACATCAGGCTAATCAATATATTTTCATTGCATTTCCTTGCGTTGATCTTCTTCGGTATGGTAATAATGGTTGTTTTAAGCCACTCGTGTGGAAAAAGGCCTGTATCGTAAATATAGTTAAAAAGTGTCACAAGTAGAAGTGTATGATCGCCATCTACGAGTTTCTAAACTTCTGAGCGGATTTTATCTGGACCTATTCTCTTTTTGTCCTTTTGCGAGTTGATTGGGTACTCCACTTCACATCGAGTGATTGATGTTCCAGATAAAGGGGTCCTCTGTGTTTAAGTCATAAATTAACCGATAAATTAACCTAACTAGCCCACTTGGACTTGGTACCACAAATGACCTCAAGCTAGTATAGGACGATTAAGTCAAAAAATTCAAATATTTTGCAAATACTTCTCAATTTTGGATCATTTTAACCCTGGGAGCACATAAGAAGCACTAAGGTTGATTTTAAGGCTCCACTGACAGCGGTACTCATACATGGCATTAATCATCCTCTGCAACTCAATTGGCGAATCCGATAAAAGAGCTATGTCATCGGCATACAATAATACTTTAACAACTGTTCCAGCAATGGTAATGCCATGAGGTAAATAGTCATGGAGATCATTTATATATAATGAGAAAAGAGTGGGGCTTAAAAGGCATACTTGCTTAACACCCTGCGAGACTATAAAGGGAACAGATAATGAGCATCCATCCCATACCTGAATAGTTGTACCTTCATATAGATTACGCAGCAAATTTACTAATTTGTTAGACAATCCTAATTTGTTTAGTTTATACCAAAGAGCATTTAGAGGGATCATATCAAAAGCTGATGAAAAATCTACAAAGAATGCATAAGTCTTCTTTCCTGAATTAAAATTTATGTTCACAATAGACGTAAGATTGAATAGATTGTCAATAGTGGAGTAATCGTTACGTAAACCTGCTTGCTACTCGATGAGGATGTTATTGCAGTCAATCCAACTATTAATCCGATTAAGAATGAGCCCCGTAAAAATTTTATAAACGGCATCAAGCAACGAAATTCCTCAGTATTAGGATCACCCTTTTTAAAACATGGAATCATTAAAGATTGTTTAAAAGTTTCCGGTAGTTCTTCACGCAGGAATATTTGATTGAAAAGGTCCAACAATTCTTCAAGGAAGTTACTTGGAGCATTTTTATAGAATTCATAACTTATTCTATCCATTCCCGGTGCTTTACCAGATTTCAAAAAACCAACTACTAGTAGAAGCTCTCTCATCTCTAAAGGAGAATCAAGAACAGGGTCAATGATATTTGTTGTACACCACTGTAGTAACAATTGGGATTGCGAGTTGGATAATAACGACTGGAAAAATTTTTGAAAATCGTCCACCGATAAATTATTACCTAATCTGGGTTGACGATTTTGTAGCGAATTAGCTAATTTCCATCACTCAGAACTATTTTTAATTGTATTTAACTTTTGTATGTTGCAAATCTTAGCATTTAACTTTTTCTCATCACATAATCCATTATAATTGACTCTACTTTGAATATACGCCTTTCTGTCCACATCAGTACCCGCTTTACGGTAACTGTCTAATTTCTTTAACAAGCGTCTTCTGTAATTTTCACACTGCGAATCGAACCAATCATTTTTAGGATCAAAACGTTTCTCAATAATATTAATACTAACAGCTGCATTTACTTTACCAACATATATATTTAATTTGTCTTGAATTTTCGACTCTGAATGCAAATATTCTTGGCCTACAAGCTTACAAAGGTTTGCATATCGCTCTAAATTTTTCTGGATCCAATGATTATTTGGTGGTAGTTCAATTGCTTTAGTTAATGGATTTCCTGTAATACTAAAAGAACCAACTAGAGGGAAATGATCAGAAAAAGGTTTGCTTTGGATATGAAAATTGGATAATAGCTTCAATACATCTAGAAACATTACAGTAATCAATTACTAAACTTCCCATACCACCGCAAAACATTTTTTCATCATCTTCATCTCCTGCCCAGGATATGATATGTTTTCACATAGAAAACAGCACAAGAAACACAAGACAATTATTTACATCAAAGAAAATATCAAAGGATTTAAGCAAGATTGAACATAAATTTCACAGTAAAATTTTAAATATAGAAATAAAGGAAACGAATATTATCCTTAAGGATATAAAAAAGGAAATAAGTAATAACAAGCGAATACTTATATCAACCCTGAACCACGAAGAATTTGACAACTTTATGAAAAGGCAAGATAATAGATATAAAAGTATTATATCATTGGACAAACAGACACATTCATCCAAGATTCAAAATTTAAAAAGAAGACAATTGGAAAAATTTAATCTTAGGTTTAACCCGTCGTGGTTTGTTAATAAAACAAATGTAGTTTTCACAGAGGAAAGTAAGTGGCTCCTCTCCCTTGGTCAAAAATTTGCGCTCCCAGTAAATACCAAGAACTTCTCAACCATTAATTTGATAGCTGATATTGAACAATGGGTCCAAACATTACCGGAAGATAGGGAAAAAGATGTGGTTAGAACAAAAATTGCTAACCGTATCTTAACTCATAAGAGAACAATAAAAAATAACGAAAAAGATAAATTTATTCTCAGCATATATGAAAGCACAAAAGCATTTCTCAAAAGATATAAGGAAGAAATTGTCATCACAAAATCTGATAAGGGTAACAAGACGGTTATTATGCACAGAAATGATTATAATAAAGGAATGGAAAAGTTATTGGAGGATAAAAACACATATAAAACTATTAGAGTAGACCCAACGCAAAAATTACAAAAATCAAATAACAAAATAATAACTGAATTATATAAACAAGAGTACATAACGAGATATGAAAAATTTAAACTAACTTCAAATGCAGCAACAGCACCACGACTGTATGGACTTCCCAAAATACACAAAGTAAATATGCCACTACGCCCAATATCATCATCTGTAGAAGTTCCATGTTATAATCTTTCTAAATACATTGGAAATATTTTAAAAAACATTATCATGGACAAATACAACATAAAAAACTCACTAGAATTAAAAAGACGATTAGATAATGTATCTTTGGATGAAGACGAGATTCTAGTATCATTCGACGTGGTATCGTTATTTACGAACATACCTATTCATTTAGCTATTAACAACATTATGAAGCATTGGCACACTTTAAAACTCCATACTAAAATACCTAGGTCACAATTTTTAAACATTCTAAAATTTTGTTTAAACGACAATAATTATTTCATATACGGGAATATATTTTATAACCAGACATATGGCATGCCAATGGGAAATCCATTGTCTCCAACCATTGCCGACATAGTATTGGATGCTCTTTTGGAAGAAACTACCAAGGAATTGGAAAATAATAACATAAAAATCAAGCTACTGACGAAATATGTAGACGACTTATTCGCCATCATAAAAAGAGAAGATGAAGAAGTAATACTAAAAACTTGTAACAGCTATCATAATAAAATTAAGTTTACAATAGAAAGGGAGGAAAATAAATCCATACCATACTTGGACATGAAAATCTACAAGAAAAATAATAAACTTATAACGGACTGGTACACAAAACCGATAGCTTCGGGACGAATTATAAACTACCACTCTACACAACCAATAAACCAAAAAATAAACACCGCTTCAAACCTAATAACAAAAGTCATACAGTTAAGCCATGACACATTTATAACCAAAAATATTAAAAATGTTAAGGAAATATTAATCCAAAATAGTTATCCAATAAACATTATTAATAATCTAATTGAAAAAGCAATTACAAACCAAACTGGGGAAATTAACAAAAATAACACATCTGGTAACACCAAACAATTTTACAGCCTGCCGTTTATTCCAAAACTTACTGAAAACTCACAGCTAAAAGAAATAATAAACAACGAAAATGTTTCAATAGCACACAAACCAAACAAAACAATTAACGGACTTTTTACAAGAACAAAAACTAAAATAGAAAAAACACACCAAAGCAATATTGTCTATGAAATCAAGTGTGTAGGAAAGGAAGACGAAGTGTGTGGAAAACTTTACATTGGAACTACAAAACGAAGCTTAGGGACGAGGATAGCTGAACACGAAGCAGATATTAAAAAGAGTAGATTAACAACTGCACTTGCAGTCCATTGTATAGAGAATGATCATTATATAGATACTGATGATGTGAGAATATTAAATAAGGAAAGAGTTGAAAATAAGCGCTACACATTGGAAAGTCTACGAATTCAACAAAAATCAAAATATGTAGTCAACAAAAGAGAGGATTTAGATAATATTAATGCAATGTACACCATAGCAATAAATTAGTTTTGGTCTAGTACTGTGATATGTAGTGTTAAAGAAAAAACAACTGTGACATTTTTATTTATTTTTTCAATTATAATATTAATTTATATGTTTATTGTGTAAAACTTTTTGTTTTTGGAAAACAAAAAATTAATGTGAAAATTGACAAAAGAATATTTGTGAGTTGTTATTTATTTATTATTGTTTATCATTGTTGTTGGTTTAAAGCTAATGTATTACTATCTCTATAATGTTGCCAGATTAAATAAAATTCATCCCTGAAGATGCTGGAAAATACCCAGCGAAACGTCGGAGTTTGAAAATGAAATAAATAGTCTTTTATTTATTTTTTTTTAAAAATAGTGACCTTGAAAGCCCATTTAGAAAAATTCTAAAATACATATTAAAAAATTGATTTTAAAAAAGGAGTAAAAATTAAAATTTTGTTGAAGATTTCACTCGATAACATTAGTCCAAACCGTTTTGCTTAAATTTTTTGATGAAGAATGATTCCTGAGTTACGAAGGCGGTCCAATAGAAGAGGGCGAGGGCCCAGCAATATTCAATAGCTTCAATACCCTGTTTATAGTAAAAACTGCATAGCTCCTTAAAACAGCCATCAATCACAGAATCCTCCTCTTCATTGTTGATTAATCTTTAACCACCAAGGCATTTTTTGAACTTTACAAACGAGGGAGCTAAATTTGGTGTAAACTGACGCATTTACGAGATAAAACTGAACTGGTGTAATAAGTAAACATAATAGTAAAATATAGCACAATTTTATTTCCGAACCAATAGTTTACTACAAGAATTAATGTTTTTAGATATGCCAAAATTCAAAGTTTGGCCTCGGCAAGGAATTGGATCACGTTGTTCGATTTATTAAAAATTTTTACCATGAAAGACTTGCACATTTGGTTATTATATTTTAACAGCACTTAAAAATATTTGAATTTTTTGAATATATTGTCTTTTATTAGCTTGGGGTCATATGTGACCCCAAGTTCAAAAGGGATAATGAAGTCATATCATTTTTTTCCGAAACCCTAGGCTATTCAGATAAAATATAATATTTAAAAGAACTGATTAATTTTTGATATAAAGTATTTAGAAAGAGTACATTTACTGAATATTTCACAAAAAACTAATTTTTCTCGAAATCCGCAAAAAAATTCCTTGTAAAAAAAATTCTGGCAGAGGAATTTACTTAAAAATTCACACAGTTAATCTGTAACACATCTATAATATTAATAGGCTAGGCGATTTCTTGTGACTGATGTTTTGTTCTACCGTTTTATCCCAATTTCGACCAAACGTATATTATTTGAAAAGTATTTCTTTATAGCCGTTTTGCAGGTTTACAAATTTATAAATTTTTTCGTTTATTTTGAATAAATTGCATTTAAAGTTACTAGTAACACATACATAAAATTATACAATGCTATGTGTGTGTTTATTAAATTTGTTAGTGTGTTTGTAATAAAAATGAGTTTGGTTAGCATAATTTTAGGGTCTTTATTTAATGAAAAAATAAGATTTCCTAGAATTTGCGCTCGAATTTCGATGGCTGGAACCTGCTAGTATTTAATAAATTTTTAAGGTGCCAGATCCATTTTTTGAAATTTTGTTTAAAGAAACTTTTTAAAACTTAAAAAAGGAGTTTTCAAAATTTTATCAAAAAAATTTTGCATGTTTGGTCTCATTGCGCAATAAGTTAAAAACGTGGCAATAAAACAATACTGCACGTCTGAGTGCTCATAGGTATAGAGATAAAAAAAAAAAAATAATGGCTTTAACCCATCTTGTACCACTACCCGAAATCGTGTAGATATCTATGTAAATTTTGGTGTGTTGGCTCTTAGCAACCTCCCGATCACTAAAAATTCGGTAGCCTATGTTAGCCGTGGCGGACTGTTGCGAAAATGCAATGTTGGCTAATAAGGCGCAAATCACATTTTTTATTATATACACTTATGCTCACATAATTAAGTCATGGGTATGCAATGAAATGTTTTTGTAGTTTTTCTCTTAAACCTATTTCTTCCGGTTCTAACCTTACTATTTTGTACAACCCTGCTATGCGAGCAGTTGTTTACATTGATTAAAGCAAAACTATAAATTTGGGTATTCCCCGAAAAATATGGAAAACCTCAAAAAGGTCATATGCGCTGTGCTCACATAATTAAGTCACCACGCGTATCGTGAGCAAATTAGTGCTTTGAAGATTTTTTTTGCGGTTTAAATAATAAATAAATTAAAAACAACTAAATTAAAAACAAATAACATCAGCTGAAATGCTATGGGTAAACAAAAAAGTTCAAATTCGGCTGAAGAGAAAATAATATGGGATTGTTTCCAAAGATACAAAAATATTGCAAAAGTAGTGGAGATTTTGAACTTTTCTCGGGGTAAAATTACAAATGCCATTACACATTACAAAAAATATGAAACTTTTGAAAATATTCCGCACCAAAAACCGAGAAAAACGACTTTAAATGATGACAGACGCATTGCAAACATGAGTAAAACTGATCCTTTTTTAACTTCGTCACAAATCAGAGCTCAAATGGAAACGGATTATGGCGTAAAGTTTCGTTGCAGAACTTAAGACTACGTTTGGAAGAAAACAATTTGCATGGACGAATGGCCAGGAAGAAACCTTTGGTTTCCTTGAAGAACACTAAGAAACGGCTCCGATTTGCGACTGACCATCTTGCCTAAATTTCTGGAATTTAATTGTTTGGAGCGACGAATCCAAGTTTAATGTTTTTGGAAATGATGGTGGAACATATGTGCGATGCCCTCCACTTAAGGAATTGGATCCAAAATACACCAAAAAAAACTGTGAAACACGATGGATCATCAGTCATGGTGTGGGGTTGCTTTACCGCATTCGGTGTGGGTCCTATAGTCAAGATTGACGGTATAATGAATGGAAATATGTATAAGAATATACTAAAGGAAAATTTGGTCACCGAATATGCTGACAATTTGCAGCTTGCGTGGATTTTCCAACACGACAATCACCCAAAGCATTGTTCGAAGGTAGTTAGGTCGTGGTTGGCAACACACTCCATCAAGCTTCTGGAATGGCCGCCGCAAAGTCCCGACTGAAACCCTATCGAGAACTTGTGGGGCTTAATAAAATGAGTCATTGCAGCATGAAAACCGGCAAAATCACTCCAGGCCAGTGCGTTTCTCTGGTAGCCAGCATGCCATAGCGATGCACCACAGTATTGAAGTAAAAAGGTTGTCCTACTCAATATTGAGGTAAGCTAATGAAAAAATGGGACTCTCGACAAAATTTATTACTTAGTTCTACAATTTCAACCATTTTTTTTCAGATGACTTAATTATGTGAGCAACTATTTTTGGCTAATTTCCAAGTTTTTTAATTTTTTTGGAATGAACCAAAATTTTGTAATTTTTAACTTCACTGTAAATTGATTGCTAACGTATAAGAGTAATAAAAAAAAATTATATTAGAATTTAAAAAAGGGTTTCCGTATTTTTGACAATAATGTCGAGTAGCATACTAGTGACTTAATTATGTGAGCACAAGTGTATGTATAGGCAAATGAATTTTTTATTTATTTTTTTTTTTATTAGAATAAGTAAAGGTACATATTGCTTTTGGTAGTATAAATTTTAATTTTGTTTTTTTTTTTTTTGGTTATTTAAATGGAATGTATCAAAGCACTTTGGGTGCAATATAACATTGAATTTTTTAAATTGGTAAACCCTTTGTGAATGGCATTCACTGTATCTTTTGATTTATTGTCACGTAGCTCATGGACATCAGCACGTTACTGTTCTTCACCGGGTTTTCTTGTAATAGCAGTAATTTTCTAGCTAGTGGTCCGGTTCCTTCAATTTAGCAATAAGATAGTGGATTTTCCAAGTTTACTGTAGTGCTATGAATGCATTCGTCCATAACGGCAATCATTATCGAGCAGAACTACACCAGTCATATGTTTGTTATTGTCATTGATAAGCTGCTGCACCTCTTAGGCGACTTGATCTTATCGTTTCAGTTGCGTGAAACTCAACAAACAGAACAAGTAGTACGAAGAAGAAAAAATATCGAAGAACACTGCACGATTCTCCGGACTATATTATTAATTCAACAACTTTAAAGCAACAGAAGCTCCTAAGTTAATGTTTTTGTCGTGTAGTGAAGCTGAGCCAGCATATGGATTGGCTTGAAACGAGTATCCAGTGTCGAAACAAAGACACCAGTATTTAAAACTGAAACGATTGCTTTTCCACGAATAAACATCTTACAGTTGTGCCTGCCAAAATACGGAACCATTTACTCGTCTATTGGTAAATAGGTTGAAAATATTCCTAGCAGGTGATATTTTTCGATTCAAAGTGTCAATCAGTGGACGAACTTTAGCAAATCTATCAGAAGCGTCCATTTCGTTGTTATAAATCATATGAAAAGCACTTTTAGTTTTTTGAAAACATTTGAAGGGACTGAGATTATTTTACGATCGGCATATCCAAAGTAGGTTGGGAAGACCAATAATGCTGGACGTGAGGAACAGAGAAACAACCTGATAAAATTAGTTTGCCTATGAAACGGTAAATATGCTCTCTAATATGTACAGATATTTTTTTTTTTATGAGCATACTTATTTGAATAATCAAAAAGCATATCCATAACGTCCTTGTCAAAATATTGTAGAAATATCGTCACGGTTGATTTTCCACCTGGATTTTTAAATTCAAAAAATAAAAACTAGGGAGTCGTGCTATTTAGACTAATGCCGTTTTCTTTTCTGAAAAAAAATGTCGCCCGTTTTTTGCCCTCGTTTCGAAAAGTGTATTTTTTTATGTATTCTGAATTAAGAGCAACCTTATATTATGCATCAATCGAAAGGTCTCAAAGTCGGGCCCTCGTAAATCCAGCCATTGACTTCTTTCAGGTCATAGTGTGAGAATATTTCCCCATTGTTCCCCATTTTTGAATATTTTCACCCTATGACTTCCAACAGGATAATAACCAAAATTTTTTTGCAGTTATGAACACAGCACTGTGAGACCTTTCGATTAATATATAATATGAGGTTGCTCTTAATTCAGAATATATAAAAAAATACACTTTTCCAAAAAAGGGCAAAAACGGGCGACATTTTTTGTCAGAAAAGAAAACGGCATATGTCTTGATTCCACGATTTTGTTTTAAAGTGGATTAATTAATTTCTTAAAGTTGAAAATATTTCCGT